>JBAMHV010000008.1:12649090-12693981 GCA_037177535.1 Pseudomugil gertrudae
ATATGGATATGTAACTGTACAAGGGGCATATTGTGCAAGATAAGGGAATGAAGTAACCCAATCCCAGCCTGAGGATGTTGACATTACGTCATATCGTTTGGCCACCAGAGGACACACACTGCAGAGAGTCCAGTCTAAAGTTAAGTACTCAGTGGACTTTCACACCATCGCCGTCAGTGGTTCATAAAGTAGCCTGTGCATTGTGCATTCACAACACAGAGATGTCCATAATCCAACTGCAAGGGCGGTTAAATAGCCGTGCACATTGCATGATGCGTATCGGGGCAAATTGCTGCAGCAAATGCGCCAGTATTTATACCAAAAGGCGTTTTACCTCATGATTCCTGCAGGGGGCGCTCAAGAGCGTGTGAGCATGAGTACTTCAAGATTATGTTGAAGCTACTATTGCCTTAGTTTAAAATTAGCATAAGAAAAAGTGAACGGTTGCAGTGAATGACAATAAAACTTTAATTAAATTCTTGTATACAAATAAAAAATGTTAAGGAAGGAGTCATCATTTTGCAAATTAATGATCTAATTTTGGATGTAAGGAAGGTAGACTATTTTTTTGGTTAACTTAAAGTGAAATTAATCTGATTAAGTTATTTTTAACTTGTGTTTAATGGCTAACCATGAAGTAATTAGGACAGCCTCAGATCTGTCACATTAAGTCCAGCTTTCTTAGCCTCCTTTCTTGACTCCTTCCCAAGAGTAAGTCTGAGTGATAATTATAGATACCCAGCACTCACACTTCAGACAGTAAAAACCAGTTAATGATGCATCCATCCCTTCTGCAAACACATTTTTTTGTTTGTTACGTCAGCAGTAGTGCTTCAGAGACAATGATTGGCTAAGATGGAGGCGAGACGTCAGAACCAATACGTATAATCTATTAATATGCCCGGCTCTGTTGAGGGACTCCTGTTCTACGCAATTGTGCTTGTTTGGACTCCCACTCAGGGAGTCAAGACTTAATATCTGCAAATATGGAGTATGGAAGTAGGTCTCCAAGAATAGATGCAGACAACCACGTGCCGGCATCTTCGTCAGAGCCTGGCACAATCTGTTCTCCTTGCTTCCGTTACCCATAGCAACAGTAGTAGTGACTAGAAAGAGGCAGTAGATTGACTGAGAGACTGTGGGTGGGCATCTGGCATGTCTCATTCAAGCTCATCCTACGTCTACTAGATGGCCTTGCCTGACTATGGAGTTTGAACTGTCTCCTGTCAGAATTAGTTTAGTTATGGTGCAAGTTTAGTCAAGGATAGCATGGCTTTGTGACATGCTGTTATATCCGCCAATGCTCCATCATTCAACTGCATGTCTTTCCTATTGCTCAGTAGGGTTCTATATGAAGTTTCTAACCTTTTCTATAACCGGGCATCTTTTCTCTTCTTTACAGGAACAGGCATATCCTCCTGTCAGACACAGGAAACCTTTTCCAACCGGCCTGTGCTGCCTCACCTTTGGACTGGTGATTTTCATGTCAGGACTGGTGCTGGCATCAATCTACATCTATCGCTATCACTTTATACCTCAGGTTAGTCAAGTTTACAAATCTTATATTATGTCTGTGGGTTTGCTGTTAAGTAAATGACATAAAAGCCTGACTATAAAGTGCTAATTTAACTCTGTTGCGTCCCACTAGCAGATCCCAGAGGACAGCTTGTTCCACTGCAGGGTCATCTATGAGGACTCGGTATATGCTCCCCTGAGGGGACGGCAAGAACTAGAGGAGAATGTTGGCATTTACCTTGATGAAAACTATGAACAGATTAGTGTACCTGTGCCTCATTTTGGAGGTAGCGATCCTGCTGATATAATCCACGACTTCCAGAGGGTAGGTTCTGATATAATTTTCTTTTATTATATTTTCTTATTAAAAGTGGGATTTTAACTTAATGTTTTACCTGCACTGACTCATTGCAGGGCCTCACTGCCTATCATGACATTGCCTTGGATAAATGCTACATTACCGAGCTGAACACAACGTTGGTGATGCCTCCACGGAATCTGTGGGAGCTGCTCATTAATGTCAAGGTGAGGCATTTGATGCCACTGCTCAAGCTGTTATATGAAGGCATTGTAAGAGAATAATACCTGTCGGGCAGAGGGAAGGACACTGTGTTCCCTTCTTTCCGCTGGCTTTGTTCCTCCCACTGAGTGATTAATTTGTGTTGCTTTGTCACAGAGAGGGACGTACCTTCCCCAGACTTACATCATCCAGGAGGAGATGGCGGTGACAGGAAGAGTGAGAAACATGAGGCAGCTGGGTCCATTCATCCACAGGCTCTGCTTTGGCAAAGAAACCTATCGCCTTAGACGTCGCAACCAGCGCCAACGTAAGTAAACCCTTCCAATTTTCCATGGGTCACTTCCGTTAGTTATTACCATCTTTCACATCAACTCATGGTGAGATGCTGAGTCAGATGATGTCTGTGGGGTCAATAAGATCTATTTGAATGCGAGGAGTGAATCATAAGAAACCCAGGGTTTAGAGTTGCCGTGTAGGAGCAACATGAGAATGGCCATACAGTAAGCAAAACAACCAGAGCCAAATAAGGACTTCCTTATGAACATTTCAGATACGGCTGTTACTCCTGTAACAGCCTGGCAGTCTGATGCTCATGCATGCATGTGCGTGTGTGTGTGGGCACAGCCTGGGAACTTCCTGTTATGTGAGTCATTCATAGTGCAGTGGACACATCCACACATTGTGGAGGAGGTAGTGATTTAGCATGATTGGATATTCACATAAGAAATAACTCAGTTGTTTCTGTGTTTGATTGGCATATGGTCTTTAGAAATGATGCAACAAACTTTACATGCAAGGGTGCGATTGAAGTGTTAGTAAGGGAACACCACTGCTGATTCACTGTCAACATGGCAGCGGCATAGTAATATGTACACTTCCTGTGCTTAGCACATTTTCTCAATAGGTTCTTTCCTCTTCTCTTCCAGGTATTGAGAGGCGTGAGACAAAGAAGTGCCACAGTATCCGTCATTTTGAGAACACGTTTGTGGTTGAGACCGTCATCTGCGACCGGTTCTAAATCTGAGGCGAAAATCACAGCCATCAAACACCGAAGCCAATTTCAAACCATACCTCTTGAATTCCTTATGCGTTAAGCTGCACTTTAAGAGCAAACCGTGTCTAGTAGTTTTAGTTTAAGTTAGCATTTTTTGTCTTGACTTGAACTGCTCTCTTACTGTCCAGGTACGATGTTAATGCCTTTTTTTATTGTTTAATTTGTTTGTATCTGTGGATGATGTTATCCATGTGTTTGGATTTATCTGTAAATGATCTTGTTAAGCAGAAGCTGTTAAAGTAAGTCAGTATGTGGCATCTACATCAAAAGACTTGATTTGAATTGTCTGTAACGCGAGTAATTCAGTGCATTCATTGCAGCTAATGGTAAGGTTACTTGAGCTCTGCTCTGTGCACTCATGTCAGTGGTTGTCTCTTTTATAGTTATTGTCTTTTATTTTCATTTTTTGTTCAATGTCAGAAAATGGCAAACATACCTCATGTAGTTAAAACGTTGATTTGCTGGTTTATATCATTAATGAATTGTATATATCACTTTGATTGTTCTAAAGCAATATATACTGTAAATTGATTTTCTTCTTAATATATTGTTACAAACATAGATTTTTATCAGACATTGACTTGTTTTGTGAAAGATCATTTTGTTATGGTTTTATGGTCTATGGCTCTTTGTTCTTGGCTAGAAATGGCTTTAGACTGTAATTAGTAGCAGTGCTGAGACAGAGGGCTCTAAAGTTTGCAGTCAGTGATGCTATGCGTAGTGGTACGGATGAAAATATTTATAACGAGTGCTTTATAGAATAGATCACTCACTGTAGATGATATCAAAGGCTGAAAGTCACTTTGTTTTGCTCTTCCTTCACTTGAGATTTTCTCGTTTGTCTTTAACTCTAAACCTTTTTTCACTCCACTCCGATCTTGGCATTATATTCTCTACAATGTTAACGAACATTAAGCGTGTCTCTATGATGTATATGTGCTCATATTTCACTGTCTCTCAAACTTACTTCGAATGTACAGCCAGTCCTTCTTGTAATATCTGCTGCTTTAGGAATAAATGATCAAACTTTTCCCGTCTTTTAAAGTTCATCATTTTAAGTGAAGCCTACACATGCTCAGTGTATAAATTATGGTTTACATTCTCAGTAGAGTTTATATTACTCCTACATTGGCAGACAGAACTAGAAAAACACTTGGAGAGTGCAGATTTCTGCCAAGCAGCTCATTTTCATCCACATTATGATTTCCAGCCTGTGTTATAGTCCTACACTCATTTTATATGGATGCACTATTAGATTCCTGGATACATTCATAAAGCCACAGCATCATGGCCATATTGTGTTGTTTTGTTACATGTTTATGTCTTAATCTGTTCTCTTGCAGTGATGAGAACTTAAAACTTTATTCATTTTTCTCGATCATTAAATCTAAACTTTTTTCAGGATCCAGATCTGTCTTTAATAACTTGTAAAACATGTTGCAAATGTATGTTTTTAATTTTTTTTGGCCAAGTGCCCTGACCATTTACTGTGGAGTTATTAGCATAAAATCTCACAATGCTAAAAGATCCTTCAAAATATTCCTGGATCTAGATGGTAATCCACCATCCAATCACTCCCTGAATTTAATGGAATCTAAATTAGCTCAAGAACCATTCCCAGAATAAAAAAACCCAAGAAATCATAAAAATATTTTGCATAAAGTTGCTTAAAAGAACAGAAAGACAAACATTGACAAAATAACATTAAAACAATTCTATAATATTATTATTTTGATTTCAGTCCTCATCAGAAAGCACTGCCATGCGGTTTCTGGAGCAAACTGTAAGCGGAATATTTTAATGTCTTGTTTTAACATCTGTGGAAGAATTTTGTATTGAACATAAATCTACAGCTTCAGAAAAGTTCCGTAAACATATTATGCATCCTTTCTACTTCTGTTTTATTTTACAGGCCAGTTCTAAAACACATTGAACTGATGTACTGTGAACAGATTGCTCAGCATTTAGTTTTAAGAAAAATATTCTAAAATCTAAAAATCTAAAATAAAAAATCATGAATTAAAATGCTGTGAAAAAAGCAGAGGCTAACACAGAAATGCAACTTTCAAACAAAGATTGCTGCAAGAAAGCAAAAAAAGGTAATTTTGTCTCTTTTTTTACATATAAATAAAGTAAACAAAATAAAGAGTATTACTGAACAATGAATAGCTGTAACCAAATGCTGACTCATGCATAAAGCCCTTCCTGTCACCCCAAAATAATCATTTTATAGGAGTTACGTAAAGCTAAAAGCTTTATCCGCTTTATATTTAACACTGCTGCAACATCTCTACTATCATTTAAAAACATTTCATGACCAGGAACTGTATTTATACTTCCACCAAGAGGATAGTAATGATTGTGCAAACAGAAATAAATACAGTATATTTTATAAAATCTTTAACCCTGTATTAGCTTCCTCGTTTGTATAAAATGATTTAAAAAAAATGTAAGTAAAGTAAAATCTCTAGATGATGAGCTTAGTTTTATAGTTCATATAGATAATAGAATCCATTTCTCTGCTTCTCAGCTCTGCCTCAGAGCTGAAAGAAATCACGGTTAATTCAATTAATACACCATTTAAATGTGTTATTAATATTTCATTTAATAAAAACATTCTAAAACAAAGTTAAGCTTAATTTTTCCCTACAGTTACTTATTCATACCTATTCATTATTACTTATTCATCATTTTAAAATAATCAACTGAGTTGTAATGTAAAATAAAACAAAATAATAAATATTAACATTAGTTTTTAAAGATTAGGGTTTGTAAAATTCCTTCTTGTTATGCCAAAAACGTTTGTAATTCTTCATAAAAAAATTTTATTATTGTTTTTAAAAGATCCCAGATGTTTGATATTGCAGCTACACACATCATAATGAAACATAGGAATTCATGTGTAATCAATGTGTAAGACCAATGTATTATTTGTTTCATAAAAACATAACTTAATAGTTAAAACATCTAAATATGTCACATAAAAAACATTACAATAAAACTATCTTTGTCATATTTAGTGATGTATTACAATACAAAACTAATAATAAAAAAATAAGTGCTTTACCAAACCAAGTGTATCTGTAGACCCACATAAGCATCATTTATCATTATTTTTCACCTTCAATGAGAAGTTCTGTTTGACTTCTAGTTGTGAGAATTACATGAAAATCTGCCTGTGCTGTTTATTACTGGCTGAAAATGAGTCACACCACACATCAGTTTCTGTCTCACAGTTTGCAGAAGTTAGCAATCAGAGTGTTTTGAGTGATTTCTCTTTCATCTTTATAGGTGCATCACATGGTGGCTCACTAGTGGAAATGTTTTTATGTGTTTTGCCGCCTACAGAGATCTCTGAGGTTGTGCCTACTGCTTTGTTTTTTGTTTTTTTTTTGCTGTTGAACCAAAGCACCTTGCCTTAAACTCAATGCTTATGTGTGATTACACTCTGACCTGATTCTTTTCTGCCCGTCTCTTTCAGCCTATGGCAGACTTCCTCGTCAGGTGCAGACGTCCCATCTGTTTCACTTGATGTTTCTACTAAAAATAAAAAAGGCCAAAGTAGCCCACTGGCCTTCTAGGCACTAATCACATCATGAGGTGTCCTTATTGGGTGTTCAGACCTCTGATGTGCTAAAAATGGTCCTTCTTGAGCTAATTCTTGACAGCATCTGTCTGGGGCTCCTTATTTCACGGGCGATGAAGTAGTAGCACAGAGCGTCCAGACAGCAGGTGATGTTGGACAAACACATTGTAATTTGTATGAACAGGCTGACTCTGGACTTGGCATCGCAGTCCTGAATCACTCCTTGGTGCACCTAGAAGTACGTGCATAGTTTAGAAATAAACAACATGAGTCACAGCTCTTTAGACACCTGCTCAGACAACAGTGTAACAGACAATAATGCTCAGTATTTGTTTTTTTGTTTATATTGTTTGGTTTGCTTTTGCTTTCATACAAGTGGTAAACTAGGGAACTAAAACCAGAAACTTTCCCCAATAGCGTGTCCTAAAACTGTGCTTTCAAACACACACCTAAATATATTAGATGGCCAGTGGTGCTAAGAAGACTGAAACCATTACAGCATGTTATGAAATTAACTCTGTCCATCATCTGTTAGAAATGTTTTCAGTCAGCAATACTTCTGAATCGTGCTAGATGCTCCGTGAGCTTGAAAAGTTACAAAAAATGCAAGCTGCATTATAAAATGTGCCAGTATGGCCAATTACTAAGAGGTATATGTTATATTTCATACTATAATACATACACAACCATCTAAAGTGCTGTGGCTTTGACTGAAACTGGTCCATGGCTAGTTTGACATTTACATTTTTAGTAAATGTATTTATAGCTGTTTTTTTTCAAGCATTTACATTTGCTATCATATATATACAACAAACCACAAAAAAATTTACCTTAACTAAAAATAATAGTAGAATTATGATGTTGGTTTTAGCAGAAATGTATATTTTTATATATCAGTCTGCAGGACATTTTGTCCTTTTCATTAGGTTTTGCTCTGAAAGCTAACACCTCCAACACCACAGATGACGAAAATGTCTTTAAAACGAGTTGCTGTGGTTTTTAATTTTATTTATACTTTATTTTAAAGTTAGTTGCTGCAAAGAAGTGAATTTCAGAGAAAATATCAATATCAGAAAATTATCACTGAATATCATTTTGTATCTAATTAATGCAAATGTCTGTACTCCTATTTGAATACATGTTTTGCAATATTAGACATATTGAGACAGGCACAAATGATTTAAGCATTTAAACAGCATTTAAAACTTTTTATGAGGTCTTTCTCATGTTTAGTTTCACACAAATCTAATAAAGAAATGTTCTTGAATGAGCATATAGTTAATTTGACATTTAAAGGGTAAATGTGTACATTTTAAATGGATTTTTAAATTTTGTATGTTTAGCCTTTTGTATTGGCAATATTACCTAAAAGGCTTCAGCTTCACATCCATTATGGTCCCAAAGTTGCTGTTGTTTTGTTGCATTCACACTTTCCATTTAAAATTTCCTTTAATTTATACTCTATACAAATAAAACTTTATTGAATTGAACTGAATTGAAATGTATCTCACCAGAAACTGCAGGAAGATGCCCAAGTGGCTCGGAGTGAAAGGCACCAGAAAGGCGCTCAGGCTGCTGTAGATGATCTTAACGCAGGCCCGGCTCTGAGCACTGTGCTGGCCAGACTGCTTCAGAGTCCAGATGTTTTGAACTGAACAGCATATTATCACAAGTGCAGGTCCTAGAAACCCAAACACCTGCAGGCAAATGATCACTTTAGGACTCCAGCCTTTCTGGGAAAACTCATGAAAGCACCTGAAGTCTCCTTTCTTGTCCTTCCTGAAGTTGTAGGTGACTGGAAAGATTGCACCTATTGCCAACAGCCAAACAATGACGCACACTATCACAGCAGCTTTGGGTGAACGCAGCTGCTTGGACTTGAATGGGTAGCAAATTGACACCCATCTATCCACAGCTATACACATAATCATGTAGATGCTTCCATATATCCCAACAAAATACAGATTTTCTAAGAAGGAACAGAACTGCAGCAAACTTTCATTCCAGTCTGCCTTGGCTGCATGCATTTTGAAAGGAAGAGGAAAGAGAAGGAGAAGGTCCATCAGGGCCAAGCTGGTCATGTAAATCGTTGACTCAGTCCATTTTTGACAGAATAGCAGCAGAGCTGCAACATTGACAATTGATCCAACAATGAATATGGGTATATAGATGACCAACTCCAAATATTCCATCGTCTCGTTGACATAGTTAAATGAACAGTTGCTTGTCATGGTGGCACTGCAAAAGACAACAAACAAACAAAAAAAAACACTATTTAATCTAATCAGCTCGACCACGATGTCAAAGCAAATGTTTAGTGGTAAAAATTACTGCGAAATGACGCTTTCCTGTCATTACTCTTTGTTCCAACATTAAAGCATGTTTAAATGCATGGGTACACGAGCAGGGAAGTTGTTTTTGTTTCTTTTGTATATGCTGTGGACACCATGAGTATTAATTGTATGAATTAAAATGCTTCATTCTTTGTATGTTTGACTCAGCACTAACAGTAACTCTAATAAGATGAAAATAGATATAACTGGTAACTTATTCAGGCGTTTAGTGTAATTGAAAGTCACCCAGATTTCAAAGAAAAAATAATGCTTCCTCTGAAAAATGGCTTTAATCACCAACAAAAGTTTCTTTTTAGGATTTTGCGCATTAGAACTTGACTCGTATGCAGACAAACTCCTCTCCAGCCATCACTATGAGCGTTAAAATGTTTTAAAATTAAACTATGCCAAGACCTGTAACTTTAAAGTAAAAGCCTAAAATACATTTCTTTATAAACTCTTTATTAATAAATCATTTTAGCAAATCAGGAAGTCATTAACATGTAGGTGCAACATATGAAAACTGCAGCCTACAGTGGAAAATGTACAGTGATTTATGTACAGTGGAAAAAAAGTAAAAATTGAGCTGTGCCCTTACCTCTACGTGGTCTCAGAAGACTCGTCGGTGTTTCTGATTGTCTGTGCTGTGCCAGACACGCTTCTGCTTTTCTACCTTTGTTGTTTCATCACCACTTCCTGAGTGCATGTGTGATCAAATGTTAGCTGAACTTGTCCAGCTGGTCTTACTCTTTACATATACGACACATACATTAGAAAGAACTGAATAGTGAACACAAAAATAAAAAAAAGGAAAATTAAAAAGATTTTATTTGTGTGTAATTATCTGGAGAAATTACATATTTAGGTCACACAGTATGGGCTACATGCATTATGTTGGTTTTTATTTTAAAAAAAGTTAAAGAGTCAGTTTTAAAATCATTATTATGATATTGGAAATTAATAATAAACTATATTTTAACAGCTTATTTGGTGGAATAAAATCTTCAGACACATACCAGAGCTTTGTGTTGAACATAAAGATACTTACAAGACGGGCATAGATGTCTAGTAAACCTTCCATGTTACAGCAGTGAGCATCACGTTGTGCTCGTGACACACGCAGTGATCATCCTTACAAAATCTCATATACAACCAAATATTTGTTATTGTCATATTCCTGGTTACACTGTTGTCATCTCACATGCCACAATAACGGGAAGGCATGCAAGCAGAAATAGCAAGAAGAGACATAAAGTGGATATATGAAAACAAATTGAGGAAATGTTCGTGTTGGCAAATGCCACGGGTCTCTCATGACTGTTGACTGTGGTTTTCATTTACCCAGAATGGAATTTCCGTTAGTGTAGCTGATAAGTTTAGTGTTTTTATGCTGAAACATGCACAAGGGTTGTTTTTGTTTGGTAACCATAATTATTCAGTTTACTGGAAAAGTAAACACAACTAATCTACTGAAGTATAAGCCAAAGCTATGTCAGTACTTGCTCTGAGTACAACAAAAAAGCACAGTTTCTCTTTTTTCATAAATAAAAAGAATGAAACTTGCAGACTGAGGTGCAGATTTACATCGAGATTAACTGAGAATTTCCTGGTTTCATGTACTGAGATGACTTCACTGCATTTGAAGTGTGAGAATTTCTTTTCACACACTGAATTAGCTAAACACAGTCTGAAGGTAAACACTGCTGAATCATTTCAAATGATCAATGTGTGAGATACATCAATGTGAAACGCTTCCTTTAAATGTCTCTCTGGTAAGAAAATAAACTTTTTCTATTAAGCTCCCAACACGCTGCCACCTACTGTTTACATGGTGCCAATAAACCTAGAGATTAGTTCTTTTACATTTGGTTTATTGTTTTATCCATCCATCCATTTTCTACTGCTTTTCCCTGAACGGGGTCGCGGGGAAAGAGATGAATGGGTCACAGCGTTTTGGGAAAAGTGTAAATAAATAATTTTCATCATCAGAAATGATTGCAAATCAAATAAAATAAAAATCCTGCACACACTGCCCAAGTCCTAAAACTAATTAACTAACTAGACTAATGTCAAAATGTCCAACATGAATGTGACACTGCAATTATGTATTAAAAAGCAGTAATCAGATTAAATTATTTATTCAACATAAATCGAGTCAGTGACATCACCATGAAGAAGCCCAGCAGTGTGGCAGAGTACACTGAAGCAAACTAGTAAACACATAATGATTTTATTCCAATCCTTTTTTACATATCACAAAGTTCAGGGCAAAAACACATTTTTTCCACCTTATTTTTGATTCTCTAAATGTTTGAAAATGATACCAACGTCTTTAATTGTTCCAGAGCATAATCTAGAGGTTTTTATATCATTGGGCACAAAGTAAAGTTACTGTGAAAGACTTCTAAAAGCATCATTTTAAGGCACACAAGTTAGAAATTTCTTTGTAACTGAATTCAAAAGAAAAAAATAAACACATTTTCTAAAAAGCCTGGTGAAAAAAACAATTAAGTGAGAGATAAAAGATGCAGTCTGTCTATCTGTGTTGGCCCTGGATGGACTGGCGACCTGTTCAGGGTGTACCCCGCCTTTCGCCCGTAGGCAGCTGGGATTGGCTCCAGCCCCCCCGCGACCCCTCTCTGGGAACAAGCGGTTGAAGATGGATGGATGGATGGATAAAAGATGCATAAACAGCATTAAAAACTACCAGCAAACAATGAGCCTTTTAAGATTATATGGATGGGATGAAGAATCTTTAAACAAATGGCTTACTACGATTGCACTGGAAGAGCTAGCCAGTTTCTAGGATCCAAGCAACCATTTTTTAATAGATAAGGGACCTGCCACTATTTTCAGCAGCTACAGCAAAGGTGCTCATCTCTGCAGGAGAGATAAAGAGGGTGCATTCAGAGTTTAGATTGACAGAAAAATAAAAGACTATGCATACACTCATCCTGTACAAACACACACACACACACACACAGACACAAATTCAGTTGTGTTTTCATTCTAGGAGGCTATGAACTTCCTCAGAGTGATGACGATAAGAGCGAGGAGGACCGACGCTCCCAGGAAAACGGCTATGACTATGGCTGTGATGGCTCCTGGCCCCAGTACGACTGCCGACACACAAATACAAACAATTAGTCGGGTCAAAGCAGTAAAAATGGGTGAATGTGGGTGCTGGTCATTAAAAAACAAGGCAATCTCACCTTGATCCTCGTCAACATTCTCAGAGTCTGTAGCTTCGTCAGGGTCGACGTTGTAGGGACCCTCTGTTGCGGGCGTTGAATGGAATTTGGTGGCATCCTCACTGGGTGGATCTCCTGATATGGTGTCTTGGTGGTCTTTAGTTAAGACATAATCCTCCACTGTCTCTGCAGAAGGAAGAAAAATAACTTAATCACACAGGCTTATGCCTAATATAAAGCCCTGTGCCATCTCCAGCCTTTTCTCTTCATCTAATGTTTTCTTTGCTGAATCAGCCACGGTGAAACACAAGCGAGGGTTTGTGGGTTGTGCGTAAACCCAACGTTGGCTGCAACGCATCGCTTTCTCAGATGGGCAGCGACTGCTCCAGAAATGCACATCGTAGAGCCATCAAACGAGTTCTTGAATGCAGATTTTTAAGGTCGGAAAGTTACGTGACATGTCTTTAAGGCAGTCATTTTGAGGCACAAGGTTTTGCTAATGGGCCTGCTTGTCTTTGAGGCCTTGGGGTTACAGAGAGGTATGTACAGGCTCTTCTGTGACTCCAACAGCACCTCTCTTGTCTCACTGCTCAGGTCTGAGCATAAGGATGTCTTTGTAGAGGATGGACATTTTGTCAGTTTAAGTCACAGGCAGTCTGTTTATCCCTTTCCCACAAGGGTTCGAGCAAACGTCAGAGCAAACAAAGACTGCGCTGACTGCATTTAAACCTGTCAGCTTTCATCTCGGATCTGTCTGTTCCCTTTCCATCCCAGATTGTTCTATGCTGACATTCCTCCACTGAACACGAGACTTTTCACACTTCTGCCGCTGCCATGAAGCATAGCGTCTCTCCATCATGCATTTTTTCTTTGCCTTATGTAAACATTTAGAGCCCTGTCTCAGGAAATGTTCAGTCGACTCTAAACGGCCATAACAGCTCTGCGATTGGGGTTTCTGCCATCTTTTCTTTTGAACATGGTAAAAAAAATTTCTAGATTTTGTCTTCAGGGAAAATTATACACCTCAGTTATCCTCACCCACAACCCAAACAGAATAAAAATATATACACATTTAATAGTAGTATTTTGTAGCTTTTATCGTGGTCAAGCACATCTATAGCTTCTGTACTCGGACAAAAAAACATGACAGATGCATTCAAACATGTCCATATGAGTTTATATTGTCAAAGAGGGCAACATGTTGGATGTAGTTTTTGCTCAAATGTGAAATGGTTGTGTCTATTTTGATGCTGCTTTGTTGACCGAGTGTCATGTGCAACTTTCTATCCTGTAGCTGGATCACGGTTTGGAGGCCTGGGCCTGAGGCCAGCTCAGTCATCAATGAGGGCACATTCAGCCTTGAGCCGGAGGCACAAAAGGTAGCCTGTGCGGTCACGCAAGGCGGCAAGCTGCATCCGGTAACAACCGGCAAGGCCCAAAGTAGGCACAAACTCTGCCCTGGATGTCAAACAGACCTGTTTATTAAATAGTTCTTCTGGGCAGCCGGAGTTATTAAAATGAAAAGAAAAGTTTATGTTTTTCTTTGATGTTTGCTTTTATGGTAATAAGCTCACTGGAGTTTGTAAATTCTGAAACATGACAAACAAACCTTAATGGCATCCACCATGTTACAGGCCCATCATATTTAATGGGCAACATCCTTATGATATCAGAAATATTGCTATTGCAGCGACTCATCCGTTTCTGTAATGATCACTTGTCGGTAAAGTTTTGTTTCCAACTTAAAATTCTGATAATCTCGGTTTTAGTAATCTAAATGTGGGGGCTTCGATTAAATAAGAGTTCATCCTCTTACTTTTCAGTGAAGGTTTTATACCAATATGTTTCACATTCACTCACTGCTTTTAATTAAGATTTATTTAGTGCAGTTTATTCCCTTACACCAAACAAAACTAGCTGTTAACTCTATCTATCCATTTCTATAAGCTTACTATTTATATCTTTTTATTGCTACCAAGGCAGAGATTACATTTTCTGAAGTGTTGGTTTGTCTTAAAGCAACTTTGATTAATTTTTCCCCTGAGATCAGAACAGGAAAAATGGGTTCTTTAGGATTTTCATCACTGCAAGACAACAAAGATTAAAAACATGTAACACTGAGGATTCGTTTTCTAATATAAATCTTATATAAAATGACTGTAGGACCATAACATAGGCTGAAAATGTGTGGAAATGAGCAGCTTGGTGGAGGTATGCGCTTCGAGCGGTTCTTCTAGTTGAAGAAATTATGGATATAATTGGAGGAAATTTTACAGGAAATATCAGAAATTGCATAAAGAGGAAGTGATTTTAGTTTGGTGATCCAGGTCAGCCTCTTGGAGATTGGGATAAATTTGCCATTAGAGCTTCTAACTCAACAGACAATGTTGAGAATCACTGACAATATATAAATAAATACATATTTAAAAAGTTACAAGATGACATTCACGATAGACATTAAATACTTTTAACAGCTATCTTATATTGCTGTCATTACAGAAAGCGCTCATTTCTTTTTAATGTTTCTTGAATGTACTTTATGGGATTATTTTAGTCCAGTCTGGAGGTCCAGTCCTAGGCAACAGTTCACATATTACCTTAGATTAGCCAATTTTCTTAACCCCTAAGTAAAAAAAAAGGATTGTAGTGTGTACAAATACACACACACATATGTGAGTCACAAATGAGATTCTAGCTTTTTACAGGGAAGAAATTGTCCTAGTTCTTCCCTTGTCGTTCCTCTGCCCTTTAGACCTGTATACCGACCTTTGGGACCACTAACGACTCTGCTGTGGCCAGATATGTTCTCAAGTAGATCTGACATATACATTACAAAGATGAACACAGAAGCACTGACACAAGTAGATGAAAGTGATAGAATGAGCTGAGATGTGCTAATCTGACAACTCTTGAGAATCACTTCCTGTGTGAAACAGCTTGTGATGGGTGAAATTGCAGCTTAAGCCACAAAAACCTGTCTCTAAAACTTGCAGCTCTGCAGTATTTAAAATCCTAATCAATATCTCTCTGAATAATATTTTCTTCAAGCTTCATGCAAACAGCTTGTATCATGAGCGCTACAGAACTATTCTGTCTGTCAAAGCATCATTTACATTACTCTACCAACACACACACACACAACCCTAAGCATGCAGGGATGGAAAAAAAAGTGTAAAAATGACTTGACACTGTCAATAAATAAAACAATATTGGAAGTTTAAAATACCCAGAATGTATCTAAAATATAAGAAAAAAGTCCTAATTAAGGAAAAGTTGTAAACATATCAGGAGCTTTACCTGTGTGTACGAAATCAACCAAGAGGATGAAGAGCGCCGGCAGAACAACTCTGCAAATGATGCTGCGAACCATGGTGGCTGTGGAGGATGAGAACTCCTCAAGCAGGGACTTTCAATATGTAGCTGACCCTGGGAAAGAAGCAAGACCAAGACAGGAGTACATGGGAGATGAGGACGGAGAAAGGTAGGGAGTCAAGGGGTGAGAGAAGGGGTGGGGCTGGGTGTGCACAGCAGTGTTTGGACAGTGGGCACTTTGTGAACACATCATCGGGCCAACCCACCCCAAAAGTTCTCCGTCACATACCTAGGTGTGAGGGTAAACATTTACCATCCACTGATGGTGAACAGGTCACTTCACAGAGACATCTACAGGACTCCTTTCCTTTCAGTGGAAATACCAGAGTTCACACAGAAAACTGTGGAATACTGAAACTGTGATATAGAAGTACTGCAGTGACTCCATCTGCTGCATTATTACAGCCTTAAAATCGTTAACATTACTTTCAGTGTTTTTCATGTTTTACTACATGTTTAATTTGGTCCATTTTCAGTAAAATAACTTTACCAAAGTATTGACCTGATTCAGAGGATGAAGTCTTTACTCGGTTAACAAGCAAAGCTACATTAACAGAGCAAGAACACAAGAGGACATCGTCCTTACTGCACTTTACTGTAAAAGTCTGAGATGCAAGCAGGGACGAAACTACAGTCACTTGGGTTGAAGCCTGTAAACATTTTTTTAGCCCCCTAAGAACTATGACATCATCTTCCAAGGTCATGTCTAACTTACAATGAAAACCTCATTAATGAGGAAAACAAAACAAAATGACATTTTTTTTATCAAGTCGTGCTGCATGACTCATCTCAGGAGTATGCACAGTTAGCTAATCGGTACGGAGCTTGATCACTGGTCATACATTAAAGTATCACAATAAGACATTTTCTTAAGCTCAAGTTTTGCTTGCAAATTAGAAACATCCATAGGTTTTAGGCAAATAGTGGACAAATAGCAGCATGAAAAGTGCAGTATAGAATTGAACCAAAATTAGATTGTAAATGATGAGTGAGGTACTTATGTTAATGGGAGGGAGAGAAAATTAGTTGTTTTTTTAAATAAAAATAAAAACACAATCATCTGAAGATCACATCTTGGTCGGCCCTTGTTTGAGGACACACTATATTCATACATTTTATTTTCTTTTTTCTGCTGCAGTGTGGAAAGCATTGCGCACTGAAAACTGTTTTAGAGACGGTGAATGAAAACACAAGTGTACCTGGAAACATATTTACACTTTTCTGTGGAAGAAGCTGGTCAATTTCTTTTCCTGCAGGATGCTTTAAAAGCTTGGACTAAACTGTCCTCATAGAAGCATTATGGCAGACTGGTTTTCACACCAGTGAGCAAATCAATTTAATCATTTAAAATTGTCAAATGGTTTATTATGAGCAGTACTCACTTTGAGTCCTGGCGTTTTCATACTGACCCATAACAAACTTACCACTTGGAGCCGATCGTTTATAAGTCCCCAGAGTCAGAACCAGAGAAGCTGTATTCAGCTTCTATGCTCCACAAGTCTGGACCAAACTCCCAGAAAGTCTCAGATCAGCTAAATCACTCAGTTTATTTAAACCCAGTTTAAAACCAGTCTCTTCTCAGCTGCATTTATATAGTTTTTATTTAAAAGATCAAATCTTCATAATTTCTTTAAAGCTTATTTTGTAACAGTTCCCGCTCATGTTTTTGTTTTTCCATTTTAAATCATACTTATTTTCTAATGCTTTATATCTGAAAAGCACTTGGAATCACACTGTTGTTGAATTGTGCAATAAAAATAAACCTAAATTCATGTTACCTTCAGAGCACTTCCATATCAAATTGATAGGATTGGTAGATTTGCTTTTAAATCCATGTTAACACCCCAGGACACTGGTGGTCCCAACACGGGAATACTATTTGAAATATGACTTAGCATGAGGGAGCTGTGAAATGCACATTAGATAAAACAGTCCACATTTAAAAACATGCTTTATTATTTAAGGTAATGTTACACAGAACTAGATTGTTTTGAGTCAAAAGTAAATATTTGACCCAGCAGTGAAGTTGCGTACTGCTTGGGAAAATGAATGAGGTTGCCTGTGAAGTAGAAGTCAGCTTTTTACCATCGCTGTTTGCTACTTCTGTTCACTTGACGGCACAGAGATGCACACCATCATTATCAATCTCATCACCAAAAAGATGGTGGCCTGCTCTGCAAGTTAAATCAGCTAATACATTAAAGCTGTGGATAAACTGTAATAAGAGACCGGGATTACACACAAAAATACAAACCTGATGTTAACCAATTCTCCAGATGTGCTGCATAGCTGATGCTTACCTTGTTGCATGAGGCACCAGATACATTTCTATTCAACCAGAACTCCAGATGTGACTCCATTTAGTGTGACTGGATGATTGAGAGTGAATTTAGCATGATTCATCTAAACAGGTCAGACACAGATATTAACAGCCTACACATCAGACTGTTTTATTTCATACTGCATTAAAAAAGTATCGACTCCAGCAGATCATTTTCATATATTATAATACAGATGCAGAATTGAAAGTTTATTCTTTTAACAGCCTAGTATTTTACAAGAAATAGATAACTAGTTGGAACTTTTGAACATGTCCTTAAAACAGGACATAAGAGGGCACGAATCCTTGGGCTCTACTTTGCTGTCCTTATCCATGAACACACAGCTGAAAAAGAGGGAAAGGGAGCGAAAGGGGCTTTCAATAAATAAAACAAAAACGATGGATGTTACCTTTCTAGCTTTCCCCCAAACAACCCCACCCATATATCCACAGCTAAAAAAAGAAGAAAAAGAATAATTTCCCTAACAACGACAGCCAAATTAAAATCTGTCATTTTTGGGTTTGTGACAAAATGGAGTTGATGCTGAAGAGAAAATAATGTCTCTTCAAACTGCTGAACCTTCAGTTTGATGCTTATCTGGCCAGTTTGAACGTTTCACTTTTACCAGTTTGCTCTAGGTACAGGTCCATTTGCATCAGAAAGTACATCCTGCCTAAGCGGTTTTAGTTTGATGAGAGATGACAGGGGGCGGCCAATTAGTGAAAAACTGAAATACAAAGAGTGAAGTTGTGGACACAGTCGGGGACAGGAGTTTAGGTAAAACAGCTGCTGTTCAAACTGGATACAGTCACTGGGATTTGCTTGTCCCTTAAAAGTCCTCCAAAGTCTCAATTTCTCCCATATTCAATCTCTCAGACGAAGCATTCACAGAAAATCCTGAAAGTTTCAAAAACACACAAAAGACTTAATTAGCAAGTGGGATTAATAATGAATAATAATCTATATTAAAGTAGTTAAGATGCGTTCTTACCTAAAAGGCTGGGGTCTGCCCGGACCATCTTCTGCTTCTTTTTCTTCTTCCCTGAGGTGACAGTCTCAAAACGCTGTTGCTGGCCAGTTGTATGGTTGGACTGGTAAAGCGAAGATGACCCTGTTCCTCCCCACACAGAATCCTTAAAAAGAAAAGGAAATTTAAACCAAGACTCAACAAATGCACATTTCAATGCCTGTAGTAAAAAAAAAATGATGATGAGACTTTTATTATCATTGAGCCAGCATCCCGGTGTCTAACATTCCAGTACAGCCCAATCCAAGATTACACAAACATGACAATAAAGAATCAGGCAGACGGCCTCAGCCATGAAGCAGCGCTCCTTTTCTTAGGTTGTCTTCACACCAAAAGGTCCATTTTCTGATTAGACTTAAAGCAAATATGATACTTTGTTGCGGTTTCTCAACTGGTCCAAGTTTGCGTTTACAAGAGGTCAAACACAAATAGGCCAAAAATTGTCACATGATACCAAATTCTGCAATTGCTTGTAAATTTAAGACGGATAGACAACAAATCCCTCATCATTTTTATTTCATAAATGTCTGTAGAGTGTTTGGGTTTCATTATGTGGAGTGTCTGAATGACTAAGCAGTTTAGGTAAACTCACCTGCTGCAGCTTGACTGCTTGTTGGTTCGGAGGTGTCTGTTTCTGTTGGTTAGCATTCTGTTTGGCACGGCGTTCCACGAACTGCTTGGCAAAGTCCTTGGCTTCAGGAGTGTCCCCAAGATAAGCCTTAACATAGTCGTGCACCTCATATGGAGAGTCCACTTCCTTCAAGAAGGATGCAAATGTAGGAACTGACGATGGAGAAGAGACAGAATATTTGTGACTGGGTTCCTTATAAAGCTCAATTAAAGCTGTAGATAAACTATTTTTAATGTATATTTATAGGATTTACCATCCAGACTATTGGCTTTGTTGAGCATGTGCAGGGTTTGCTCACACCACTGCATGAAGGTGTCTTGCTGGCTCTTACTGACCCCTTGAAATAACTTCAGCAACTTTTCCTCCTCCTCCACCTTCTTATTAACTCGTCCACTCAAAGAGTTACTGTTTGTGCACGAAATAGAAGACAAACTCAGTTAATAGGGCTTGTGTATTACTCACATACTACTTATGGCAAGTCATAGCTTCAACACTGAGATTTCTTTATATTTTAGCACCCTAACGATACCTGAGGTTGGCGTTGCCTTTGTTGTTCTTCTGAGTGTTGCCTTTTTTGGTCTGTTGGGGCTGCTGGACAGCCTCCTTCACAGCTTCATCCCAGAAGCCCATGTTTGAGTTTTGGGTATCACCCCATATACTGCTGGAGTCTGAACCCCAGTTAGTGCTGGTGTTAACAGAGCCCCACACAGAGTTACTCAGAGATGTCTGTAAAGAGACATTTATTAAGAAGAACGTCAGGGTAAGATCAACAATAACTAGAATCGCAGATTAATTTACCCATGACTGTTACATTTAATAAAATATTTGTTTTTCCAGATGCATTGTATGGATGTTAATATGGATTTTCTAATCATTTGTAGTACCGACTCCAAGAAAAACCCAAACGCATTCTGATGTGCCACTAGGGATGTCACAATAACTTCATTTCAATAGTAATAGCAGTATTCATCATTACAATTAGTTAATCATAAAGGTTTCCTAATATCATCACTTTATATAGATCAATACATGTTTTTAGATCATGGCTTGAACCATAATGGTAGATTGGTGCAATGCGTGGTATGGTATAAAATCATCAATTATTTGATTGATGAAAATTCTGTGGTCACTCTCTAAATGTGTTAAACTCACAGAACTTCATAAAAAAAGAGGACTGAGTGGTTTTGTATGATTCAGTGTTTAAAATGAGCTTCTCTGAAAAAGCCACTTTCACATTTTAAATAAGGCAGAGAAATAAGTTTATGCATTAGTGTGTAAAAAAGAGGGACAAAAACATTCAGGTCATTTCTAAAACTGTGTCCCATTTCATTAAATTAGACATTAGTGCCCATTACATGATTGTGACTTCATATATTTTTGTAATAAAACAACATAAAAGAAATGTGTCTGTCCAGTTAAAAGTAAAAAAGGCTAGTTTTCACACAAATTCTCAGCCATTGCTTCCAACACAAATTATACAATAACCTCTTCAGCTGCGTCCTCTCACTCAAGATGCATCGTATAGCTATTAAGATCTTTTTATTTTGTTTGGCACAATAAATCTGTGCCTCTGCATTTTTTTGAACATTAAGGTAGATGTCTAATGGCACACACTTTATATCATTAAACCATGTCATTACTTGCAGGACGACTCGTCTACCTGTCTTTCAATTAATTCAGTCTCCAGATATTCAATTTGCTGTTTGCAAAGACTGTAAAGTGGAGAAGGAACTAAGACATCCAGAATGGTGTCAGCCATTGTTTTTTTTACCTATGTGCATTGATAGTTTTTTCTTTTTCTCTGGAGTTGGGCCCACATATCATCTGATAACCTTTTCAGGAATTGTGAGTTTGACAAAACTGGGATATTGGGTAAAAACAAAAAGCAATATCGAACATTCATAGCATGTACATACAGTTCTGTTTTGAGGTCGGGTCTGTTGGTTAGCGATAGGATGCTGTTGGGGCGGCTGCTCCTTCCGCTGCTTCATCTGCTGGGCTTCCTCCCTCTGAATTTCGAGCAAAGATTTTGTAATGGCTGGTTGTTTGGCCACACTACCCCAACCAGACAGCTTGGCGTGGGACTGCTGTGCCTGTAGCAGGGCCTGCTGTTGCTGTTGCTTCAGGAGCTCTTGCTGCTGACGTCGCTGCTGAGTGTGTAATAGGCACAAAAACATGCATGAAATGGGACTTTTTTTTTTAAATGGTAAAGAGAAAATATTACTTATCAATAGATTAGCTCAAAAATTATATACTGGTCTGAAACTACACATACTGAAGCTTGCAATTAAGCAACTTGGATTAAATGCAGTTCAACACCATTTGTGTGACCAAAGAACTAGTTTGCAAAAAAAATCCCACCCTTAAACCTTTCAAGAGTGAAATAATAAATGAGATGCTTGTAAAAGAGTTAGCACCACCAAGCCGAGTTGGAGGTCTGCTCCTGTTGTTTCTACCTCCTCGCGTGACTGCCGTTCTCTCTCCTCTTCTAGTTTCTGGATCTCAGCCAATGACAGGGCATTCTGGGTCTGGTTTATAGTATTGGTTGATTGTTGTCCCCACTTAGAAGATGATGGAAGCTGCACAGTAGGATGAAATATTTTTATTTATACTGGGAATATGCAATCAAAAGTAACATATTTTCTCAACTCTTAATTGGGAGTTTATCTGTTATCCAATCCCAGCTGTCTAGAGATTTTTACCTTCATTTGTGCAAGCTGCTGCTGTTGCTGCTGTTGTTGCAGTCTTCTGAGGGCCTCTTGTTGCTGTTGTCTCTGTCTCTGCAGCTCCTGTTGTCTTTGAGCCTCCTGCTCCCGTCTTTTTTGCTCCTCTAGTTGCTGTGCTAAAGCAGCAGCTGCCTCTTCCTCTGCCCGCTTCTGTTCCTCCTCACACCTTCTCAATGCCTCTAGCTCCTCCTGCTTTCTGCGCTCCTCTTCCTGATGAAACAGAATAGCAACTTTAGTATCATAAGACAAAGTAAAGCACGTTGCCTAGACTTTACTGAGCAAATGGTTTGGCATTGCCTCAACTAGTGAGGTCAAGGTTTAACAAGATTGTGGGTAAAAAAAAAAAAAAAACAAAAAAAGACAAGATCTGGTGACTTCCTATCAAACTAGTTAAAGAACTTCCATCCATTATCTACTGCTACGTATGGGCCGGGGATCTCCATTTTACCAATAAACCTCATTTTCAGTGGGAGCAGAACAACTTTGGCTGCAACTATACATGAAAGTTACATGTTTTCCAGTAAGAAAAAGCAGTTTGATCTTCAGCAATGAAGCGTTGTGAAAATACACACTTCCCATGCATGCAAGTCAACCCAGAACAGTAATAGTTTACCTGTTTGCGTAGGAAGTCTTCCCGCTTCTTTGTCTCTTCCTCTTCCCTCCGCCTTTCCTCTAATCTTCGAAGCGCTTCCTCCTGTGCCAGTCTCTCCTCCTCCTCCTGTTGCCTGCGTTGGGCCTCTTCTTGCTCCCTTTGTCGTCTTATTGCTTCCTCCTAAAGTCACCCAACGTTAGGTCAGTCTCAGTGCCAGTGGAAAAAAGTGGCTTCTTAATAAAACAGTCCCTCAGAGGCTTTTAATAATCAAACTAATACTATCAGAAAGATTGACCTGTTTTTGTCGTGCCAGCTCCTCCTCTTCTATGCGTTTACGTTCTTCTTCTTGTCGAGCTCTTAGAGCTTCTTCCAAACGTTTCCTCTCTTCTTCCTCCCGCTTTGCTCTCATTTCTGCCTCGCGTCTCTCCAGCTCCAACTGCCATTGAATAAATAATTCACAGCTGTGCATATCTCCCTTTATATATTATATTATATTTTATATATATGAATGACTTCATAGCATAAACTGTTAGTATATGCATCTGTGCAGAACAAAACTGTAGTAATGTCTCTTTCTTTTTAAAAAGAAGTATAATTTACATATTGATAAGCACTCAGCAGCTTCCAGGAACCCATAACCACAAATAATTTTGTGATCACAAGTTAGAAAAAAACCAGCTATGAATGACCAGTGTCTTTCCCCACCACATTTTGAAGCTTGAACCAATGGTCAAAGCAAATAATGGTACTTGATTCTTTCTCAGTTGCCTTTCAGTTTTTTGGAAGATATGAGGTTGATTAGTTTTTAACCCTATTTGAATAACAGCATGTCTTTACCAACTTTGCACGGTTGGATGATCACAACTGTTCTTTGTTTCAATGTGCAGACAAGTGAGAGTGCACATGCAGGGGAACAAACCCCCACCAGCAGACAAGTCAAGAGCTTGTTGGAAAAGGTCGTAAATAACACACCCAGGCTTTTAACCATCCATCCTGCATTTTCTTTTATACATGTTCTTTTGGGAATCAGTTACCAGGGTCCTGTTCCAGGTGTAAAGTCTACGTTTCAATATTGAACATAAACGTTTGATATTTCATGCCTTTTCTTCTTTGAAAGTGTTCAATCTAACAGGATTACTCTGCACATTTATTAGAGAAGAAACCATTTAGGATGAGGAAATAATCCATACCTTTGCAGACTTTGCCTTCTCAAACTGCTGCATCTGCTCAATAGTTGGAGCTTGTGCCATAGAATCTATTGGCAGATCCCATACACTGCTGCCTTCCCATGCTGTTTACAAGAATAAAACGTACATTAATAAGAGCTTTAGTTCCAACAATGCAGGGCATTTAGTGTTCGAAACCCACTGCTTGTTGCAGCTTGTTGGAGGTTTGGTGTGCAGGAAGCCTGAGAGGATGGGTTCTGCATTTCCCACACAGAACCAGAGTCTGGTACAGACAGGGCCCGAGTAACAGGAGGTAGAAGGCTCTCAGAAGCTCTGAAAACATAAATAGAAAACAAATTAATCCAATCCTCCAAATTGAAGAACTTTGTCAGCTGGGGTTCAATGATAATTCAGAGGAAATAGTTATTATAATTATTAGTTGTCAACCTTATCTTAAGAGCTTGATATTGCTGTAGAAGCAGGTTGATCTGCTGTTGATGCTGCTGCTGCTGCTGGAGAGGAGCTGAACTAAGAACTGCGGCTTTCTGTTGGGCCAGCGCCTGGGCATACTGCTGCCTGTAGGAACAAGTGAGTAAAATAAGTTGCTCATCTTATTTACATCCAGTTATAGATATAATGTCATATTTCATATTTATGAATGTATACAAGTTCAACATAAGATAAACTATCTTGCCTACATTATAAAATACATTTCACTGTACAATTATGCTGTGTATAATTGCTCATGTGACAAATAAAACCCTCTTTGATCATAAATGATCATAAAACATGGAATTTTAGACATCCGACATTTAAGCTTTAGATGAAAGCTTTGTGTACCTGAGGAGGTATTGATATTGAAGCTGCTGTAACTGGTAAAGATTGAGAGCGGTGAGCTCCTGCTGCCTCTTTAATCTTTCTTGGTCACCATCTGCCTGTAAAACACAAGAGATAAAAGTCTGAAAAAAATAACAACAGCATAATAAATTTATTTTGCAGTCTCCTCAAGAAAACAAAAAAATGTAATTTCTCCACAATATTTGATCCGATTGTAAAATGCCCTTCCAAAAATTTAATTAATAGGGAATGCTTGAGAATGAGTCTTGATTAAATATTTCAACTGAATATCTTTATTCACATTACATAGTGAAATGCACTGAGAACATAAGACAGATCAATTGAAATTAAAATCAATCATTAACCATCTAGTTCTGGATTTAGAATCCTCAATATAAAAGTGAAAGATCAGATAACAGGCTGACCCAAAGTTGAGTAATATCTGTGGCCTGCACGTGCCTATACACATTCCCCATAAGATCTAAGCATGCTCCTGATGAGACCATGGATATTCTCCTGTGGGATCTCCTCCCAGACCTGGAACAGGAAGTCAGTCAACCCCTGTAAAGTCTATGGTGCCACAAGGAGGTACATGAAATGAGACATGATGTCACAAAGTTGCTGAATTGGGGTCAGATCTGGTTATCAGGCATGCCAATCACAGCATCAGCACCTTCATCATGCAGGAAAAGCTAACACACTCCAGCCACATAAGGACAAGCATTGTTATGTATCAGAAGGAACCCTGGCAGCATCTAGTTTAGTGACAATAGCTCTGATAATCCTAATCCTGCTGGAGGTAATTTTATGGGGCTGTGCAGGGAGACACAGCAAACCTTCCTACTGCACTGTGCACTGATGTACCATCCAGAAGGCAACTTCTGTGGGTTACAGATAGTGCCCTGTGTTACCCCTAGGCTGCGTCTCAATCAGCGCACTATGTAGTGCGTAAATGTCAATGTAAAGGCACTTAAACATAGTGTGCGAAGTAGTGTTAGTGCGTTGACTGAGACACAGTCCTAGTGGTGACAGCACTGGCAACATGCAAACATGACCATAAATCAGCCAGAAAGTATCTGTGGCCCCCACCTGCAGGACTACTTTTTTATAGGTATGATCCTTCATAGGAATTGATTCGACAGACACATATTGACATTGAGTTGCATGATAATTAAAATATAATAACAAACATAATAATTTGATAGTAGGGAGCAGTTTTTAAAAGTCTTCTGAAAGTAGAAAGCTTCTCTGAAGTCACCCTAATCCGAGTTTAAAGTGTTTACCTGGAAGAAGGATTTGCAACATCACAACCAATTTAAAAGGACTTCCTGATCCACCTGAAAGCTTACTTGGGTAGCTTCATGGAAACTTGAAATATTTCTTTACAAACTCTGATGGGGCATTTTCAGGGTTAAAAAAGACATCTTGTTGTAACTTCCCAAGTCATTAAGACCAGATACTGCATGTAGGCATTGCATTTCCCATGACATGTTATTGCCTCAGGTCTGAAGTTTATGAGAATAGGTTACAGCAGCAGAATCAAATTCTAAAACAAGTCAAAACCAAACCAGAAGCCAAATAAAGAGCTAAACAATCTGTACATCAAGGTAAAACTGAATTACAACAACTTGGATCTTTTGGTGGGTTTCTTTAACCAAAGAATATTGATAAATCCAAAAAGAATGACCCAGTCTCACAGAGTAGCCTGGATGGCTGTCAAAACAATAGTTTATTAGTAGGACATACAAGATGCAGAGACTGAATAGTTGCATCTGTCCAGAAAAAGAGGGGAAAATTTAGCTTGATGCAGTTTTATGACCTAAATAAAAAAAATAATAATAATATAATTTGATATGGAAATAATTAAAAAATTCATGAATGGATTGTAAACTATTAAAAAAAAAAAGATGACAAATGTAAAGGTCCCCCTCACAAAGCTTACCAATAAAAAATGATGGGTATACACCACCATCTGCAGGACACTGGCTAGGACTGCAAGTAAATGAAAAACTAATAATTTTTTCTAAAGTCATTTTCTTTTTCTTTCCTTCTTGTTTTAATTTTAAATCATTCTAATGTTTTAATGTTTCTGTAAAGCCCTTTGAATGTTGAATTGTGCTATACAAACAAACTTGTCTTTCCTTACATTTCTTTAACAAATGTGAATGAGGTACTGGTCCTCGTTCCAGTTTGAAGCTGGTTTAACGCTAAAACCATCTTAGAGCCAGTTTGCTTTTCTAGGAGGTCAGAGAAGATAATTATAAAAGTAGTCTAAAATTTTCAGCAACTCAAACTGCTGTAGTCACACGTTTACTTGTGCAACTTAAGACTGTTCTTTGCGTTTATATATAACACTAAGTTTAGTAAAAGATGATGACAAAAGGTCGACAGGCAGATATAAGACCTAGAAAAAAAGACGATTTTTAAAAAAAAGGCAGACGGGTTCAGAAGTGGGGGTTATAAAGTAATAATGCTTTGCCAACACCTGGTTTTAAGTCATTGTAGCTAAGGCACTGGACAATTATAAAAGCAAAGAAGAAAGAAAAGAGATAAAAATATCAACACAGCATCTGGTTTGTTCAGTCCATGAGAAAACCGGTTAAAGCTTTTGCAAAAAGCATTTGCAACTATGTATAAATATCCTCCCCATTTAATACAACTGTATTTTACAGAAGTCCTTACTTGTAGAGGTGGGGGTGCAGGTCCTGGAGCGAATGGCACCCTTCCCCAGATTTTTATAATTTCTCCTAGAGGTTGAAATACTTCATCACACCCTCTTTTGACTAGCAGAGACATGGTGAAGTAACCAGCCTGAAACCATTCTGACATCTCTTGATTATTGAATGGACCTGAGTGAGTGACAGGAAGTTATGGGTTGACACATACAAAATACTGAAAGTGACATATTTTTCAGATGAAATTCAATATATTCTCACCCTGTATCTCCCCCTGTGGGTCTTTGTAAAACCACTTGAGCGCAGCTTCATGGGTTAGAGGCAGGCCGGCAGGCTTGGGTTTCTCTGGGGCCTTTGCAGAAAGTCTATCATCATCCACCCCACTGTCCTGTAGGTATGCGACCATTTTTTCTGCTTCCTGGGTGAGATTTGGAGAATAGATAAAGGTAATGCACTACTAATTAGCCTGTTTAAAATTAATAGAACAAAAATGGAGCTGCTCCTTGACCAGAAAATAAACAAGAACTCCATGAAAACTTCTTAGTCATTGATTGGAAACTAAATCTCTCATCTGCATCGTCAAACAAATAACAATAAAGTCTTTTCTTTTAAAAAAAATAACACCACAGGAGATTTTTTCATGACAGGTGGAATTCTACTTGAAGACAGCAACAGTACTGGCATGTTCATCTTAAAAGCCTACAAAACTTACCCGCTCAAAATGTTTTAGTCCTTCATCTTCATCAGTTTCATGTGACACAGTGGTGGGCCTGCCAATAGGTGCCATTATACTTGAAGAGAATGGTAAAGGATTATTCATTACCACGGGGAGTTCTATTGGCTTTTTCTGTGGTAGCTGAACAGTTGGTGATGGAGCAGATATGTCTGCATAAAAAACCACAACAAAAAAGCAGATGAGATTCTTTTAAAATCTACATGGAAACATCTGGAAAAATGTAATCTGCAGCGACACTGAAGACAAGCCCAACCTGCAAGGGTGGTGGAAATGTGGGTCATGGGAAGAGATTCAAGTCTGCTACTAGACATGGGGACATGCAGGGGGGCTTTGCATGGCTCTGGTGGAATATCCAGGGTGGACTGCTGCTCACTTGGCCTCTCAGCCTCCTCTGTTCTGCTGGGCTGGATTTTAGGCAGACACTGTGCAGGGGGAAGGGAGTCCAACACTGTTGGAGCAACAGGTGTAACAACAGCTGGAGTCTCTTCTGAAGCAATGGCCAACTCTGAAACAGTAAAAACCACCAAAATATGGGGTTTCCTTAGTACAATTATGGTTGACATTTCAGAAAATACCAAAGAGCATGAGAGTTTATTTAACAAGTACCAATTCCTTGATCATATTCATTCATACATGGTTTATAAATAAAACTAAATAAAATGTGAGCTTATCATCAATACTATTCAGTTTTAGATGTGTCCAAACATTTGACAGGTTCAGAATGAAAGTTTCAGCACAGTAATCCTAATGTTTATGTAACAACGTTGTATAGTACATTACAGTAATGCTCACACATTTAAAAAAATCCTGTTACATTATCACAACCTAAACTTCAGACAAGTCACATCAGAGACTTTAGGATGGTTGCCAGTGCGGTTAAGAGTATCAGACACATTTGGATGCACTGTTCAAACATCAATATGTAGTTATTACCATGTCATGAGTACCACCATTCATGTTTGGATGTTTGCATCACAACATATGGTTGTTCGTTAAGGTGTTAAAATGATTTGAATAACAAATAAAGAAATACTTCAATTATCAAACTCTGACCTCGTCTGTCAGCTTCTCTGATGGCCTCTTTTTCTGCATCTTTGGTCTCCTTTGGTGAATCGTCCTCTTCCTCCAGGGCCTCCTCACACTCTTCCAAAGGTTTGAAATCAAGCTCTGCTTCTTCCAGGATTGGTTCCTTTGAGGCTTTCTGATGCAAAAAAAGGGCAAAATTACAGAAAAAGTGGCAGAGTTCATCCCATAAAGCTCCCATTGTTCTCCAACTATCTCATAATGTATATTCCACCTTGTTTTGTTGGAATTAGTCTTAGTGTAAAAGTATCACCTTGAGGGAATGAAAAGCTCCTGATGAATCAAATGTGCCTGCTTCTTCATCTGCATCCTCCAGACACCACTCTGGTAAGCTGTCTCTCTCATCCTCCAGGCTGCCGCTGCCTGACCTCGGTCTCCTGTAACCATGCTCATCTTCTCTTGCATCAAATGGGAAACGCCGACGTTGGTCTGGGTGTTCCCGCCACCCTGCTGACCGTGGCCCATCTGGAGGATAATAAATGAATAAATAAATGAATAAATAAATGGCACAGAAGTTTAACTGTTTTAACTGTACACTCATCAGTATCCCAAACATTGAGCACAAACCGTAACAGCAGGGTTTTAATTGTCTAAATGAAACTTTCTTTGTAGTTTAGCTTTCCTCCCTCACCATAGACAGGTCACCCTCTGCTCATCCAAAAATAAATTAACACATGCATGTTGTCGTCTCAGAAAAAGAGTTTTTTAATAGAGCTGCCTGTCAGATTTCAAAACATTAAGATATATATTGTGAATTAGAATACAGCCAAAAGTTATTGTTCGATCTGTTAAATGGCCATTTTGTCATGCACTATGCAACATATTGATCATCAGTCCATGTAGGGACCTCCACCATGTGACCAATTTCTGACAGAGACAAGTAGGAGCTCAAGGCTTTAACACTCCACACATCCATTGATGGAACAAATTCCTGAGCACAAACCCACAGGAGTCAGATGTCTACAATAATTTCAACAATATATAGCAGGTTGTCTGAATGTAAGTTCGTCTGCAAACTCAAACCGATTTTGTGTTTCAATCATTTTAACAACACAGTAACAGAAAGGTTGTTGACACAAATCTACCGTTTACCTAAGCAGGACAATAAAAAAATGACAATGTACCCCCATTTACCAGAGATTAACCTAAGATAAATGTATGAGTGATGTAGTTGATGCAGTGCCCACCTGGGCTCGGGGGGCACCACCGATCACTTTCCCGTCGAGAACCTGCCAAGCGCCAGCCCCCATCATCATCCTCACCATTCTGATCATCACGAAAAGTGCGCCAGTTCTCACTCTCTGACCGTGTAAAGTCATGTTTCCTTGGTAGTCCTGTACCACCATCCTCATAGTTGCCACGGACTGAAAATGTAGTGTAGGACCACAGGTCAAGGTAAAGTCAATAATGTTGTACAGACATATAATTTATACTGAAACTAACTTTATTTAGTGAATAAAACAACAAAAATGTCATCTTCATACTTTGCCTCATGCCAAGAAAATCCAGTAATTATTTTTACACTTGTGTAATGCATACTTACTGTGATTAATCTGAAAATGTCCTGGAGCAGCATCTGCTATATTTGAAGTGAGCAAACAATAATTAAACTTGCTAAAATGACATCATTCATTGATTATTTGTGCAACTAAATGTGACACCAACCTGGGTCTTTGCGACCTGGCTTTTCAAATCTTCTATCACCACGGTGAGGAAACATGAAGCAAAACAAATTTGTTTAGTCATGACTAAAAAGAACAAATCTAACCAAAAATCTCTGTATGGTCAAATAAAACAGTTTAAGCCAAACACTTGAAATCACAAATTCATGTACCTTTCTTCCCAGCTTTGAGAGCGGTGCATTTCCCTCCCTCCACGACCAAAACCTTCCACATCATCAAAGCTTCTTTGGTAAAATCCCCCATCACCTCTTCCACGACCTGAAATCAAAAACCAGATTACTCCATGATATTAATTTTAGGCTCAATGTTTAAAATTAATATATTAAAACAGTTGAAATGTTTTCCATCAGATGACCAGAAAAACTTAACCCGTTCTCCAAAGTTATTGGTTACAATGCACAGTGGCCGCACATAATGTGTGAACTATATGGAGTATATGTTTTGTTACGACTACACATGTTCGAGCAGTCTTAAGCTGATACAAAATGGCACAGAACTATGTTTATAAATTTGTTTCTGAAAAAGATTGAGCTGAAATGTGGCTTTTCTAGCTAATTCAAGGAATGCACATTACAAGTTCAAACAGCTGAGGTCAAAAGTATGCAGAGTAGGCACAAAATCCAGAGTACTAGTATTACACTTTTCATCTCAGGCTGTGAAAAAATGTTGGGCTCCTCAAAGTAATCTTAACTACCTGCACAAAGCTTCACAAAACAAATACACAACCATAAACAAATGGCAATCTCAAAGCAAAATAAATCAGCTCATTTCCACAGTATAAACACAGCCCTTCAGCCATTTCACCTTGACCCAGTAGCAGGAAACATAATACAGTGAATGCTCTTAACAGAATTCTTACCTCTACCTCTTGATGTACTTCGGCCTCTTGGTGCCCCGACTATCGGCCCACCTCCTCGTCCTGTCAGTCGAAGTACGGCTGCGCTGTTTACAGACATGGAAAAATTTCTCTGCAAATACAAACAGCGGGAGAGGAGGACAAGGGGAGAAGTAAGTGTGTAAAATAGACAAATAACCTATTATAACATTATTCAATCAATCAATTTTGATCTTGTCTGACACCTTTTTAACATTCAAACTAATTTGACCACTACTCTCACCTGTTCCTCTTCTGTAAAAGACACAAGTGCCAGAGGTGGCAAGGGTTCCTCTTGCAATATGGGTAAGAACTCCTTATCATGTAGGTCTATAGGGATCTGGGTGAACAAAATACAGAACTCTTTACATCAACATTAAAGCGAACTAGACTGTTGTGGAACAATAAATGAGGATGATGAAAGCCAAGTGTTGGCATCAACATTATTTGTTTGCACATTAGCACTTGCAAAACTGCACTGACAACCTGCTCACCTTGTTATCCTTTACATAAAGTGCTAACATTTCTTCTCTCCCGTAGCGATAGTCTGCAAGTTTATACTTTGGCAATGCAGGAGAAAGGGGTGGAGAGGCAACAATCGTGCTGCTTCCACCAAGACCACTACCACCACCTCCAGACAGGGCACGGAGCCTGTGGAACAAGACATTTTAGTTCAACAAAATGGGACAGAGGAGCAGAAAACAACGAAAGCAGCGGTCTCAGCCGACAAGTTGGAACACGTGTGCAAAATATCCCCTGGGTTAAAAAAAAGAAAACCTGTCTCACAAGTCAAAAATCACTTCTTTCACACGACATCAACGTATTCATGTCAGTTTAGTTACCATTCTGGTCCAAAGTTAAGTGTCTGGGTTTCGGCCATTCTTCCTTGAATTTCTACAAACATAAAAAACAGAAGCATTAGTATCACACTTTTTTTATTTCTTTATTTCTGGCTTATCAAATAATATAAAACAATATATTAATGTGCTGCACGACAATGTAACTACTGTCCTACCATGCCTGAATCTTCTAGCACACATCTCAAATAGGTTTGTAGGTCTTTGCAAATATTACACCGTAACAGATGCTAATTACCTACTGAAACTATCATTTTCCAATTCCTATTACACAGTTCTGTTCAACACTACTAGAAAAAGAAAGTTTTATGTGTTCCAGCTCCTTAAGATATACAGCTGTCCCACAACCCGTGTACAATTTCATTCTGCTACAGCTATTTTTGGAAGTCTCCCAGCCTGGGAGTGTAAGTCAGACACCTGTAATTGACAACGGAAGTTTCCTTCAACAAATACACTTGAAAATGTATTAAATTAAATTAATTTCAACAACATGAGTGTCTTTATGGTCATAAAATTAGTCGCATGTTTACACAAACGTACCCAACAGGAAAGAGTTAAAAATGTAGCACAGTTTCCTCAAACATGAGGCACAAAGGAGGACAGGGGGGGTCACAATGCCACTGGCCATATGAAAGCCTGGACAAGCCACGTGTAAGTTACAAGTTAGAGCAATTAACACTGCAACTAAAAGGTTGAGCAACAACCATGTTTCCTAACTTGTATTGCCACAAAGGAAAACCTTTAGCTGGTTGAATTTGCGTGATGTCACGACTGCTTTAAAATGATTTACGATAGGTAAATTACCTCTCTGCATTCAACAACAACTTTGACTAGTTTCTTCTGACATACAGGAAACGGGGTTTGGCATGGAAATTAGGTGAACGATTGAATGAGACTTTTTGTTTAAAAATGAGACGTTATCTGGTAACAGCAAACTTTTAACATACACATTTCAACTCTTAAGTTGGGAAAATGAGGTTAATGCAACGTAAAGTTCACCAGTTTGGCTCAGATGAAGCTAACATTGGTCGCGTTACTGGAATTCTTTAAAGTTGGTTTGGAAAGCGATGACGGTCAGGAAGGTTAAGTAGAAAATAACCTCACTTGACAATCATTGCGTTAGCTAAAATAGTGAGCTTACCAAAAAAAAAAGTGACACAGACCATTTATAGAACATATTTATCTGCCATTAGCTACTCTATTTATTGTTTGTTAGAAGCTTATAGTACAGTCATTGTTAAGTTAAAAGGTGAGATGGGTTATGGTTAAAAACCCGTCAACCGCACGCTGTTGCCACACAATATTCGCAAGCCAGACAGCTGTACTAGCACGTTAGCTAGCTCCTTACCAGCAATATTTTATCGCTACGTATTCAAAATATATATTGTCATGGAGGCATATTTACGTATACTTTGACAAAAGTATAGTTGGTCAAATTAGTCACATATTTCACATACGAACTTTTTATATGAAAGTTAATCTATATGTTCAACACTTGAAGCTAGCATGCTAACAGATTAGCTAATAGCTACACGCGGCCTCCTAAGAAGCCTGGATTCACAACAACATTTCCTCATGAAGCTACACCGCACTTCTCACGGCCTGGACCCGCACACGTACACACCAGAGTCCGGTGCTCCAAGGCCGAGGAGACAGAGTAGTTTAACAGCACTTTCAAGCACCCTCGCTGGTCAGAATATACCGCCTTTAAGCGTCAGTTGACTCAAATGTACAAATTTCCCGGGGCTAGTGTACCAAACTTTGGCCGTCTTACCTCGTCTAGTTCTGACAGCTCAGGGTTTGTATGCGTGTTGAGTGGCTCTCTCTCTTCGTTTTCCACAAGATGGCTGAGTGCGGGTCACATGACAGCACATATAAAATCGTTTACCGTGGACTGTTATGCTGACTAGTTGGTAGCAGAACACAAAACAGACTCCTCGCCTCTGTGTTTATCCTTATAGAATGTAGATTACAGTATATAAGCCTGAAACATGCACCTTATAATGTTAGTAAATTAAAGTCGGTATTACTTTGTGTTTAGGAGATGATATACAGAGGGCTTATATTCCCACACCCCCATTAGGATGCCAGAGTATATTTCCTACTGCATATGCTTACTCAAAATGATGCAAGTAATAACCCCCAGCTGAGTAAAAACCCCCAGAACTACAATAAACGAATAACTTAATTATTATATTATAATAACAATTGCAATTCCAAGAAAATGAGGTTCAATTAAGATGAGGGAGGTCAATTCTGTCTTAAAACTACTTGTTTCAACAAAAGTATAAAAAAGCGATAAATATTTCTGTCACTTTTGTGGTATTTTGTTATCTAATCTGAATTTAAATGGAGAAGTGACAAACTTTTGCACGTTCTTGGTTGGCATGGGCCAGGCCAGTGTGCACAGTGCTCAATGCTATACTTGAACAGGTCTGTTGTCAAATCTAATCAGATGAAAGTGCAAACTGAATGTTTAGTTAATTAAGTCCCAGAGTGTAAGCTGGCATGGGGCTATATAACTCTATACAGCTGTCAGAACAGTAGCGTCTTGTTTGTTGTTGAACTCACAGTATAAATTCATGCAAGGACTATACTAAAACGATTGTTCCATCATTTTTTTCATGCTTGTGTTGCCACTGAAGCTTGATGGTCTCTGGACATGGTGTAGGGCAATATGTGTGCGGGTGTGGGTGTGTGTATGTGTTGTGCAATATAACATTCCCACAACATTACACATACATACATTAAACACACGTTTTAGAAATCTGATCGATTTGATAATGGCAGCGGATTAAAGGTTTGAAAAGTAGTTGCGGCTCGTTGGTCTAGGGGTATGATTCTCGCTTAGGGTGCGAGAGGTCCCGGGTTCAAATCCCGGACGAGCCCAATTTTTTTATAAAAATTTTAATATAAAAATCGTGAATCATTTTCATGAGAAAAAAAATTATAAAAAAGACTCCTTATACACGCACGCTTTGGCTGTGTCTCCGTCTCAATCAGCGCACTGACACTACTTCGCGCACTTTATAGTGCGTAAATGTCAATGTAAAGGCATCTAAACAGTGTTAGTCCGCTGATTGAGACAGTGTGTCTATTCCTAAAAAAATTACATAAATAAAATATTAAATGTTAGGGTGAGAAAAACATTGACCCCGACGTGATTTGAACACGCAACCTTCTGATCTGGAGTCAGACGCGCTACCGTTGCGCCACGAGGTCTGAAGGCGCATCGTAGAGACAGATCTATATATCGTACTACTTCCCGTACATCCCGTCATATCTATGAAACAATGTACTTTCCGGGTCAATTAGCTCACTTGATTAAAGCGTGGTGCTAATAGCCCCGTGGTCGCGGATTTGTTGTCCTTAATTAAAGTGGTACTCCAATACCACGAAACTCAACTCCACCATGTCAAAACCCTGTTCGTCATATTTTCGAATGATTCCCACCATCCTCTTTAGATGTATGCGTTGGTGGTATAGTGGTTAGCATAGCTGCCTTCCAAGCAGTTGACCCGGGTTCGATTCCCGGCCAACGCATCCTTAGATTTTTCATTTATTATTTTCCATACTCCATAAATACACCATTTAGGATTTAAGTGTCCTGCCCGTCCTGCCGAACCCAAAACAAGATAAATCAAAACTGTGTTTTTGTTCAAGAATGCATACAAAATGACTGTCTCTAGAGAAGACAGAAGGGACCCTTAGGAGGAATTGTGCCACTGACTGCATCTTTTCAACTCACCATTGTAATTATATTTTTCAACTTATTCAGTGGCATTAATACTTCTTACCTTCATTTCCCTCTGTTGCCATGGATATGGTATTTCTATGGCAACTGTATGCCTTTGTTAATGGCCTTGCCCCCCCCCCCCCTTCCACATAGTGCACTCTTTAAACCTTTCATTTTACATTCCCTTCAAGCTTGTAGACAAACCGAGTTGCACATGGTTTTACTTTAATTGTGTCCTCTGTGGTGCATCCTCTTTGCTTTCTACACTTCTTTATATGCTGTCTTCTTGCTGCTTTGCTCTAATAGTCTTACTTTACATTTCTAATCAAAAGATATAAATGAGCCCAGTGTTTAACACAGCCTTGCAACTAAAGTTTTTATATTTGTTAATTACACTTTAGGTATTATGCACATTAGGTGAAGATTTTGTCACAGTTAGGACAGTAAGGACTGTGTTCAGGTTTAATGAATCACAATATCAGCGTTTCCTCAATGCAGGTCCTCAGGAAAACATGCACTGCCCTGCATGTTTTAGACAACACAGATCAAATGAGCTCCCTTATCAAATTCTTTGCAAGATGGTTAATGGTTCATTCATTTAAATGAGGTGTAAAGCATGGTTACCTCTAAAACAAGCCAAGCAGTGGATTGAGAAACACTGCTCTATGTCTTAATATAAGTCACCACCCCAAGCTTTTTAATCTTTAGTGGCAATGGAAACCAGAGCTCCACTTTAAAGATGCATGAGACATCATGAGAAACAGAATACAGATGGAAGTAGTTCCAGTGAAAGTGTTACTATTTCAAATAGAGTAAAAGACAGGAAGGGTTGAGGCTTGTGCAGATGCAGGAAAATTGTGTCTTAGGGACAGGAATAATAACAGGGTGTGAGTGTATGCATGTGTAGCAGGTGGGGGGCCTCCACCTGCTGAATGAACCCTGTCAGTGTCGGGGAGTATCATGGGCTGCGGGTGGGTTCGGCCCTGCTCAGCATTGTGGCCGGCTGCATCATCATTGGGGTGTCCAGGGAATGTGATGCAGATGCTGTTGGAGGTATCTTCCTGGGCGCAGGAGGCCTTGGTGAGTGTGATTAAAACTTTTTTTAGGTGAGAGTTCATGCAGTAAAAGACAATATTGAACTGTTCTATAATTGCTATTTGTTTTTAACCTTAAAACTGTATATCGATTGTTGCATTATCCATAGTGGATAAGCTATCAAACTCAATTACCTGTGTGCTACTCAGTGTTTTGTTTTTTTAAACTTTTACATTACCTCTGAAAACCCATGTTGGTGGTAATACATAACCTGAGTTTGTGCTAAAGACAAATATGTTTTTTGAGGGAAACTGAATTAGATTTATAGCAGGAAATGTCCGACTCAATGAAATGGCATCTGATGCAATGTACTGTATGCTTTTATGAGTACTTTTATAATGCATTTTGGTAAATTAAAAACATTGCACAAAGTGCTTTACACATTACACACTTGCCCATATTTGGTTGGTGAACCAATAAAATGTATTAAAAGCAATGTCAAGATCTGTGGTCTGTGACATTTTCCACCCAGGATTAATCTGATACAACAGTGTAACCAGACCCAGCAGATAGTGAGAGGAGCTGCACCACCAAGATAAAGGTGTGTCTTAACTGGGTTCCTAAAGAGCCAAAAGGGCAGGGTGTTTGATCTTAGAAAGACAACATCAGCATGCATACATGCATAGTTAATGTGACATACAATCTCACTGTTGATTTCATCAGCGTTCAATAATTAATTTGTCTTCCTAACATGCAGAGAAATGTTCAAATCAAAACTGTGCACCATAGCATGACTGCGACTTTCACTGTAGCAGTAGCTGTGCAGCTGAGCAGCAGCTAATTATGTGTTTTTTGGGCTAGAGTTCCACGATTCCGCCTCCGACACAGAGTCTGACTAATGAGTATGAACAGAGTGTTCTCGGCAGATTGTTTTCACTCCTTCTGCAGTTTCATGACATTTTAAGCACAGACATGCATCACAGCCACCCTCAGGAGCTGTCAAGCTGTAATGCCAGCTCTCCAGACTTATAGGGGAAATCAATAACTGTACTGAATTGAAGTGCAAAGCCACTGAAATGCACACAAGCCCTTTAGTTTACATATTACCTCATACTTTGATTAGAGCAGGAGTCACACTGCATATTATAATAAATAGGTGATAATTATTTATGCTTCCCAGGCTTGCTCATATCGATTTATCCCTTCATAAAAGCCTGGCTGAACATCAACCACATTCTCCCATCCTTTGGTAAGTTGATTTGATACATTAGTTTGTTACAACGTGAATAAAATCCAGCTTTTTCTCTATCTAAAAAACATATTTTCTTCTTCTTAGGAAACTTCAGAGTGCACCCTACAGCAGCTAACCCAGCCTCTGATCAACCAGCTGAGACTCTAAGAAGAGAGGGTGAGTTGAAAGGATGTCCCAGAGGGGTGGCAGTTGACACATCTTGTTCCACTTCTTTATTCCTAGCAGATAATCCCCAAAAATGTTGCATCTTTGTTTGTTTAGGCTATAATCACTTTACATGTATTCATTTATTTTTATGATTTATTATGTATTTATTAAAATACATTTATTATGGTTGAAAACAGGTGATAAAAGGACAATCATAATGTGACAGATTTTGTCTTCCCTCTCTGTCACCATCATGATATAATGCACTTTTTATATTCAAACGTTAAATGTCAAACTCAGCGTTGGCATGTGGTCTGTGTTCTTTTTTGTGATTCATCCAGGGACTCAGAGTCAACTCCAACTGGAACGCTCTAAGAGTCGAATGGGAACCTTTGTGGAGGGAGGACCGATTGCTGAGCCCAGCCCAGATGAGGGGTATTAACCCATCGTGTCTAGTGATTTGAAACCACTGTTGCATTTTCTTTAAATATATTCACAGAGAATGTTGTAAGTTAATAAAAATGTATTCTAGGCAATGCTGCATTTCCTCCAGAAATATTAAGCTCAAACAAATGACCTTATCTTTGTGTTCATAGGGGAAATAAAAGAAGCTCATATTCTCACTTATTCCATTCTGACATATACTAAATACTAAATATGCTGTATGAGCATACCCATCATATTTGTCAGAGGAAAACATTCTTGATAAATATAATTATTCCTTAAATTCCCCTTTGGATGCATCTCTGTATCATTCTCACCATGAATGCTAGGCATAATCTTTTACTTTATTTTGTGAATACGATGTTTGGACCAAAACTAGATAAAAGCACTCCAGGCTTCATGCAGTGAAAAATATGAGCATGTTGTGAAATCTGACAGAAGTGCTCAGAAAGGAGTAAAGATAAAGCCAGCCCTACAGCTTATAATGACAGCTATGTTTGACAGTGGCACCTCTACATTCATATTATGATTGAGCAGCAACTTATTGTGCTTTCCAGTTGTCTCCAGAATGTGTTTTCTGAAGGATTTGTCTTTTGCAGGAAATGCCAAAGTGTGCTTGTTTATCTGAATATCTTAAATTGCAGAGGATATTTCTAAATTTCAAAATGCTTTGTTGCCAGATTATTTTACCAGGGCACATGCCCTTGTATAATGTCAGGGGTTAACACCTATGTTAATCATCTAGCAGTGAGGGATAAGGTGATATAACAGTAAGGTGTTACGACCCAACCCTCCCTGGGTTTCAGAGGTGTAGAACTGGTGACAGGTATTAATTTTCAGGAGAAAGCTGGTTGTAAATACTCCACCAGTTATTGAAACAGATACTAAAACAAGTGTTGGAAGATTCTCTACCGCTGCATGGAATTAAGTGAAAGGGTTTAAACTGACTGTGTTTACTTAAAAAGCTTTAATTGCGAACCTGCATCACATGTTGTTGGCTTGTAAGTGTGTTGCCAGGTTTGTTCTTGTGTCACATTTCATTTCAGCTTCACTCTTCAAAAATGTAATCAGTTTTTCATTACCACATTCATTGTTTCTCTGCAATTAAAGTGACCATTTAAAACCTTCAAAGGTTTCTTAATCCATCTCTTGTTGTTATGGAATATCATAAACTTTACAATTATCGGAAAGTCAAAGATTCTTTACATCATATAACAGATGATGAATGGTTGATGGAGAATGAATTGTCCCATATGCAAGGAGGATGTGATGAACAGATTCCTCAAATTATTTTCTGAATAGTCACTTAAAAAAAAGTCTTTCTCACTTCTGTCACTAATTGGCACACATCATATAACACTTGCTTGTGTGACTCATTCGTTGGTCTGTTACAGGACTTCTTCAGACATGCCAGATGTCTTATCAAGACGCAAACTGAAGCAGTCACCCTCTGATCAAGACCTGCCCTGATGCCATTATGTGGCATGACTGGCCAATGAAGACATCCTTCACAACATTTCTTTTTTCTCTATACTTGTTTCATTAGAACTATTTTAAATCATATGGTCAAATAAATCTTTCAAGATAAATTGAGATTTTTTTTATTATTATTGCTGTCCTGCTACTGGATGGAGCAAATGACACCCAGTAGTCCAACTCATTTGCAGCTCATCTGACTGTAATATAATGAAATAAAAATATTACAACATAATGGATTCATGTCATTCAACTCAAACTCTATCCAGTCAAATAAATACATAAAAAATAATGCAGTCATGTGTAAAACTAAATATTTTGCATGCACATGGTGACCTGCACCCTACTGTGCTACATAATAGAAGAGTATTCAGGACAGCACAGAGAGAGCGGCTGCTGCATGAAAAAATAAAGAGAGGGCTGCGGCCTTAGAAAAAAAAGGGCAACATGCTGGGAGAATGAATAATTCTACACCGTGTTAAGAATTTACAAAAGGATCCTAATAAATTCCTTTGTGTCTGCAAGAAACAAAATCATGGATGTGCACATCATATGAACATCTGTCATGTGGTTGTTTTTATTTTAATGTTTTTACCATTATAAGTATGAATATAAAGCAACACATACAGTTAAAGCTCTGATGTTAAGGTAAAAACCAACAATAACTCCTTCTACTGCCAAGAAGTATTCACTTGCACATTTTCTGTCAGTGTAAACTAATATTTTGGATCAGATATCTGAGTAATTTAAAAATAACTGGCTTTTGATAACAGACAGTGAAACAGAAGAAAAAGCAATGTGTCATATAGGCTAGATCAGGGGTAGCTTGACATCAAACTCTGCTAGTTAAGTCTGATGTGTGTCAGGTGTGTTGCAACTTGCAACAGGGATACTCAGTGCGGCTCTTTTGCCTACTCATGGGCTTGATGATCATATGCACAGCCATGATGACATTAAGGTCATATGTTAGCCTAAACAGCCCGAATGATGACCCAAAGTTTGCCAAAATGCTAAGCCAAGTGTGGATGGTGATCTAAGCCGTGACTGGATCTTCAGTGACTTCAAACGGGGTCAAATACACACCCAGACCACCATTTCCGCTACAATCACCTCTCCAAATCCATACCTGAGTGGATTGTATTTAATATAATGGTAAACTTTTTATACACACACACACACATCTGGCTGGACTAAGCCCAGGTCGTCCTCAAAGGATAGAGCCGCCTCTAAAAACCGTCTGAATTCACCAGCAACACGTCGCCCTGATGGAAGCTGCTGGGAGGCAGCAGCAGTCTTCACCTCACCACTCCGCCCCCTGCACACGCACCAAGCTACGCGGCAGTGATGGATGAAAGGTGACGCGGAGACACAAAGTCGCATTCAGCGGTCCAAAAAGAAAGAAATACGCTCTGCGCGACGCATAACCTACCACATAAACTCATGAAATTTGATTTGAAGGTGAAGGTGCTTCACATACACCGGGTGCTCCCTTTCATTTCCGATGCAGGGGTGACCTGGCCGATACTACAAGCTCTCATCGGGTCCACATTGGGAGTAGCGCGGGGCGCTGCGTCTGCGTGCCAACTCAAAAGAAACGCCGTTTTGCCCCAATGATCTTCTGTTTCATGGCGGATTTTATATCCCACAGCAAATCGTCTGGTCTTTTTCTAGCCACAGATTGGATTTGACTTATGCACTCAGGACTGAAACAGATAGGAGAGCCAGATGCCAAAATGGTTCTTATGCAGCCTTTTAACTTGTGAATAAGGCTACAACCGGGAGTCACCTCAAAATCTACTGATTAAACAATGAAATGGCCTTCAATATGTCGACCTAAAGGGTAAGATGTTTTCCTTGTGCCTTTTTATCCTCCCACAGTTACAGGAATGTAACATCAGTGGACCTGTTTCACTAAAGCCTATTTTCATGTGCATTGGATGACAGTGTCTTTTAAAATGTCAAATGACAAATGTCTTTTTAAAAAAATGTGCCTGGTAGTTACTGAATAAAATAAGTTAGCCTTATTAGGATAAAATAATCATGCTGACCAGCATTTATTAAGTAGCAGTGAGGGCTCCCCACCTGTTTTAAATCTCAGAGATGCAGCAAGACTTAACTATCATGTTGTAATGAACAGTGCAATGGCTTCTGTTAACTCTTTTATTTTTCACCTAAATGGAAATTTTGAGTTTACTTTTAAAACATTTATTGTAAATGATAATATAGCTTAAACCGGTTAATGTCTAAGTAGATTGTGTAAAACAACATCCAGGTGTCAACAGTTTTACTAAGTGCCACAGATGTCAGTTTTAACTGTCCCACTGACCTTCAGTAAACGGAGGCCACTGCTTTCTGCTTGTATCTCATCAATAATCATTGTGAGATATATGTCGGTTTACAGCCTTTCCTTATATTTGTAATTAAAGAAGTAGCAGTGATGAATGACCAGAGCTAAGTGATGGATTGCTCTGGCTTTTGAGGAAGGACACAGCACTGTGCTCATTCTAAATAGCAGTCAAATGCCAGTGCTAACAGCAAGAGTCGTGCATTATGTGTTCATGTTTATTTTCTTTCATGTTTGTGTCCAAAACAGATAGAAGACAGAAGGCCATGGTCATCACTGATAGAAACAATGGCACCCCTGTGCCTATAAAGGAATCCCAGAAGAAGAGGAAGTCTCGCCCTCATGGCCTGCCCTCACCAGCACTCTGCTGTGCCTGTGGCCTATGCATTATGCTCGCAGGACTCAACATCACCCTGGTGGGAGCGTTTGCCTTCAGCACACTGGTGCCTTCTGCTAATCCCCCTATCATCATCGGACCTGTCCTGCTACTGGTAGCCTTCTCCTTTTTTGGGGCCTGTTGTGTGTGCAGCCGTCTCCCTCCTCCCAACAGCTCCAGAGGGTCTAAGGTGGGCTCCAGGGGCACAGGGTTGATGGGACATGGCGGGCTGGCCGGTGGGGCAGCTTTTGAAATAGAGACAAGCGAGCATACGCTGCAGGACACTACAGCTGTGCAGCTGAGCCCGACATCCTCCCTTGGATCATCCCGAGCATCAAGTCCTGAGATAGAGGTTCCTGATGAGGGATCTTGTAAGATTTTCACCATGGAGACCAACGGTCCTTCTAGTGTTTCAGCTACAGCAGTATACTCAGCCTCAGCAGCAGCAGGGAGGGAGGTGAAGCTCAACCTGCCATGTGAAGAAGTGGTCACCTAGCAGAGCAGGAACTCATCCAAAGCCAGAGTTCTAACTGTAAATATCCATCTGATTAGAGGGCTTACTGGAAGTGAGTGTGTCTTAATGTTGACCTTGTGCCATATGTCTAGTTGTGACAAGTTGTCAAGAGTATGGTTTTACTTTCTCCTGCTGTTCAACAATAGCATGCAAAGTTCATGAAACATTAAAGTATTTTGTATTATTGGTATTGAAATATGCATTTTCTTTGAGGACCTTTTTTAAACATGGGGCATTATGAAGAATTTCCATGTAGAAATCTAAGCATCTGAAATATTAAGCATTTGTTTTTCTCTGTTACAGTGGTTGGTGTCCGTGTCCTTTGTCAGCTCAAATTTCAGAGGGCTCCACAGAAAACTTTGATCATTGATTAATTCTGAAAAGATTACATGTGAAAGGTCAGCAGTTAATCTTCACAGGTGGCACTTGGCATTTTGTATACTATGCCCAGTGATAAACTTGTTTTGGGGCCTTGAGGTTTTATAGGTCAAAGGGACCCCAAAGCAATTTTCTGAAGCATCACAACTATGGGATGGCACAATGATCTAACCAATACACTTGCAGTTTTTTAACATGCAGCTGTGCATAGTGTGGGGTCTTGGAGGCAATATTCTTGTATTTTGATGTAGCTTTTGACATCAATCCACCAATATCACTATTGGCTCTGTGCACAGCTCCACTACTTCCTGAATTTAAGGCAGCACATTTGTTTCGTCTTTCATTACTGGTCACACTAATTAATCCAGGTGTGTCTGGCCATTCCTGTTGTGGTTACTGAGGTCAGGCACA
>JBAMHV010000008.1:12707514-12718703 GCA_037177535.1 Pseudomugil gertrudae
CCCGACCGGACCCCATGGGCAAAGGCCCGGCCACCAGACGCTCGCCCTCGTGCCCCACCTCCAGGCCTGGCTCCAGAAGGGGGCCCCGGTGACCCGCGTCCAGGCAAGGGAGCATTTCGTCCAATGTTTGTATTCATCATAGAGGTCTCTTGAAATATTTGAATTATGAAATAGAAACAAAAATGAGCTCTTTGTCTGAACATTTGATGCTTCGGCCAACTCACTTTGATTATTACCTCATTGGGCAGTAAGCTAAGTGAATGCTGTCTTTATGATTTTCTCAAATAAATGTTCAATGTGCCTCTACTGGTAAAAATACAAGTATTGTGTAAAACAGGATTTTGAGGCCATTTTTACTCATACAATTGAGTAAATGGTCTCAGAAACTATGTATCAGATGTGATACTTAGGGTTATGTAAGAAGTGCAAAGGATGCCTGATTGGGGAAACTGTTTTTGTGGGGTTGACTAGCTGACTACTGCTTTGGTTGACTAGCTGGTAAAACATATTAGTAAATGGATTATTTGGATGTAAATGCCAATAAATATGCTGAATATTTATTATTAGGATTTCAGCTACACTGACACATACACATTACTTTTTTATTAAACATTTACAAACAAGGAAGTTTTACTTTTTTGTTAGCAAGGCCTGCTTGAGTCTTGACATATATATTGCTTGAGTTATTCTACCTCCTAAAATGTAATCAAGGAGGTTCGTGTCATTTTGAGAGCTTCAGTTATTTGGTTCTAGCACAACAAACATATTTGCATGCTCTTTAAAAGTCCAACTTTGGTCTGACTAACAATTATTTTTACAAGTGTCATATAAACAGGCTGACCACTATTTAAGTCAGGGATTTAGTGGTTTTGAATGATTGTTCTTCAACACACCTGAGTCAAAAGAATGTTTTTTGTGCAGAATTTGATAACAAAATGTTGGATTATTTTAATCTTAATCAAGTGCTTTGGAGCAGGGAAACCTGCAGGATAAAGGCACTCAATGAGTTGTTACCTGGAAAGAAGCTATTTAATATTCTGGACAACCTATTGCATGCAACTCCTTCCTGGTTTGCTTTTGATAAATCATTTCACTCAATTTAGATAGATCAGTTTTATTAGGGTTATAAATAACATGTAAAAATGTCCATCTGATGAACAATCACCACAAAATTCATTATAGACACCAGCTTTTATTTAGCAGTTTAGGTCAACAAAAAGATCACATGAACACAAGTTAGCAAGTCTTTTTTCAAAAGCAGTTTGATAATTTTGTAATTGTAAAAAAAACCAGTCTCTTCTATCTGGGCTGAGCGCTTTCCTTCCTGGCTGAGTTCAAAGACTCTGAGATAAGTGTAGCCTGTGTCAGTGTCCCTTACCCAATGATTGGCATATGTTTCACCATGAGATCCAGTCAGCATGATGGTGAGATCAGCATAATCAAGAAGCCATAAAGAGGCACTACATTCACACAAGCATGCAATGAATGCCCCATTCATTTAATCTTTAGATCTTTTGGTTCAGTTCGTATCTGATAAATGCCAGCAGCACCTCGGAAGTACATTTGATTTGATACATTGTCCCAGCAAATATGATAGAGTTGTTCACACATTTGCTTTACCAGAACTTTATTTGCTCTTCTGAGGAAGGAAAATCAAACAATTAGAACAAAGACATTGTAAAGCAGCTCAGTGGATGAGGATTATGTTCTTTTTTTGGCTCCACAAGGAACGAGTATGCTCTGCATAACAAACAAGACGAAGGTGGCCCCTCAGGAGAGAAGTGTGCTCGCGGAGTTGGAGTATCAGATGAATACTTTCCCAAAATCCTCAGTAAGCTAATTCACAAACAGGTTTTGTGACCATTAAAATGGGTCTTTAACCCCTACCTCCATACAGTTTCTACTGGATGTAAACATGTACATTAAGTTGTAGCTGTGATGCCTGTGCTCTGTCTGGTTTAGTGTCTGCTGGTGCAGAGAGTCAAAGAGGCTTATGGCCATCCGCTTTTAATGAGGCTTTACACACACCGGGCCTCCTGTCCAGAACAATAACCCAGCTGTGTGTGGGTTCCTTTTCTCTTTGGTTTCGTGCAAACATACAGAAAGCTCCACGGTTCAGTGGTAATATAATGAGACCTCAATCATTCCTGTGATTTTTTTTTCTTCGATGGTCCAGCTATAGATCAAACCCGGCTGCACCAGGAACACAGAGTACCCATGTAATTCCATCAAAGTTCAAGAGCAGAACTTGCATAACGTTTCGGGACACAGTAATAGAGAGCAGGCCTCATGTGTTCTGATTTCCTACTTGTTTTGCACGCTGCTGCGAAACCATCCGTGCAGGATGATTACATTTCAGTTGGTTGCAGCTCACTTGGCCATTTTGCATTAGCAGGAGGCTTCTTACGTTGGAAGTTTGAAAGAAGCTTTACCCACTCGTGTAATAATGGAGCCATTGAGATCTGAACGGGCTTTCACACAAGCTGAACTTACTATGAATAAACAAGCCCCTCTTACATAAACAGCGAGCAAGGCCAGCTCCAATTATTGTACATCCATACACAATGGGCTTCCATGCTGAATTTTGTGGTGTCATAACTAGTTACAATTTTGATTTATGATGGTTTCAGACATAGACGGACACCCCCTGTGTCTATTGAAATCCAAGATACAATTAAAAAATGTGGCAGGAGAGAAGCTATGCCTCTTTAGTCAATGTTAAAAAGCAGTAATGATTAAAATGTGTGAATGAATGTAAAAATGTTTCTCTTCTCAACATATTTAAAAGCCCATACATGGATTTCTTTACAAAGCAGTGCTGTGTGCATTGTTATAATCCTGCTGCATAGTGAAGGAAATAGGAATCACTTCTCCTTTTGGTAAGTGCTAATCCAGCAGACCAGGAGTACAGATATTGATAAGATTTCCTTAATTGCGATTACCATTTACTGATCAGGTAATAGAAAATGAACAGATGTATATTCAAGAATTTCTGTTAGGTCTGTTTCATGTGCATTTTCATCAAAAACATTTAAACAGAGTTGATTTCAAAACCTTTTCCATGGTGGGAGCTGTTGTTTCAGTGAATCTTGTTTTCTGAGATATGCTTGATTAAGTTTATTTTTTTCCCCCTTTACTGCATGTGCTTTGTTGCAGCATTTCTGTCCACTCCCCCACCCCTTACCACGGTAAGGTGCACCTGGATTAAATTAGCTGACTGGCAACCATACCATATTTTTACCGTTAGCTTGCTTTGTATAAAAACTTTCTGGTTTCTGTAGGTCTCTATCAGCGCCTTGTATTTCTTATTGTTGTCGTGCTGATTGGTTTGTAATACAAAGTGTTGCAATGAAGTTAGTTGTAGTTTCTGTCACAGCAAAGGTCTTTTGTTTTTGTTAAGAAATGTTCCTCTGTCTGGATAAAATATTTTATTTGCATTACTCTCTGACATTCCACCTTAACACGTAACATAATAGCACTTATTTGAGGTGGTTTGGTCTTTTCCAGCAGAATAATTGTGCTTTGTGACAGTGGAAATGCCCATTTTGAATCTGCGTTGATGTCCCATACGTTACTTGTATGACTTACAAATCCTCTGTCCTTTTTCAAAATGATTTTTCTTTATATTAAATTGTCTTTCCTTTCTTTTCTTTTGTTTTTAGTCACTTTTATTTATAAATCATCTCTATTTTATTTGTTTACTATTAATCTTTATTTAGATCAAGGTGTCTAAAGGTATTTAAATGCTGGCTTTCTTTTTTCTTAAAGTTGCACCAGGTAACTTTTCCAACCATCAATCTTTGTGTTTCTGACCCGTTTGATGTCACAGTGACATGTATTATCGCGACACTCATAAACATGTCTGGAGCCGTTGCTGCCTACGAGTATCCCAAGGCTGACAAGACAAAGTCCACTTCATAACTTTGGTTTCTGAGACATCATGTGACACAACAGCTGAATTTAACTCTATAAACCGCATCAAATGTGCATCAAAATCAGTTGTTTTGAACAGGCATAGGCTGGTTTATTAAAGAAACGATAGAAGACTAGATAGAAGAAGAAAGGAAGGATACAGTACATGAAATAAGAGAGCACTCAACACAGAACTGACATTCACTGTCTGTAGAGAGCTCACAGTCCGGTTGTGTCAGTGAGGAAAAATCTACCAAAGTTCAGTAGTGCCTTTGTAGACATTCCACATCATATCTGAATTGCTTGGTGAGGAGTTTCAGGCTTACTGCTTGTAGAGGCGTAAGTATGTGAAACCACATGTGACCAAATCCAATAACCAATAACAATCAGATAACTGTAATATTTGCATCTGATGGGCTTGTGAAATTCAATAAAAAAAAAACCCTGGTGTGCGTTTTCCAGTCCATTATCTGATTTCAGATGGCATACTGACGGAAGTATTGATTTAAATTCCTGCTACTTAAAAAAAATCATCCACTCTGAACACAGTAGTGCTTAGAAGCTTTAACAAGGTGGATTTGGATTTTTATCTTTATTTCAAACATGCACTAGTAGTGCAAGAATTTTTTTTAAAAAGAACAACAAAATAAATAAATAATAAATACACAAATGACAAAATGAAATAGTAAAAACAGTAATAATTTAAACCCAACATGTCTGAAATGGACTAGGTAGATAAAAAGTATACACTTATTTACACCTACCCCAGCCTCCCTAAACACACATAAGGATATTTACAAAAGTTGAAAAAAAAATTTAACAATTTACCTCAAAGTGCTTGTTCCTCCCTGTACCATGTAAAAATAATTTATCTGTAATGCTTTTTAAACTGGGTCGTGCTTGGACATTGCTTTACTCCACACTGAACTTCTTCCACAACCTCGCACTGCAAACAAAAACCTTTTGATCACCACAGTTTTAAATTAAGTTTCTCCCTCAGATTATAACCCCAACTCTGTGAAAAAAACACCTCTGTTTATTTCCCATTAGTACGTTTTGTGTGGCTTTGTACATGATTAGAGCTGTTTGACAACAAAGAGATGTATTTTAATGTTTTGGATTTTATGAACAGTAAATTTGTGTGATCTCTAATCGGCATTATGACTCGTTCTTATGGCTCTTTTCTGCAGTATGATGGTTGTGTTGCACTCACATGTATTTCCCCATAGGGGAATTTTATACTTTATTTATTCTTTGACTTCTCTCTGCTGCATGCCATTCTGTTCAACTTTTGGAATCTGCTCACATTTTGAGTACGTTGCTTACGTCTTTTACCGGGAAATATTAAACTGGAACCAATGCAGTGCTTTGCTCATCTGCAGAGGTTTTGTTATCTGAAAAAAAGCATATCTGTTTACATGACCACTTGAATTTCCAGGAAACTCCAGGAAATCAGAAATTACACATGTGTTTGTGTTAACAGACTTTTTAGAATATTCTCTCAGTTTGGAGAGTCATTAAGAAATCCTGATCCCTCTTAGCCTCGCTAAAAGGTTGTCATAACAGGTCAGGTCACCCCCCAAAAATCTCATTTTAGCTCATTTTCAAACCTGCTCAGACACAAAATACCTCTGTAGGGATTCTAGTGAACACTTCACTGCAAGTTGTATATCAGACTTTTAGATGGAATGGGTTCACATAATGCGTGCAATCAGCTCCATGCATTTTCAAATTAAGAGTGCTGAATGAAACATCTTGGTTCAGTTACAAAAGGTGGCCATTTTCCATAAAGGTAATTATCGTCATAGCAACTTGAATATAATAACCTGTCAACAACAAGGAAACTGAAAGAAGCCCATGTTTCGTGGACCTCTTAAAAATTCTTAGCGATAAAACACATACGCACACAAACACACACGCACACACACAGATGTCACTGTAAACCACTGAAGGGAATTTAACTTGCAGTTCTAGAAACATAAAGAGCCCATTTGTTGTTTTGTGTGCAGGTTTTAATTGAGACAGCTCAGCTAAATGTCAGGGCAACAGGGAAGGTTGGATAATGGGCCTTCAGTGTGTCCTCTGTGTTTCGCCCCAGAGAGAAACAATCAGATGCCTCTGGCCTGACTAGGTTTGGGTTGACTCGGGTGATGTTACACGAACAGGACCCTGTGTGCCAATGAAATGAATTAGGTTCAAACCAAAGGACAATTCCTTTTCTTTTTTTTGATCACGCTGTCCCGCTGCAGCTCTCCTGTGGCACAATGTTCGGCTCACCACAGATACAGTTCCCACGGTAATGGTTAACCTGGGACATGCTGTTTTGTTCGTGCTGTAAAAGAGCGCCAGTATGTACTTACCTGAGTGTCTGTTTAACAGCATTTAGCATAGATAAAATGACACTAGCAGAGCTGGGTTGTGGAAACATTAAGCTAAGGAAAAAAGAGGAAAATCAAACAAAGAATAATGTCTCAAAGAGAAGCCACAGTGATGGCTGAAACACCTGCCAGAGAAAATGTACATTTCTCTGTTCTGGAAACTTTCTTTGGGCAACCAGAAAAATAAAGACGATAAACACAGGAAAACAGAAAAAGTGCATGCAGGGCAAGCTGTTTTTTTTACGCTCATGTAGCCAATATGTGAAAGAATTTCCTTAAAGGCAAAAGGGAGGATCGGTTCATCTCTTCTTGCTGACTCAGGCAGTCTCTCCATTTTGTTTATTTAATTTACTTTTGCCAAGATTTAAGAGATTTCCCTCTGATTTAAATAAAACCTTCTTGAATGAACTGACGGATGCTGGCATGAAATCGGGTTAAATGTTCCTCTCCGATCCAAAACCATGATTGTTTAAAGGATTTTTTTCTACATCTTCAAAGGGCATGTCGACAAAACAGATCCAGATGTGTTCAGCGAAATGCACCAAGCTGCTGCTGCTTTTGATTACACAGAAAAAGGTTTCAAAACTTTTCCAAGTTTTTTCTCCAGCATCTTTTCGTGCAGTTTAGTGATTTTTTTCAAGTGTTTTAAATTAACAGTCCATGGTAGTGAATCAAAAACACACGAGCAAACATCATTTTAATATGATCATTTTGAATGCAGTTCATACATTTTTATGAGACATATGCATGAGCAGCATGGTAGGATTAATAGCCCTGACATATTTATATGCAAAATCCCTTCTCCTCTGGCCACTGGAGGGCAATCCCTAACTTCAGACCTCACAGTGGTTTTACCACCTCAACATTTACACTTAATAGCACAAAGCTGAAGCATGGAAGTGGTTTAAATGCTACAGGTACACATTTTTTATCAATCCAATGTCATTGGATTTATATATTAATTTATATTTTGTCATAATTTTTTTGATAATACTGGTTAGTTTTAACTCTGAAATACAGTTTGAGGATTCCAGTCCAAAAAAAACAAAGTGCCATCATGAAAAAGGTTTTGATACAGCAGAAAACATCCCACAATAGACAAAAAAGTATTGGTGTTACTTTATTTAGTAAGGCAAATGACATATTTCAGCTGTTTAGTTGAAAACTGTTGATATGAGGATGTAAATAATATAATATATCAGCCACTGCTTAAGCTTAATTTATACTTATAATGATAGCAGTGTTAATTGAGTGCAGCACTCATTGTACATTCAATAACATGTATTTCAACTGAACATTTTTCTGGCAAATGAACCTTAAAGCATGATACCAAATCGTACGAAATCAGCCTCTTAATGAAAATGTGGAAACATTGTAAAGGCTGTACTTTTGGATCGCCCTGCAGAGAGTCTGTGTCAAGCAAAAGCCAGTTTGTGAGATGTCATACTGGGATGTCAGCAAAGTCACACATGCAAAAACATTCAGCCCTTCAGGGGACATAAATAAACAAAGTATTTGAACTCCAACCTTTCTTTTAATCAGTTTTCAGCCTCTTGGAGTAACGAGTTTATAATAAATAATAAAATAATAATACATTTTATTTACAGGCGCCTTTCTCATACTCAAGGTCACCTTACAAGTAAAACACTGGGTCAATAAAATACATAAAATACAAAACATAAAACAGTGATTTTGCAGTTAGGATGTTATAAAGAATATACCAGTTTGAACAGATGTGTTTTGAGTTTAGATTTGAACAGGTGTATTGAATTTGTGTTACGGATATTCCAGTAACATTAACGTATTTGGGAGAGGAAGTGACCAAAATTGTATTGTATTGCTGCGCTTTTGTATGTAAATGAACCTTCAACGAGTAACTGAAACTGCATCAAACTAGAAACTTTTTAATGAGTACGTGACAAACCTGATTAAATAATGTTAACTAAAAAGTAAACTTCTGTGTCCATATCTATCTAAACTGAGCAGGTAAAAGCAAAATATCTGTGAGAACAGCCATGTCTTGTCTACTCAGTTTATACATATGACTTTACCTTGCTAATGGTGTCTTGCAGAAACAGCTGCACTGTTTTGCTTTTCACAAGCATGATTATCAGAATAATCTATATGTTATTTACTTCTGAGATTTTTTATTGTCTTTGTAAAACATACAACAGATTTTTGCAAACTCAAGAAGCAGGTTTCAGTTAAAAAAACAATAGATAAGTAAATCTGAACACTTCCAGATTAATCCTGAAGTTTAACTATTTGATATAATGCAGAGTGAGTGCTGAGCATTTGTATTTCAGGGAAAATGCTTTTGTCAGCCAGAAATACTGAAGCCGATGTCCACATGATGGACACACATTTTGTTCAATAGAAACTTTAAGACAAAAACACCTGCTGCATTATTAAACAGACATATCTCATATTATCTGCAGAGTCTTGCAGCAGCAGCAAAGCTTTGCATTTCTGGACCGGGGAAGGATGTTGTGATACTTTGTGTAGAGAAACATAAACTGAGCAAGTCAGCAGTGATTTATGTTAAGGCTAAAAACAGACCTTGTCAAATGAGAGGGTCACATTCAATCAGCTGTCCATTGCTTGTTTGACAAGAGTTTGGGATAAAAAAAAATCTACATAAAAAAACAACTCTGTATGGTGTGTGCACATACATTCATGACATGTAATTGGGAACGGACTGGTTATTACAGCGAGTCAAAAGTTATATAAGAGCACATGCACGTGCTCCTAAAGAGGAGACTAACTTCACTTCACTCGACTCTAATACAAGAAGCTTTTTTTATTTCATTTAGAAGTTGATTCCTCAAACACAAACAATCATGGAAAAGCTATGAAAAGAGTCCATTAGTCACATAGATATGTGCGGTCTGTTTTGTGAGATGAAGGGAATGAACCTCACTCTTGATGTGATCGTGTAAAGAAAGCTAAAAAATGAGATATTGTTACTTGACCTTTGATTTGGACCATGTTATATTTTTTAATTGATCCAAGAACCAAGCTGGCATCCCTGTTTTAAACTTGTTTATGTCACATCTTGCAGACAGCAAGTTTTCATTACCACTGATAAATAAAATGCCAAGAGATGCAAACTCCATACACAATCTCTACAAATATCAATACATAATGATTATTATTTATTATGGTGACATAATATCATTATTACCTAATTTTAATGTGAGAGTTTCTATGTAACAACCATGAATCAAGGCTGTAAAATGTTTCCATTTTATTTAATGGTAATATGACATTAAACCACACCTCAGCATATATAACAACATCATAGAAACATCATCTGTAGTTTCTATCTAATAACCATGAAACAGGACTGAAAAATGATCTGTTGTGTTGTCCAAAAAACTGCAATAAAAACAAGGATTACATAACTGGAAGCTATTTGAACAACAAGCTTACAGATTAAGGATGGACAACCCTTATTCAGGTGTGGCACCAGACCTTATTAACTCTTTAATAATATACAGTAAACAGGTTTTATGACACCGTGGGAGGATCACTGGGTGCTCTTACAAAGTGTTTCATTCTTACTTCTTTCCCATCATCGTTAAGGCTTTGAACTGAACAGATTTAAATTAAAGTTGGTTTCTCCAATTAAATTGGTACATTTCACAAAGAAAGTAAAAATGTAATGAACATGATTTTGATTCATTCCAACATAATCAAAATATGCAAATCAAGAGTAAAATAATCAAATAGAATAACAAAAGAATTAAGCAACATAAAAAAGTTTATACTTCTCAAACAAAAGTTTAAAACACAATAAACGATTATGGTTTTAATGTAAAAAATGTATGTGTAATATTTAGTCTTTTACAACCCTTTTGAGCAGTCAGGTGGACTATCCGGGAGGTGAGTTTCTGTAAACAGTGATGCGGGAACAAGAGAACAGACGTCAGTGGATGAAGACCACCTCATGGGTGCAGCTGCTGGACCCGGGATACTTCTTGCTTTGCCAAAGACAACACAAGAGGCATTTTAATGTTTTTGAGCATTTTAGCTCTCTAAAGGTTTATAAAATTCATTCTGACTTCATGAAAACTTAGGAATAGTTTACAAAGTTAACACATATAAAAAAATACATATTTAAACATTGCATCTGATGCTAACATAGCGGGCTAAAGAGCAAGTGGATTTAGCCTGGGCACATTTCACACTTATTTATTGGAGACATTAACTTTTATATACATACTGTTCAAACCCTCAGTCGTGCTTTAAAACATGTAAGACAAAAACATAAGCCGAGCGGCCAGTGCGCATCCCAGTGTCATGAAGTCTGTGGACCAGGTATTGTACACTGCTCACAAAAATTAAAGGAGCACTTTAAAGAAACACATTAGATACATCAGATCTCAATATGAAGTTGTATATCTATACAAATAACGACAGGGCAATGTCTTAGGAACAAAAGGATGCCAAGTCTTTTAATGGAAATAAAAGTTTTCAGTCTACAGAGGGCTCAATTGTGTAAACACCCTAAAATCAGAGTGAAATGAAGATGTGGTGGGCTAGTCCGTTTTTTCAAAAACAAAATTTCTGCAACTCAAATTGCTTTTCAGTATCTTGTGTGGCCCCCACGAGCTTGTATGCATGCTTGACAACGTCGCTGCATGCTCCTAATGAGACAACGGATGGTGTCTTGTGGCATTTCCTTTCCAGATCTGTGTGAGGGCATCACTGAGCTGTTCTACAGTCTGAGGAGCAACTTGGCGGCGCCTAATGGACCGAAACATAATGTCCCACACATATTCTATTGGGTTTAAGCCAGGGGATCGTGAATGCCATTCAATTGTTTCAATTCCTTCATCCTCCAGGTACTGCCTGCATGCTCTTGCCACATGAGGCCGGGCATTGTCGTGCATTAGG
>JBAMHV010000008.1:12725379-12743556 GCA_037177535.1 Pseudomugil gertrudae
TAGATAGATAGATAGATAGATAGATAGATAGATAGATAGATAGATAGATAGATAGATAGATAGATAGATAGATATACTTAATCTATGTACAGTTAAAAACAAACCCTTTCAGTGAGAAGCTGTATTATAATGTGCTCCTTTTGTAGCGTACATGTTATGTAATGATCAAATTATGGTCACCATGTCAACTCTTTTTCTTCTCACATGAACAAACATGCATGTTTATGAATTATGTGAAACACAGATGGGAAGGGATATGACAGAAATATGCAAAAGTACCACATCCAACAGCGTGAGGTGAGTGTGCTTACATGACTAATCATGTATGTAATGTGTTACTGAAAATATATACATATCGCAAAGATTACATAATAATGTGTAGGAGGATGGTCAACGAGGAAACGCAGGTGCAGAACAAAACAAGTCTCAAAATATCTCTTTATCGCTGTGCTCATAACCACTGCAACCAGTCTAAATTTATTTTGCGCAGCTTGTTTCACTCAACAGGTCATATGAGGTTCCTGAAACATCTCAAAACTGCTGAGTCCTCTGAGATCAGTTGAATATTTAAGCTTGCCACACTTGTTAAAAATGACTCACAAATGGTGGTGTGACTAACTAGGCAGGATCTGCTTACGTTGCTTTTGTTTACTCGCTCTGTCTGCTCCATGGCGACATGATATAAAACAGAAATGTTTGCCTTTGTTGGACGTGTTACAGAGAGTCCGGTTTTCCGAGTCCATTACTGTTTTAATTTCCAGTTTGCAAACCCAGTGGCATTCCAATTATTTTGTCGAATTTCACAAATGAAACTGACAGACATGGTACTTATTTTGACATTTTGGGATAACACATTTTATCATTAGAAGCCAACATTTTTTTAGATCATGAAGGCAATCAGTTAAAAAATGTTCAGGAAAATTTCATCCATGATGTCACACCATCAACCTCTAATTTATCCTTCCAGCAGGTCATCTTGTATCACACTTGACACATCTACTTCTTAAATTTAAAACAAACAGATTAACAATTACATTAAAATGACGTATTATCTATTGCTTTCCATGAGCTTTATCAGAACCTCAGACCAGAAGTTTGGTATTTAAAGAGTAGAAAAATCTTGATGTTTTCTCCCTTTTGTTTTGAGCCTTCTTTATTAGCTTGTTTTCTGAACACTTCTACATATGAACAGGCTCAGATTACTAGAACTGAGACACGTGAGCAATGTGTAGGTAAATACGTAAATGGTGGTTAAAAAAACAGGATAGGCATTCACTCTCGTGCGTGTGAACAATAGTGAAAGGTGTTTTATAGAATAGAGAGACTGACAAACAGGTTTATCCTGTCTGAGCTTGTGAGGACTAGAACCACGAATGGGCGAGAAAAGAAAGACAAAGCAGAACACTCTGATCCTCTGACATTGTTATGGCTTAAGAAGAGCACTACAAAAAGTTGGGTTTAAAAAAAACAAGGGAAAAAAATGATAAAAAATTCAGTAAATATTCCTTGAAAAAAGATTAATTATCTGCCAATAGAACAATAAAATTTGGCTTGAATGACCAAATCAAGTAAACAAAACCTTTAAAAATACTGAATAAGAATAATTATCTTGCCTATAAAAAGAAGCATATGTGTCCTTGATTCAAGATGTTTAATCTTACTTAGGTTTCAGTTTTTACAGTGTAGCATGTTCATTATGAGCAACTGCCTTCACCCGGTTATTTACTTCACAGATTTAACCTTGTCTTTGTATCCTCTTTCCCATGCGGTATGTAGGGAATTACAGAGCAGGGACTGGAAGGACTGGACTACAAGTTTGACATGCAACAGCTTTCATCTGGTTGAAACTAGTTTTCTTTAAAAGACACATCATATGGGGCAGGTTTTTTCACTGGATTGGAATAAAGTTTTTATTTGACACAATGACAAAATGAGAAAACAATCAACTTAAACTGGATTAAATGTCAAAATACAGTAAACGAGAGGTATAAAATCCAGGTTTTATGTTTACTCCAAACAGAGCTGCCAAATCCAAATGCAATAATAAATTCTCATTACACAGGAAGTCAGACTAACTCCAGCAACAGGTCAGATGGGGTTTAGCATAAACTGTTTAAACAAGCAAGGTCAACCCACTAGTGCAAAGACAACATACTCCAACACCAATGAGTTGGGCTGAGTTAGAGCAATGGCTGTATGAGGTAAGTAAGTGCAGGTCATCAGGTAAAATACAGCAGGATGGAGTTAGTCTTCAGAGGAAAACAATAAAGTATATGATAAAGGAAGTGTATGAATGTAATAGGAGTGAAGAAGCATGATTTAGGCTGTAGTCTGGGATTGTTTCTATATTCGTTGCAATGTGTATAAAAAGGAAAGATATTACTGTCCCCCTCTTCCTGGTTTCAGTGAGTTTAAACTGTGTGTAATCATTTTAGATTATTATAGATTTTAGATGACAAATGGATCATTAATGTACGGTTTTTACTAAACTAACTACCCTTAATTTAGCAACTCCCACTGCAAAGGGTATGCTTGATGGTGAAACAGTGTCTTACTCGGGCTACTTTAGCATAAGTTTATTAGCATGGCTTGTTGCCAGCAGGTAAACAACAGCTCAGCTTCACCAGCAAACAGAAACAACTAGGATCCGGCACGTAAAATATGCGGATGGATCTACACCATGACCTAATTCCTTATGACTAGGAAGAGGAAACTCCACACAATTAATATGAGGTTGAATGTTGTTGAATGGCTAAGTTCCCTTTGGTTTATCCTGTCCATCCATTTTTCTTCTTTAAAAACCAAGATGTAACTCTTAATCCATTTTACTGTATCACAAATCTCATTGCCATTTTTAAAAACCTCTGTTTTGGTGTTTTAGTACTTCCAGAAAGATTAATTGTTTTTGCTTGTTTCTTTTAACTCTTGTTAAGAAAATATGCCAAAAAAACTCCTTTGGAGCCAGTCAAGCAAGGAAAAGAGCTTATACAGGGAAGTGGATCAATATGACAGTGCAAAGTACTCGCATAGTTAGATATGACAAATTTCCTGATGCAGCCTCATTTACTCCTGCTGACACTCTTGGGTGCAGCTGAACTAGAGGACAAAGCGCTCCTAACTCAACCTATTCTAAACTGAGTTTAAATCATGAACCATGCCAGTCTTGACACGTTCCCATAATTTTCTTGCCATCCTAACTGTATAGGCATTTCATGTGAGTCACAGTTTTCTTAAATTTTCCAGGCAAAAGTAATTACCGGTAAGAAAAGCTCTAAGGTGACATGCTCACTCATGACCAAATGTTTGCACAGCAACTCACGGTGCAGAACAAGTAAGTGCAATAACAAATACCAGGGTAACAAACGCAGTAAAGATAATTATATTTGTGGTACAGTGCCAGTCAAATGTGTGGACACACTTTCTTATTCCGTGCTTTTCAAGAAACTACACTGTGTCGCTTCAGCTGATCACATGCTACCCAAAGGAGCTCAGTTTGTGGAAAGCTGTTTAATGATAGGTAACAAGTTTATATTTCAGACTCTCTTTTACAACTGCAGAAGCCAAAAACAGCCTATACAAAGCACAGTTTCTTGTAGTTTCTTTTGGGATACTGTCAAGACCGGGAGCTCGGAAGTGGGGGGTGGACCCAAATGCAGGTGGTATTCAGCAAATGGCAGCTGGGTTGCAGATAAAACAAATTTATTTTACAAAGAAAAACTGAGGACTACGGCAACAAACTAGCCAACTACTCACTGTAGCTCGAGAAAAACAAATGCTGTACAAAACACTGAACCCGCACCCACAACTGAAAATCCAAAGACTAAATACAACAGAACTAAACAAGAACCAGGTGAACCTAATCAAAATTAAACACAGATGACAATAACCAAACTTGGAGCTTAACTGAAAACAGAAACACAGAAAAACCCAAAAAACACACCATCCAAGTGTCCAAAACATGACAGAACCCACCCTCAAGGGACGGCCACCGGACATCCCAAAACTAAAACAGTCCAAAGCAGGGTGGGGGGGGAGGGCCCGGAGGAGGGACCAGGATCGGGAGGTCGGCCCGGAGGCCGCAGGGACCGAAGTCCAGGATCGGGAGGTCGGCCCGGAGGCCGAAGGGACCGGAGTCCAGGATCGGGAGGTCGGCCCGGAGGCCGAAGGGACCGGAGACCTGGCTGCAGAAAAGCGTCTACCTACGGGACCTCCTGGGCTGGGCTCCACCCAGTGTCCAAAACATGACAGGATACAAAAGAATGTCATTAAAGACGCTTTTCCATTAGTACCTGCGCGACGCGACTCTACAGGCCCGGGCAGTACGATATTGCATTGCTTTTCCATTACAAGTCGCGATCCTCTAATGTGGGAGGGGTCCCCCGCACAACGCGAGTTTCTAGATGCTTTGCGCGGAGTCTGCAGAAAACCACAGAAGAAGACAAATACCATAGAAGAAGACCGACACAAAGATAGAAGACTTCCTGGTAACTTTTTACCTGGGGCTTGGATTATGGTTATTCGTGGGAAATAGACTCATGGAACAGATCAAGAGAAGTTGTCGGCGGGCAAGACGAAACACCCTGGATCATATCAGACCAATCAATGGACGCCAGCCTGTGTACGGTACGCTACCCGCACGGCCCGACACGCTTAGAACCACAACGAAGTAAGTACTGAAAATGTAACTGCACGGCACGACAAATCCTAATGGAAACACTCTTTTTCTGGATATAATCGTGTGAGGCCAGGCGGAGTGGGTACTAATAGAAAAACGCCATAAGTCTGACCTGTCTGCCTCACTGTCTCACATAGTGCATACAACTCAAACCTGATGACCCTAAACATGAATCACTGTGTAACTTTATCAACATTAAAAACAAAACATACATCACTTAAGAGACAAAGAACAGATGAAAAACTTTAGATTGATAATTTTTCTTTCTTTATATTTAATGATTGCCCAGATTTATCTTCATCACATTCACAAAATTGGAAATGTTACTCTTCTTAACTGTGTTTGTCCTGCTAGGCAAAATATTTTAACCTTGAGCTAATTTTTTTAGTGAGTTGCAAACAAAGAATGGATTAATTTTAAAAGTAGATGGTTGATGATAAATTATTACATTAAACAAAGGTACTTATTTTAATATTACCAAATATAACATACATTCTACATTCAGATAAATAAATCTGGCTTTTGATAAAAGCATCTGCTAAATGCATGTAGAATAAATTGCTGAAACTGTAAAAGGAATCATATTTCTGAATGTGATACTCGGTAATAAATGCAACATAACATACAGAACATAATGGCAAAAAACATCTCAATCATACATAAAATTAAGTCCTGGACAATGAATGCTTCATAATCTTAGTTGTTCATTAATAAAATCTTACTCAAAGTACTGCGTAGACGTCTGGGCAATATTTATAAAAATACACCATGCAAAGTCTCTGTTTGTACACTGTAATAAAACCTGCAGGACATTGTAAATTATTGCACAGCACAGACAATGTTAACATGCTGATTGCTGTTATTATCATTACCTCCACCAAATGCAAAGGGTTGTGCTTTTGTCCATGTTTATCTGTTTGTTGGTAACTTTATGCAAAAACTACAAAACCGATTTTTGTGATTTATTTCTGAAAATGGGTCTTAGTTTACCTTAGATGCCGTTATAACATGAGCTGCATTGGCAGGAGATTAGTGTTGTTTCTACTGCTACTACTTGTGTTACTTCTTTACAACTTTATTATTGTATTATTATTATCATTATTATTATCTGTATAAGGTTTATGAACTTCATCTTCATTATACACATTCCAGGACCTGAAATTGTTCTGGGTGATCCAAAGACTGAGGGTTTACATCTTTAGGTATAACCAATGACCACATGCTGTTGTTGTATATTTTTCTTTCTTTTTTAACAGTATCGCCACCAAACACCTTTACAAACCATTAACAAACAAGATACTATACTGGATAAAGTTGTTGGCTTTTTAAACAGAATCTTTAACAAAATGTTTTTAAAAATCTCAGTGACAGACGAAACTAAGACACCTCGACAACAACCTCAAAGGAAATAAGAAAAAAATAGCTGAAGTGTATAGGCAAGGATACATCCAACTGGCTTTTATTGCTTGAGAAATATCAGGGAAGAAACAAGATGGACGATTGTAATTTTGTTGCTATGGGTAAATAATTACAGATTTACCATCATATTCTGTTTTATGTTTGCTTTGCACAGCTATTGCTACAATAAAATAAATTAATTATGCCTATATATACACCAAACTTTTATGGTCGTGCTAGACCTAATGGAAAATAACACATAAGTATGACTGTGACATGTTGTCTTTGTTATTTATGAGACTGAAACATAAGATATATAAGTTTATTTGAGATATAAGTTTATTATAATAGTCACTTCCTCGCAAATGAAGACTCAATAAAAGAAATATGCATATTCTCTTTATTTTGGAGGTTTGTATCCTTTCAAAAGACCTATCATAAACAATCTTGTTATGGAGTATGATGGCTAACATCTTTCTGTCTTGCATCTTCATTAATAAGTCTGGCTAACACACTTTTTTTTTTGTTTTGTAAAAACCTGTTTTTTAATGCCTCAAACCCAGATTTTGATCTTTTTGCTCAAGTTAAAGCACGCTCTGTATTCTTTCTGTGTACTTCTCAGTACTTCAAACTCATGCATTTTGTTAGCTAATCATCTCACATTTCCAATATTACTTTCTCCCAGTCCTGCAGTCTTCTCATTTACTGTTCAATTTGTGTTGAATATGATGTGTTATTTTGCTAATCAGATTGGTTTTGGAGAGTGTGATCAGATGATCCCACCAGTAAACCCTTTTTCCAGTGCCATGGATACACATCTGAACAGTTCTTGAAAAGAACTGTTATGAACTGTAATACGGAAACAGCACAGCCTCCAAACTAAAGAATCATTTTGAGAAATAGCTACTGAATAGGCTACTGATTGAAAAAAAAAGTTGACTGTGAACCACATGGCAGTAAGATTGTTAATCTAATTTCATATTATGGCATCAAAGGTTGGCATCCATAACATCATGATGAACTTGCTTTGGCTTTGGGCTGCTGGGTGGTGCTGCTGTGGCCGATTGTTGATGATCTGCAGCCAATTGGTTCAAAGGCCATCTAGCAGTGGAAAGCGCCAGAGGGTTTAAGCTCTTTTTCTAGTGAAACTGCATGGTGCCTGCACAATTTTGCAACTTTGGCACTTAAAGCATTAAAACAGTTTGATAATGTCTCCTATATTTGCTGTCTTCAAACAGTATATTCTATAGTTAATGTCAATTTTTTCCCAAAACAAACAAGATGCACAAAGTGGAGCCTGAAAGTTTCTCTCCTGGAACTTCATTTTGTTATTTTAGAAGTTCTATTTAATCAAGGATGTCATTCTAATCAAATTCTTATTTATAATGTAAAAATAGTTATCATAGGGGGTTTTATTAATCAGAAAATGCATAATATAACTGTAGACTTTTCCTATATTTTCATTCAAATACATATTAGATATGTTCCATGCTTTATTTATTTATTCTGAGAAGTGTTTCTTGTTGGTCAAAGACTTAATATTCACACATTGTGTTAAAAGCAGACAGCTGCCGTAACATTTGTTTAATCAGATTTATTACATTTCAAAGTGACCTAAGTGTCCAAAGTGTTTTAGGTAAAGCTTTTGTAAATATGAGAAAACTGACGCTTTCTTGTCTTGTTTTGTTGCTCTAATGCGAAATGGAAAATTACAGAGGGCAGACTTGTGGGAGTTTACAGGTCATGCTTTGTTCTCTGTGTTAAAGGAGGGACAGCCCATGAAGACACACCAGCATGAGTTTATAAGGGGGAGGGGAGAACATCTTGTGAATTTGGAATTGCATGAGCCCTGGCATCTGGCCATTCACTCAGTCAGCTATTCACATCGCAGAACTATGCTGAAACTGAGTTGGATGGACGGACTGTCTGTGACTGGAACAGTTAGTGAACTACTGTTATACTTCAAGTGAAAAAAATGTAAGAATACATGTTTCAGAAGTCCAATAAAGTCCAATAAGTAAAGGTTTACTAAGACAGAACAGTTACCAATTATTGCAGCGGGGAAAGTGAAAGTTGTTTTCCTAAATCTGGTCAATTCTGCAATGAATAACAGAAAATATCAGGATTCAATTCTACATTTACAGTGTTGTTAATAGCAGAACGTTTAACACAGTATCCCAGTGTTTTTCTATTCAACTATGTTTTTTTATCTTGCTGCAATGCAAAAACAATCATGACTGTTTGTGATGCCTTTAAAAACAACCAGACTGTACCTGAGCTGCAGCAGCACAGTTAAAACTATGTTACTGTGTCATATGCAATGCATGGACCAATCACAGCGCAGGTAAACTCGAGTGGCTGAATGGCATCCAACAGCAAACCCAATCACATCAGAGGGCTCAGCCAATAAGGGAGCTCAAGTCAGGGTACATCTGTGCTTGTAAAAATACCGACAGTGAGTGTGCAATTGGTCTGAACATGCAGCCCCTGCAGATAGCAGAGGGTGAAGGGGTGCTTCTGAGCAAATGTGTGTGAACAGCTTCAGCTTGTGCATTTACGCATGTGAGGATCAACATCGTGTCAAAGAAGGTTTAGACATATTTTTTGGTAACATAGATTCAGTTATAGAGCTAAAACAGTGAAACCGCATGTCAGGTATGCAGAAACTCATTGTCCACTGTCTCCTCTATAATGGGATTATACATCCTTCTTGCCTAGAAACGAGGCACGAGACAACCTTGTCCTTCACTGACATTTCTCTCCATCTTTTGCAGATTTACCATGCAGCATTTTGCACAAAACAACAAGCTGCAACCAATATATTTCTAAGCTCTTCTCAAACTCTTTTGTAAGCCATGACTTTAAAGCGCAGTTCTTTTACCCCGTTTCACACTGTTCAGGAGAGAGCTAGCGCTAGTTTGAACCAGTATGATGTGTTACACAACAAGACAGCATAAATGACTGGGATTATAACAGACACACACTGACAACAGTGTCAACCTTTAAAATGACAGACGCTCCGTTCACATGCCGTTTCTATGGATGCTCTACATGTAAGCTTACATCAGATTACACAAATCCACCACTTTTAAAATGCAGAAATACAAAGGAAAATAGAAGTAGAGAATTTGTGCTATGTGATGCCATTGTGAGCTCACTGTATTTGGCCAGGGGGGCTATTGTGCAGCTCCACTTATTAGACCCCATTTCATTCCCCCCTTACACAACATGGTCATGTTTTTATATTTATTTTTTCCCTTCCTTCCTCCCACCCTGCAAAAGAACCACCTCGATCCAGCCTGTACATTCCGGTAGTTGTCATAGCAACAGGGCAGCATCCTTCTCTATCCTTTGTCCAGTGTTTCCCCATCGTTCAAGCTTCCCAGCGAGGAGGAGGTTTGGATTCTGCATGCAAATCGGACCCTTTAATTGAGCTTCAAAGCCAGGAATTGGAAGAGAATTTTGTCACTGGCTGAATGTCATTAAGTGGCTTTCACAGATCGTAGCAGGGTGGCACTTTACACTTCCTGAGAAGGAGCTAGAGCACTTTTAGTAAACAAGAGGAACAAAACATCCAAATGCAGCAGGATTGCACCAGCTAAACATTTTAAAATCCACCAACTAATATTTGAGGTGCTGCCTTTTCCAGTGTTTTTATATTTATACCCAATAACAACACCCAGGTGGGATGAGTGGGTGGCTTGAGGAAAAGGACATTGTGTCCCTGTTAGCCTACAGGGCTAACAGTATAGCATGCAGAGTAAGTTGGGCACCCCCATCTCTATTTATTTGTTGATGTCACTTTTATTTGGGTCTGTTTGGATTCTGCTTTTTTCGTGTGTTCAATCTTTATCTTTACACATCTCTTTCTATTTCTGTGGACTGAACAGCTGCTGAAACTGAATGTGTGAGAACCCAGCACAAGCACACACAATAAAGGGGGAGAATAAACGTGCTTCACGTGCAGCCAAAACAAAAAGACCATAAAGTGAAAGTACATTTGCTGGCTTAGGGCTAAACAGCATCCTGACACAGCAATGAACTTGTCTTTTACTTTGATTGGCTTTGCCTGTAACTACTCAGCCAATCAGCAAGCAAACTAAAACTTTGCAGGCAGGGCAGCTAGAAAGTAGGGGAAAGGTCTTGAAAACAAACTTTACTGCCCAACCCCCAAGAAAGGAGAGCAAGGCAAAAATATGTTTGTTTAAAGAGGAGAGATTATTATGTGCTCTTGGTACAAATGTGATGTAACCATCTCCACCTTCTAACAGTTTAACTTCTCAACATGACCTGGATGAACCCACAGCACACTGAAACATCAGGGAATTGATAAGAACTTTGCTACACTAACCTACTGAAGCTTTGACACAATGTATCCTGCTTCTAAACTGGAGTATGAACAGATCAGGCTGTCTTTTTCTCACCAAATATGCCCCAAATAAACTTGGGTCACATTTTTTTCCATTCAGAAGAATTGGTTGCACCGTGAAGCTGTTTATGACGAGCACTTGTGGGATTATTGGCCTCAGCCGGTCACATTGAAGGGGTCTAATAACAGTCTCGTGAGTGCACCAGTTTCCAGTTACTACCCCCGGGTTTTGAAAATCCTTTAACAAAGCAGCCGTTGAGCTCATGGTCAAATATAAGCCAGGCTGAAATGTCAAAGCAAGACGCATTCAGAGATACTTTAGTTACTTTACAGGTTTCATTTCAAGTGTTTAACTCTACATGAAATACTGCTGCACCAGCTGTTGAAACAACTTTACAGTAATCTAGAGACCTGTTGGACATTCTCCTGCAACAATCTGATATTACAGCTTTAATATCACCTAAAGCTGTAAGTGTCCTGAGTAACCCCTGTGAATCATCCATTTCTCAAGCGTTATCTTGGTGCTTTCCCTTGTGTAGGCTAGATATAGCCAACACCAGTCAAAATAAGCATGAAGGAAAAAATGTGGTTGGTTTGGAACAATAGAACTAGTTCATTAGATGACCTTTAAGTAGACTTATTCTTGTTAGATTGCACCCTCATTTACTGGACTATTTGGGAACTCTTCACATGTCATCGTCTACAAGAAAGCAAAGCTCCAGCTTGTAGTTAGAAACGTGAAAGTCAAGAGTCATACAACTATGTCGTGATAAAAATAAGTTTTAAATGTATCAATTAAAAAAAAAAAAACCCACCATGTTCAGTAAACTGACGTTTTACCAAATCAGGTGCATTACAATATCTCAGTTAACAAAAAAGGATAAAACTCCTTGAGGAAAATCTACAAATGGCATTATGGATCGAGCCACCACATAATATCTTACATCTGGGTATAGACATCTACAAAGTGTACCATACGAGTTACCCAGTGTGTCAGAGTCTGAGGACAACATTGCCATTTAAAAATAGACGCATTGTAAAATGAGAGCATTAGTAACACTGAAGACTGGATAGTTGAAGTCAGGTCAACATACATTAACAGTACACAAACTAGTCAGATTTATTAAGTTACACATTATCCAGCCTTAGCAGCCCTACTCTGCAATGTCCTTGTGCTTTAGTTCATTTTAGTCACGGACAGACAAGGAGATGATATGGCATTGGCTACAAAAAACAGTGTCCACAAGAAGAAAAAAAAATAAGTCAATCCCTGCTAAAGATGTGGGAAAGACGAACCCTGACATTACCAGCTCAGACAACTAGGAATCACCTTGTCATGTTTAAGTTGACCAGCCAACTTGAAGCCATTAAAAACATGGGTTAAAATTTCAGTGGGAGAGAAAGGATATACAGTACTAGTTTAAAAAAGGAAATTTAACTTTTAGGGAGTGAGAGTCAGTTCATGAGTTGTTGATCTAGTAATCCGTTGGTTCGTCACCCTCCTCGTTCAGCAAACAGGTGCGGATCAGGGCCTCAGTCACACCGTATGGATCGCAGTTGGCAGATGGGCGACGGTCTTCAAAGTAGCCCTTCTTGTCCTGTCCGACATTACGTGGAATGCGGATGCTGGCTCCACGGTTGGCCACGCCGGCAGAGAACTCATGGATGTTTGAAGTTTCGTGATGGCCGGTAAGACGGCGGGCGTTGTCTAGACCCCCTTTGGGGTCATAGGCACGAATATGATAGCGGTGCCTGTTTCCAAGCCTCTCAATGGCATCTTCAATGGCTCTGAAAGCAGAATTTATACAAGATTGTCAGAAATGTTCAACTGGAGAGAAAAAAAAATTCCCTCTAAAGTGGTTACTCACTTCAGTCCACCATCTTCCCTCATCTCTTTTGTGCTGAAGTTTGTATGGCAGCCTGCACCATTCCAGTTTCCTGGGATGGGCTTGGGGTCAAATGAGGCAACAACGCCAAAATCTTCACACACACGGTGCAGGATGAAGCGCGCCACCCACAGATGATCACCCATGTTGATCCCTTCACAAGGTCCGATCTGGAACTCCCACTAATTTGCATGGAAATAAAAATAATTAAAGATAAACACTTTGCTGGCTATAAAAACCCCCAGTCAGGTAAATATTCAAACTTAGGTCAAGTAATTAAGCATCAGTACCTGAGCAGGCATCACTTCTGCATTTGTTCCACAAATGTTGACACCCGCATACAGGCATGCTCTATAATGAGCCTCAACAATGTCTCTGCCGTATGCTTTGTCAGCTCCCACACCACAGTAGTATGGACCTGCAAAGATGGAAAGTGTTAAACAACGCACTGCATTTCCATGTACAGTTACACAAAAATGCCATCTGCACACCTTGAGGTCCAGGGAAACCATTGGAAGGCCAGCCAAATGGGTGTCCATCTGTACCCAGGATGGTGTATTCCTGCTCCATGCCAAACCAGGGATGCTGGTCTGCCACCATTTTCATCACCTTGTTGCATGTGATCCGAAGATTGGTTTCTGCAAGAGGGAAAGTAGGTTAAGATTAAGCCTCGACTTCAAAATTTCTGACTGAGGAGTGTTCTGTTGAATTTCCATTTAGTCTTTTCCCCTGCTGTGTGGTAATTTAGTTTATTCACTTCCTCTACTTTAAGAATTTCTACCATTACAATGGCAGATTAAAATAGTCTCATTGAAGCCCAACACTTGTCTACAACTGCACTATGTTTACTATATCTGACAATTTATCAAGCAGTTTATGGCTAAAGTCAGGTTAGAATGATCTCAGCAAAAAAAAAAAAAAATAATAATACATGTACAAAAACAAGTTTAACACTTTAAGCCAAAAGTTCTCTTCACCATGTAGTTCTCATTGTCATCTTTCTACAGACAAATCAGAGCTTCGCTGGTTTAATATAGACCTATAATTAGCTTAAAATAGCTCAAGGAAAAGGGTTGCTTACCAGTAGGTTTGTGGTTGTACTTCATGACTTCACACAGGACCAGTTTGTTGGGGTCTTTGCGGAACGGATCACGAAACATGGCAGCAGGGATCAGATACATGTCACTGTTGGAGCCTTCAGACTGATAGGTACTGGAGCCATCAAAGTTCCACTCTGGGAGCTCTGTAAAGATGAGGGAGGGCCATTACAACGCTGCAGGCCTACAGGGTGTAAAATGCTGCCACATCACCAGAAAAAAAAAAAAAAATCCAGGATGTTGATGCTTACCTTCAATGCTTTTAGGCTCCGAATCAAGAGTCTTGGTTTTGCAGCGTAGCCCCTCTCCAGTTCCATCAATCCAAATGTACATGGCTTGGACTTTATCCCCCTGGGGAAGATCCATGTACTGCTTCTTGACAGCTTTACTCAAGCTTGCGCTAGCAGACGTAGCCATCTTATTTGATACTATAAAACACCTGCGAATGAGAGCAGAGACAGCAGGTGTGAGAACGCCACGCGCGCTGGATCACATGTTGCATAACCGGGGTTTGGGGGAGACAAAAACACCCAAACTGCACCATTGTTGCGTCTTCTAGAGGAGAGGGGGGATTTTTAAACACACCCAACATACACACATATACACCATTGCCAGTTTGCTGTCCTTTCGCTTCTCAGGGAAAAGGTTACTTGCCACAGAGCATGCAAATAAGACGACTTTTTGTTTGAGTTTCCACCTCATAAGACATTTGACTAAAAAACGACCCACGAAAGAGAAAAAAAAAACACACACACACAAAAAAAAAATCTAATTTTTGATATACAAATGTCTTTAGCAAAAGCTTACGTCATCTACATGTAATTGATGAAACCATCACGGAAACTAGAAGTGACGTTAAGAGAGGCGGCGTTGCATCATTTACCTAGAGTTACGACTACAAACATACTACAAACTACGAAAAGCCTCTAAATACAAAAAGTAGGACAGCAAAACGCCAAAATCTTTGGAAGACAAGCAGTCGCCAGAGCAGAAGGATATATTCTTAACATAAAGATAGAAGTAAGTAGTCCTTGGACAAAGTGTGAAAGGTGGAAAGTCTGGTACAAAAAGTACAAGCCATCATCCGGTCTAATTAAAATAAACCACAAGACCCAAGAAAAAAAAAGAGAGTAAAGATAATTACCTGTCCAAACAAGAAAACTGAAATAAAAACTAAAGGACAAACAGGTCCAATGCCTTATTAGATTATACTTTACTAGTGTCTCTTTCATTCTCCGGTTCTGATACGGCGGAGCTTAAAGCATTTATAAGACCAGGAACTGGGATGGAGCGACTCTGATTGGTCGCAGAGGTGATGAAGGCGCATGCACGTCGCTCATTGGACAAACAGCGACCCCCCTTTGTGAGGCTTGAGCCGCGTGTTACTATCTCTACTCCTCTCCGGTGAGTGTCTCACAAACAAATAAAATAAGATCACCGAAGAAGTTTTAGATCAACCGTTTAAAAAAGAAGCAAAGGGTAAAAGAAAAGAGGAAAACCGACTACTCTAAAAGGTGCATCGGTTTTGTAGAGCAACTATAACATGAAGGACTAAATGTTCAGCACCAACCTGCAAGTAGTCGAGTTCAAGGCGCCACCTTGTGGTAGAAATCAGTTGCGTGGTGTATTGGTTTTAATAGGGAGGTTATGTAATCTTCATCAAGGCACCATGAGAATCATGCTGGTGCAATTAGGTTATGAACCTAATAACGATGTAGGGCAGTGCTGTACATTTTGTTGCACGTAAGAAACCTTTTTACTGATTACGTTACAACTAAAGGAGAAGGTAAAAAGTCAGGTGCTGCTAATCATAAGATGTTTAATTCAAGACCCCACCCCCTTACCTTCTCTCTCTCTCTCTGTATGTGTAAGTATATACAAAACAAAATACAAAATAAACATTTTAAACGTTTGTTGAATTGGGGCATTTGTGTGTTTTATTAACACGAAAGATCCCGGAAATATATTTAGAGAGGTACTTGTTACTACAAATCAATCTGGGAATGGTTATGTGTCCATTTTTATGCAAAGGAGTACATTAAGCGGGAAATATTTGTGGAGTGTGTGTGTGTGTGTGCGCGCCAGCAAGTTGAGGCAGAACTGTGGAAGACTTAGGGAAAGTGGAAAAAACCCAAGAGCTAGGTCTCAGACTCTCCAGGTCTCATTTAAATGCTAATCTCTGACAGTACAATGGGGGAAAATACTGAGTAAGTATAGTTCATTTGGGACGTTTCCAGAAGAAAATTTCTTCTTTCCTAAAACATTCATGGCAGCACACCTTAGAATTGCAAAGTTGGATCTTAACAAACTCCAAGACTTTGGTAAATATGTCCTTTGGACAAAGAAAGACCAAAGTGGAGATGTTTGTCTGCCTTGCACTGTCCTACGTCTGATGGAAACCAATCACAGCTTATCAGCACCAACATCTCATATCAACCTCAGTGTTGGGGCAATTTGCAGGTTACCATAAATTCCTTTATAACTATTACAAAGTCAAATGTGACACCACCTGTCTGACAGCTTAAGCACGGTTTGACATGTGGACCTGATCTTTTAATAAGCATCAATATGTAAAAAATTAAAATTGAGCAAAATAAGTTCCCTTTTCAAATCAGTACCCCTGCCAAGAAGGTTGTGCTTTTGCTAGCGTTTATCTGTTTGTTAGCTTAAACTCAGATAAAGGGATTAGTCTTTGTCCATGTTTTTCTTATTTTTTTTAAATAAATCTTTTAAAATAGTCAATTTTCAGGCATACTGAATGATTGTAAGGCTGCTGCATTTGATATATATTATTAGACCTTCAGCAACCTGTTCTGTTTGTGGACACTGCCATTCACACCTATCAAACAAACAAACAAAAAATCAGTATGGACATTGTTTCTCCACAAATGTATTAGAATTGTCTCTTGGCAATGCACAGAATTACTTTAAACATGAAACATTTAATTAAACAGGAAAAACTGTAATATTTTAAAACTAAAAGTCTGCCCAAAAAGTACTTTAAAGGGAAATAAAACTACCTGCAAATCCTCACAAAGCATGAACTGCAGCTTGATTTACTCATTATCAGAGCAGAGTTTTTATTCTTTATCAATGTAGTAATCCTTCCACTGTTAACTAGTTATTCAATTTGATTAGCATGGCTTAGTCCCGAACCAGTGAGAAGATAACAGTCCTGTTGGAAGCCTGCAGGGTAGCGTGAAAATATCAGCACAGACCTGGTTCTTGGATAACCATGCCCACATTGTGGCTTTTAAATCTTTCAGAAAAGGTTTTTCAACAGGATGACAGAGCTATCTATCCAAACTATTTCTATACGTGCTTAATTTAATTTAGGGTTTTAGAACCAGGTACTGTTGTAGTTTATCTTCTCTGAAACAAACGTGCTTCCTCCGCCTGCAACCTCCCAGCAATAATGTGCCCTCGAACCAAACTGGTGAGTTTACCACATAAATTTGCTTTTTGACTTTTAATTATACTGACCAGAAATAATACATTCTTCCTTTGAATCTTTTATATTTCCCAGTTAAAAACACAACTTCTTTGTCTCATATCAGCCAGCTGGACTTGCACCAGAAATCTTTTGAACTCATTTTTTTTTCCTTAACACCACATCAAGACCTAATCAGCTGAGTCTCTTGGCTGAATTGTTCTGCTTATATGAGGGCACAGTGCCACCTCGTGGACTAAAAACTGCAGAGCAACGATGAAGATGAGGGAGAATCTGCACGCATGTCAGTTAAACTGTTACGGCCCCCCAGGCCATCACAAAACTTTACCAGCTGTTTTTCCTGTAAGAGCTGCACTGTGGTACTATAGCTAAACTCGAGAACAGGAAGTTTCCCTTTTCTGCAAAAGAAAAGCATAAAAGGGAGCGCAGGCACACATATCTGTATTATCAGACAGGATAATTCATATATTCATTAGGAAGGATACACCTTGGACAGGTTGCTAGTCCATCGCAGCCAGAAGCATCTTATCAAATGATTTAGTAAACTTACTGAATCAAGTGTGCATTGTTATTGTGCTATTTTGTATCTTTACTAAACACAATGTCCAAAATATGTCCAAAAAACACTAGAAGAAATTTAATGTTCTCAATGGATTTTATTTTGTATGATGGATCTTTTTATTTTTTACACTAAGATATCTACACCAATCTTAAAAATTCTGTATCAATTGCCCATATGATACAAATAAATATGTAAATATTTTGTGAAGAGAACATGTTTCACACATAAAAAAACAAAAACCACAAATCTAATTTTTGGCAACATATTGGTTTTCAAAAAGAGACAAGGACACATTTTTTCTAAATACACCTAACATCACCTTACATTGCCATGGTTACTGTTTTGGATTAGCTCAGAAACCCGGTCAGAAGTACCGGTACTCCATCTCTGCTGTGAATTTAGCTAATGTAAAGTCCTGCTGTGTATTCAAACCAGCAAAACATGCTGAACGGTTACAGATTACTCAGTGTCAAGTTTGCCTGAGGGTGAAACACAAGCTGTTTCACCAGTCTGTTGAGTTTTCTGTGAACTGATACCTCATTTTTTAAAGAGGGTAAGCAACTTGCTTAAATTGTGAGGATATATCCATCCATTATCTGCACCGCTTATTCAGAAAAGGGTCGCTGGTAGCTGGAGCTTATCCCAGCTGTGAGGATGTATGTCAGGGCTATTCAATTAGATCCTACGAGGGCCGGGCCCTGCAGGTTTTCCATGTATCCCTGTTTCAACACACCAACAG
>JBAMHV010000008.1:12746210-12762123 GCA_037177535.1 Pseudomugil gertrudae
TCAGGTGTGTTAAAACAGGGATACAATGAAAACCTGCAGGGCCCGGCCCTCGTAGGATCTAATTGAATAGCCCTGATGTATGTGATTAATTATTCTTTGCTTTGTTTACTGATAAAGTTCTTGTTTTTACATGTTTGTGAAATACAAGATGCATCAAATTTCTTTGCAAACGAGAGAACAAATGAGTGAAAACCCTAGAATTACCTACTGTTTCACTTAAAAAATATCTAAACTAAGTAAACATCAAAAGTGTTTATGGAGTGAAAGGATTCAGTTGGTGGAGTATAAATGCTGGTTTAATTTGTTTTCTGTGTAGTTTTTAGGGATAAAATAATATACAATATTTTATAAACATAAAATTAAGAGGATTAGGTTACATTTTGCTTGTTGTTGTGTTGTGTTGTGTTTTGTTCTATGACAGTATTGTGTATTTAATGGGTTACACATTGTCAGCTATATCCACATCTTCACTATATATTTAGATATGAATATAGCTCCATTTCAAACTAGTTTCTCTTTATAAGACTGCACAGTTGTGTGATGAAGCAGTAAGAGGTACAAATTTAGGTGTTATCAGTTTTTAGTTCTGCAGTCTGATTGTATTTGGTGCACGGCTCTAAGACTACAGGTTAAAGAAACTAATCATTTATAGCATTTGATTTCAGGATGATTCATGAACAGTCAAACGACAATAGTTAAATGTGTGATAAACGAAACACAGCTATTTGTTATTCTAGTTGATCCAACAGAGGGCAGCAGCTACCAGTAAAACAAATCTCATTTGGCACAACACAGGTGCACATTGACACAATTCACTCTAAAGGATACTCTTTACAAACCCTGTGTTATTTTGTACAGAAGTCTGAAGTGATTGTGTATTAACAGAATTGGGTTCAGTTGTTTTCTGAATTTAACAAATGTATTAAAATCATTCAGATAAGTTTGTAAAGTGAGCACAGAGAGATTTTTTTCCGTTTTTATTTGAAGCATATATTTTCAGAGACAGACTTTTAAAGTACAAACTTTCCCTCCAGACTTTATCCTCACTTCCTGGTTTGTCACTCAGCATGGAAGTTGATGAATAACCATCCTCAGTCCTTACACCTTCACCCCACTCAGCCTTTAAACAATTAGGCCCTAACCTCTGCGCTCCCTCAGTCATCATATATCATCCTGTCCTCTAAACCACAGGACAACACTCTACCTTAAAAATTAATAAGGCTCACTACATACTTGTCGCTACTTCAATGCCCAGCATGTCCTCTGTGACTCATCAGTTCAGCTGTAAATCAGGCCAGGAGTAGCATCAAGGGATTCTGTTCCTCTGAAGCTCCTTCAGACCTTTTTATGTGGAGCATCAATAACCAAACAATTTGCAATAACGCTTATTGGCATGACAGCATGGAAAACTATTGATTGTTCAAATGAAAATCAACAGGAGCACAAGCTGCTGCTCGGCTTGCTGGCTTTAGCAGATTTTGGTCTATATTCCCCTCGTTGTATTGGTGAGGATGAAGGCAGAGCGGCATGAGGCATCATGGGTTATATTTAATCCAGCCTCGCTGTTCTTTGGGATAATAACTTTTTTGCTCTATTCCAGGACTTGTCTGTCATCTTGACATAGCAATATCTCCCAACTGCACTGTTTCATAGTCAGTTTCATTTATTTCCAAAAACCATTTCACACCCTGCTGGCTTTAACTAGGTATTATACAGCGTGTGGGGAGTGTGCTGCAGATTGAATCGTGACAGAGACAACAACGTTTCTGGTGAAATATACCAGGATATTGTAAGTGGCAGACTTTACAACTTTTTTTTTATTTGACTCCATTTTCATTTCTGAGGATAACGGATATCAGCTGCTTTATTTATTTATTTATTTGTTTCAGTAATTTATTTTTTTATTATTTTGAATTATTCTGCTGGATGGTGGAAAGACATTCACTAATTTGATGAAGTTTTATACCATACTTATGTTTGTTTTGCACTTCTGTTTCGATTCAGTGTCACTGTGTCCATTTGAAGGGATTTCTATAAACTGTTGTTCAACAGTTGTTTAATTTTAGTGAATGTTTAAATAATCTATACCTGACAACTCAAATATACTGTTTAATTTTAACTCATTCATTATGTTGTAGTATATATTTTTACATATGCAAAAGATATGTAAATATAATAACATATTGATCTTGTTGAATACACAAACATCTATGAACCAGTTTGCAGAAACAAAGGAAGAGTTTGATCAGAGTTATGCCTGAAGCTTTCGGGTTCAAGTGATTAACTCTCACTCCTGGTCCTGGGGACCCCTGCCCTGCAGTCTTTAGATATTTCTTTTCTCCTGCACTCGTCATCTAAATGAATGGGTCAGTTCATCAGCACACTCCGAAGCAGCTTGTTAATCAGAAACAGCTAAGCCAAACAACTCTGCATTGACTGAGTACTTCTCTTATCCAATGTTTGGAATAAAAAAAAAGAAAATATTCCCTAAGTTAGAACTTTTCATTTCACTGTTTTTATTTCTTTACCATGACGATTCTAATATGCACGGAATTAATTATGCTGTGACATTTTACCCAGGGTAAATGTCATTAAATTGTCAGCTATGGCTAACGTCTAATGTTAACTGTCACCCGATAAACTGAAGCTACCTTCAGTATGAATGTAATAGATAGATAAACTATACTGGTCAACAAGTGGTCTAAATGTCAGTCTCAATAAACATTTGGAGGTTGATGTGTTGTGCTACCTTATGTCCAGTTTGTTCTTCTCAGAGGTGGAGCAGATGCCCTTTTGCATGTAGCTGCAGTAAAACTGAGGACAGTTTGGGATCTTCCTGGCAACTTGTTTCTTTACCAATAGTAACATTTCTAAAACCACGACAGTTTCAGATATTTTTCATGTGATTGACCTGAAATCTCTGTTGTTCAGCAGTGGAATTACAAGGCGGGGAGTATTTTTTTTTATCTTCTCCAGTAATTGCCATGCAAACACCCACTGGGGCCTGCCCCTGGATGTGTGTCCTGTGTTACTAGTAGGTGGTCCTGCCCATGGCTTGGTGGGTGAGCGTGGTATAGTCCCTGCTGCCAGTGCCGCTGACATATCAGAGCTGTTTATTAAGAGGATGACAACTCTATCAAGCCCCATAAGCGGGCCCTCGTGCACAGGAGTTCTTTTGTTACTTTCAGGGAGGGTGTCATCAATCTTGCTGCCATGCTACTCTCTTGAGCTGTTGATGGCAAACACGATTTCTCCCTTTCTGCCTGGCCTCTCCCGCCTTACAGGCTCGATTCAGGCGTGGTGAAGGGGATCGGCGAGATAGGAGGACTTTCCCCGGGAGTGCCTTTTCTTGACAGGCGACAGAGCGAACTGTTTGGACACCAGGGGTGGATATATGGGAACATGTAATGAAAAGACGCTGACAAGACCTGCTTGCTCTGTAATAAAGGTCCTCCTGAGCTGTGAATGGATACCCACATCTTTCACGCTTTTGTCTCCTTTCCTTTCCCACAGAATCAATCTCATCCATTTTAACTAAAAAAGAAGGTGTAAGAGAGGAATCCCAGACAACGGCGCATGGTGTTAAGCATTTACATGCAAAGACGTGGTGGGAATACTTATTAAAACAGAAACAAAGTTTACTTTTACCCATAATTTGTAACACAATCCTTCCTGCATTAACCCAAAAAGGTGTAGAGAATGTTTCATATGTAATGTCAGTGTTAGTCAAGACCTCACTGAGATGAACTATGATGTATGTACTCAGCTCTAGCATTGACTGAGGTCACAGACTCCATAAATGTTTTAGATGAGCTTGATATTTTAATCTCTTTTTAGTGAGAGGATGTTGGACCTTTGCCCAATCAATACATAGGGCAGCAGCTTTGCCAAGATATATCATGGTAACTTTTCATTGTTCTGTCTGGAAGCTGAAATGTCAACCAGAATAGAACTGCTCAAACTGGAGCTGAAATACGTCTGTCTGCAGTCAAAAACATCCTTCTTTTATGACCCAGAAGCTTCTGACAATAATGAACACAGAAAATGCCAAAGATGCCTGAAAAAGAGGGGGCAGACTGACACCTGAAATTTCCTTTTTTTTCCCCCTTACTCTCAAATCAAACCCAACCTGTTTAATTCATCAGTCAACAAAAGCCCAGAATGCTAGAGAGGGAGGGGGTGGGGTTGTGGTGCTGCTTCCTTTGTGAGCATTAGCAGCCAAAAATATCAAGACACTCTCTCACATTAACATTGCTAATTTGTTTGCCGATGGTTTCCAAGGCGCTGAATAATTGGCTTTGAGATATTGTTTGTTCAGGTGTTCTGCATAATTGAATTCTGTATTGAAAATAATGTGGACGAATGTTGGAGGAATACTGAAAAGAATCATGCACTTTGTGATACATTTTCCTTGAAATGGAGTGATTGGTGTAGATTAATTCTCATCCCAATAGCGACAAGTGATGATTGCAGCACATTAATTTTCTGGCTAATGTACAAAGCGCACACGTTTTGAATTATAAAACAACTTATGGTCACCCGTTTCCAATTAATGTCCTGTTGTTGAAGCTCCTTTTGTGGATGCTTTTTGAGATGATATGGTTTCCCTTGCACACGGTGACCTTTTGAAATGCACAGATTGATTTCACGGATCCATTATTCCCCCAAAATGCTGCTTTTGTCAGTGCTCTGCTGTGAGCTGTGTGCTGATAAGCCAGTTAATGTGTGTTTCTATTGAGTCGGGCCCACATTCACATGTGGAAGTGATATAGAATCCAGCTGGACACATGTTGACAGAGGCGGATGATGTATTTGATCATAGTTAGTTGTGAGGAGAGCCTAGGTTGGGCTTGATTCAGCTGTGCGATGCTGACCTAACGCCTTGACTCAATCAGTCACCTTGTCCTCCCCTTGACTCCTAACCCCATGATCCTCCACTCCCACCCCAAAGGACCCAAGAAAAACAAGCCTCATGCTTGCAGCCCTCCCTTTGCTCAAACCCTTGTCTGGGTGAAAATAAATTATGTTTGGAATCAGTGCTTGGTTCTGTTTTCCAACACATTTCAACCACAGCTTTCAAAGCATGAGCTAAAGAATCACTTTTAAATGGCAGTGTCATTAATAGCAGAATGATTGATTGATTGATAAATGACTGTGAAGCACATGAGGAAATTAAATCAGAAACTGCTTTAGTGGCGTAATTAAATAATTCTTGACATTTAAGTTATTTCCCAAACAACGGGTTGGGAGACCCGGTTTAAATCTCAGTCCAAAAGAGGACTGTGCTTTTGAAACAAGTCTTTTGATTCTTGTTGAGTTGTGCTTCACATGTAAAAGTTGTAGAAAAGCCTTTGGAACACAAGCCTAAATTTAACATGATGTTACAAGCAAGAAAGAGATCAGAGAGCAAAGTGACATATCAGACCTCTGTAAGCTAACGTAAACCAGCAGCGGGTTTGGGTATATATCATGGTAACTGGATGTTTCATCAGCATGGAACTGATGTTCAGGGACTCCAGAAATGCCAGTTTTTCACTCCCAAAGTTAATAAATCGGAAAACGTCACTGTTTTGGTTCCTTTGTTGCAACCCATATGTGTCTTTTCTGAACCAATGACCCCCACCTTTCCCTTAACCTGCATGCACCCCCCCTCCCTCCCCCGCAACACCTGCACCTGTGGGGGATTATAGTGTCATATTCACGTTTTGTGAGCACGGTGTGTCTCGTACAACTAAATCTGTAAAATGTAGAATCTTCACAAATATCTGCCTTTTCTGCGATTCTCTGCTACCTTCTTTTTTGTCTGTTTGTTCACATTTAGAGCTTTTCTCATCAGCATGCCACAAATTCTGGCTATTAAAATACCTCTGAGGGAAAGTGAAATGCAGATGCTTTATAATGTAACATAAAAATCATACTCTACACTTTAGCTTGTTGGCTTACTTACCTCTACTGATAAAATACCTTCACACTTCTCCATTTATTGTCACGCACACCACAACATTCAAGACATATTAGTGGTACAAATAGGAGACTCACAGTGGTGCATATTAGCACAGCTTATAATGGTGCAGTTTGTGTGTTAGAGTACCTTTGCTGAAAATTCAAAGAGACAAAAAAAGTCAAATGGATAGAAAAAACTTTTTCCAGCTGAGTTATAGAAACCTCATGGCCATCAGCTCTGTGCTGCAAAAGCTGGAACTCAGGCAAACCTGAGATTGAGTGTGATTGTGGGTAATTAAGGATATCATTTTACACATTTCTGTGATGGACTGGTGACCTGTTCAGGGTGCACCCTGCCTTTCGCCTGCTAATTACTGGGATAGGCTCCAGTGCCTGTGACCCTGAACTGGATTAAGTGGTATGGAAAATGAGTGAATTTTCCACAAATGACAATGTGTAGTGTGATAAAAGACTGTCCATCATGAGTCTGACATCATAATGATAAATTGTTAATAGGCTGTAACTTTACTTTAATGTGCTTTCAAACGTATCATTTTCTATGCTTTACAAAGCACTATGTAATTTTTTTTACCTTAAAATATGCGCTTATGACTTGCTCTGATGACACAATGACATTTTCATCATGTACATTCCTGGAGTCATTGATGCCTAAAAGCACTTCATATCTGTTTAACACAAATTAACATTTCACTAGATTTTTTAAAAATAAAACAAATCCATGTGGTTGCATCACAGGCAACTCTCCTTTGTCCCAGTATACATAAGCAGAGAGGAATCTATGTACTGGCAAAAATATGTGCAATGCTGGAGTGCTTTGAGCTGTGCAATAAAACGTTCAACTTTCATACATCATCTTCACCATCATACATATATATCATAGTTCCTACATACTGCACAGAAGTTGTCTTTAAAGTGGCTGAACAGGGATTTTCTTGGATGATACAGATTTTAATGAAGAAGAACTTTATTCCCAAAATGCAACCAGCCGTCTTTTACCTAGTGTGCTTTTCTTTCACAAATTCAGATGTATTTAAGATGCACTACATTACTTTTGCAACTGTTCTCAGTGATGTATCCAGTTGATAAATACAAACAGTCAATTCAGCATCCGTCCTGCATCCTAACTGCACCGTGAACATCTCCATCCAGTAAGAAACAGTGTTATATTGACTCTGATCTTATATCTTGCTCTGTTCCTTTCTTTTTTCTTTTTCTCTCTTCCACCAATAATGTCCTCTTGCACTTCTTTGCTGAATCCACCACAGCGCATAATTAAATAATGCAACTTTATGAATAGTGCACAAAAAAACTAAATTGGCCAAGGTGCCACAATGTGTAGAATTAAAACGGACATTAAATATTAAATAGTATTAAATAAATTATAATTATAATTATATATTTAATATATTATAATTATATATGTTTATTATCATAAGATACAAATCACACAAAACAGTAATGTAGAGTGTCTTTAAGTGATGTACAAAAGCTTCAGAAATATTGTGAGTGGGAGCATATTTATTATTATAATACACATAATTGTGATTTATTTTATTTTTTAAAAGATTTGTGTTTTTCTTGTCATTTATTCTTTGTTGTACTGAAGGCTCATATGCTCAAAAGTCAATTTAGACATGTAAGAGAAATTTGACTCACAACTTAATTTATTTAGGTGTATAAGTTTAAGAAGCTTCAGTTTGTACAAATATTGTCAGAGTAACACTTTAAAAGCCAGATTTTGGTTGGACAACCAATCATTTTTATTTCATGGTAATATGTAAACATACAGGCTGATGTTATTGATCACAAGACTACATTCAGCAGACCGTAACAGAGCAATGACCAGTCAATTTGGTTGCAGACAGACATGCTTACTGGCTGCTGATTTACTGATGCTGATGTGAAGAAGATGAAGGTATAGCCTTCTGCCTTAATTTTGTATCCACACAGCTTTTTTCTCCACTAAAGAAAGAGAAACACAGTTTTGAATGCAGTTATTCAGGAACCTTGAACATACACGATAACTGCTTACAAATTATATATTTGCCAGTTTTGTATAAAAAGTACAAACATGCTCGTGCTTGCATCCTGCAAAAAAAATGCTGTTATAGTCATGTGATCAAAAGCAATGAAATATAGTAAATATTGGATGGTCTTAATTTTTGTCAGCAGCATTTAACTAGTATTTACAGAGTGTATTATTAAATAATCCATGGAGGATCCAAGATATATTAAAATGAAGAAACAGAGACATCAAGCAATTACATGAAAGGTATTATTGTGGATAAATATAAACTCCTGATTGTTGACTTCTTGGTTTTGGGATTACCATCATGTACATCCTCATGGTTTCAGCACATCTTAAGCTGATTTGGATCTGGAGAGTATGAAGGCTGGGTCAATACACTGACCTTCTTGTTGTGTTCTTTAAGCTGTTCCTGAGGAGTTTTTGTGCTCTGATGGGGTGCATTTTCCTGCCTGGAGGTGGGCACTGCTGTGAAGGAAGGCCGTTGCCATGGAGAGTGTGCTTGATCCACAACAATGTTAAGGTGGGTGGTACATGTCAAAATAACATCCAAACGAATGCCAGGACCAAAGGCTTTGCAGCATATCACTGTTTATAGTGGGATGAATGTTAGTCACTTGCTGTTTATAATTAACTAGTTTCACTATTCTCTTCCACTTTGATTTCACTGTCTTTCCATCAAAACTCCATCTTTGACTCACATTTATTTCAGCTGGTTCCCACTGTTATTAAAACTCTTCTCCTTGTTTTTTAGTCTAGCTATGTTTGTGTGTGCATATACGTGTGTATGTGTTTTTGAATCTCCGGTCTGATAATCAATGACAGAGATGTTGCAGGAGTGTGACAGAGTTCTATTTGCCATAACTGACATCTTCATCCCATCACTCCTTGTTTTTTTTCTATTAATTTATTTTTTCTCCCCCTTTCTTTTGAAGCTTACCAAGCGCTGGCATCTGTGGTGTTTCCAGGCGGATACACTGCAGTGGACTGGGAATTCAGAGGATTCAAACAAGGCCATAGCAATTCAGGCAGGTGGAGAGAATGAAGAGCCGTACACACAATGAGTAAAGAAAGGATAGAGGTGTGTGTATGTGTAGGTGTTGATGAGCTGCTTCTTAGACCACAATACTTGAAGTATTTAGCAGATGTGCTGTCAGATTCAGAGGTTAGAGGGCATGATTTTATCGACAGGTTTTATTCGCTGGTCATAAGTGAGAAAGAGTCAGAAAGCAGGCTGGAACAGAAAGTGCTCCTGATGCAGAAACACACCATAAATCACCACATGCAGTCGGTGCTGAATAAAAACTGAAAGCAAGAAACACCTGCTGAATATGGGGCCAATTTTCTCAGTGCTCTGTATTAACTTAAGCATATTTGCCCCATCAGCTAACATGTCCAATTTAATTTGCCCCACATGGCTTTAAATTGAATTTACTCTTGGAGTCATTGTCAAATGGCAAAACCTCAATGGCAATAAACTGTAAATACTTTGATTATGATTTATGAATATCATGCATAACAGTTTCATTTGGGCACTTTCTATACTGCAACACAGTATTGGTGTAACAAATGAGAGAGAAAATACAAGAGCACAATGGTGTAGACAAGGAGCAGACTTTGAGTTGCCCATTGTGTGTATTATATGCTGGGTGTTACATGTAGCGTGTTATACAGTATGTTGTGTGTTACATGTTGAGTTACATTATGTGTGTTACATGTTGTGTGTTACATATTGTGTGTTACATGTTGTGTTACATGTTGTGTGTTACATATTGTGTCTTATATGTTGTGTTACATGTTGTGCCTTATATGTTGTGTTACATGTTGTGTGTTACATGTTGTGTTACATGTTGTGTGTTACATATTGTGTCTTATATGTTGTATTACATGTTGTGTGTTACATGTTGTGCCTTATATGTTGTGTTACATGTTGTGTGTTACATGTTGTGTTACATGATGTATGTTGCATGTCATCTAATGTGTTCAATATAGTGTGTTATATGTTGTGTGTTACATGTTGTGTCTTATATGTTGTGTCTTATATGTTGTGTTACATGTTGTGTGTTACATGTTGTGTGTTACATGTTGTGTTACATGATGTATGTTGCATGTTATCTAATGTGTTCAATGTGGTGTGTTATATGGTTTGTGTTGTATGTGTAACTTGTGGTCCTGTGATCAGGAGCATTTTTTTTATTTGCTCATCATGTTTTAATTGAAAAGCGATTTGCACATTTTTACTTTTATTTGGTGTTTTACTAATATTGATTGATAGAGTGATTGATTTTCATTTGTGAGGATTTCAAGTTTTGTGATCCAGTAACTTTAGTTTATAGAATTCAGATAAACATCCAATCAATAGATTACCAGCACTTGTAAACTCCTCTTCATATCAATCTCAATTTCAAACCATATGTTTGAGCATTTCTGTCTGCGTCACATCCATTTGCTCGTTCACAATTTACACAAAAAATGAGAGAAATCTTTTTGTTCACTGAATAATGTTTGTAAAAGAGGAAACTTCATTGAGACAAATCAGTGAACAAAGCATTTTCCTAATTATTTGAATATCTGATTTGCTTTTATAAAATAATTTTAAACAATTTCTCTTGACAGGTCAGGATTTTTAAGAATTATTAGTTTCAGACAATGTTCCATATTTTGTGTTGAATCATTAAACATCTTACAGCTTGTTTACATCTGATGTTGACGTGCATCTTGTATGGTTCAATGAAAGCTGATGGTGTCAATTCACCTTTTTACTTCAGAATTATAAATATGTCTCCATATGTGTCTCAAGTAACCATTTTGAACTTCACTGTTTGACTCTATATGCAAACTGACTTACTGGCAGCACACACTGTCATCCGATGTAGATTGACCAGTGTTTCAGCTAAATCCCAGAATACATTCAGTGACATGAATAATATTATTACAGGTTTAGATCTTACCAGGGCATATTATTATTTTTCTTATCAGCAGCCACAATAGGTTTTATAGTAAATATATGAAACATAAAAAGAGCATCAAACTGGTTATGGAATGATGAACCACTAAACCTCTGCTGTCTAATAAAAAACCTGCAAATGAAGACATGATAATGCACTTCTCATTTAGAAGCAGTCTCTGTAGAAGAAACTAAGAAACAGTTAACCACTGTAATCACTATAAGCATAACCTGACTTCCTGTAATAAACAACCATGTTTTTTGTGCCTTATAATGTGCAGCAGTCCCGCCAGCTTTGGACTTTTGGCATCCATCTGCACCTGAAATATGCATGACTTAACTCTAAACAATCAGTTCAAAATGAACTGCAAAAAATTAACTGTAACCTACATAACCATAACATTAACCGGAACAATGAAGACGTGAACATTCACAATGCTGAGTGTTAATGTTCTTTAGACAGTGATGCCAAGCATGCATTACTGAGCACTTCCCAGCAAAAATAGATATTTCCCCCAATACTTTGGAGAATTTACCAGTTAGTTGTGTGTGCTGTCTTTTTAAATGAGTGTCTGTGTAAACTTCAGTTTGATTGGAAAGTTTTGGAGCACATGACAAGCAAACTTTGGAGAACCCATCAAAGGCTGCTGAACACTGTCATCTACTTAATTAGTGCTTTTCATTAGAATTACATCTAGTGTTTTTTTTTATCTTTATCTTTTATTTTAGTAAATTAATAAATAAATAATGCTGAATACATAAATGACATTTAATCAATTAAATAATTACATGAAAAATGTTTTAATGGGGAGATGGAACTAATCCCCAGAAGCCAGCCTACAACCTGGACAGGACAACCTAACATCCATGTCTTTGGACTGTGGAAGCCAGAGGAATCCTGGAGGAACACAGAGACTCCAATGCAACCAAGATTTGAACCAGTGACCTTTTTGCTGTGAGGTTGCAGTGCTAACCACCCTGCCACCCAACATACAGTGCTTGTGATGTAAAGTAATGAGTAATGGTTAGGTTGGCAATGGTCCATGACTCCTGATCCCTCCCCTTTTTTGTCACTACTGGTGCTGTGCTCTGTTTTCTCTCATCTCTGTGGTGACCCGTGCTGCCCGCTATTGTGTTTATGTTTGTCTACAGTTAAGGTTTTGCTTATGTTTTTAAAGGACCTCCCAGTCCGCATGAGCTTTAGCTTCAGCTCCAGGTCCCCTTCCAAGGGACTGGGTGCTGCCACTGTTTGTCCCCGGGTGTATTTGGAGGCAGTGTGGAGACCAGATAAAGCTGATAAAGGCTGCTTTGTTCCTTTGCTAGATGTGTTAAAGCTGTGCTCCTGTGGACCTGGAGACAGAGACATACAAAGACTCTGGAAATGGCTGGCTGTGGCCCATTCTCCATAGTCTGCCAACCACCACCTTCTGCAGCTTCACTGAATCAGTACGCTCTGAACCTTTCACACAGAAAAACATTCTTTCACTCAGTGGAAACCAAGTGGCAAAAAATGCAAATCCCCTCTCATCCGCTAGGGGCTCCGACACAGAGCAAATCCCTGTAGATGTTAAAGAAATAGAAATGTAAAGAAACACATAGGTTTAATGGGTTGATTTTACCTTAATGACAACTTTGAGGGAGGATACATTTTTCACAACCCATCAGTTTAGACCTCATACAATTTTTAAATTTAGCATAATTATGGGTGTGTCCTGTTGATTGACAGGTATCCAATGTCCACTGTGAGAAGGCAGAAGGTAGCGCAAACGCTCTTATTTTGGCTCCTGTTAGGTCTGAGTTAGCTCAGTTAGCTCTTAGTACAAGCAGCTTGGAGTTTGATAGGAATCAATATTCCACGCTCACAGTCCCCCCTCTCAGCTCTTTGCCCATTTTGTATTTTAGGGAAGCGACATGGCATGACATGGCAACGGCCAACATGACAACGGCTAACAAGCTTCACTTTTGCTCTTCAGAAACCTACTGGGGGCTCTGTCCATCTTTTCTATACTGTCTGTCTGTATTAGACACACTAAAGTTTGCTTTTAGTCAAATGCAAAGGATTTTAATGCACTTTTTCAAGCTCACAGGTCACTGTAGAGTTATTTTGAGGTCTCTGTATTTAGAGGTTTTCAGTTACTTCTGTGGTAAAACCACAGTAGGATTTCATGATTCTGAACTTAAGTCAAGAGTGATTTTTCACTACTTAAGATATAAATGCTGCATTCTTCTGTTCTTTTGTTTGATTGACAGATAAAGTATGCATAAAATGCAGGTCTGATATCCTGATGTAGGAAACTGCACAGGAATTACTCGTCATCACTGCACTTTTGCAGAAAGGATATATTACCGCACAAAGTGTTCATGCTTTGTAGTTTAGTGATAATGACAATTTTAACACCTAATAACGCTGCAAATTTTACTAATGCCAAAAAATATGCTCCAGAGCAGATGCAGCATTTACCCTTATCAGACGGCTGGTGTTTTAACCTCTTTAGCAAACCCCTTGAGAAAAAAGGGATATGACTAGGACTTTGTTAGCAGGCTACTATTTTTATACTGATGACATACTTTTTTCCTCCCAATGTTGCTGGCTCTTGACTTTTTTTTACTGTCTTTTCCAAACTAGATCAGCTGTTTACCAAGATTTAAAATAAATGACATGACGTTCACTGACTAAAGTTGCTGCAATCAAAGAGGCGGGCTGAGAGAAAACTCTCCTGTCATGTGAAATTTGATGCACTGTCAAGCTTCTTAGGAGTCTTTTGCTTTAAAAAGAAGGGGGGAAAGTTTCACCAGATTCCTTTTGTTACTGCTTTATTTATGTTTCCACCAGTTGTTCCTTTAGTTGTGCCAAATGCTTCAACTACATACTATTGGACACAAAGAGGATACACAAAACCAGTAAAAGATGCCACATGGTTTTGTTGAAATCAGCGGGTTTTGTTCATCCTATCATGTTTGGAGCAGATTACAGTGTGTCCACACATCCTTGCTCCCCAGGGTGGCTTTTCTGTGGTTCAGGTATTGTAACCAGGCAGGCGGGCTAGTGGCCCAGGGCCCTGGGTGCTTTAGAGAAGAGAGGACAGTGGCTGCATTTGTTTCTTATTGAAAAGGATTACGGGTCCTGACGGCCATGATTAATCACCCAGAGGCAGACATCTGAATACAGGCAGGGAAAGGTTCAACTTTTTAATTCATCCCACACACAATCTATTCATACCAGCTGTTGGCACTGCTCTCCCTCATCTCCCTGCTCTTTCTTCTCAGTGACCATTGCCTTCCACTGTCTTTCTCTCCCCATTTATGGTTCACATAATTATCTAGGGACGCAGTTGCTGTAATTGCGGGGTGCCTGGACGATGCTCTGCAGTCTATTTTTATTGGAGATGGGTTTCTTTTTTCTTTGTGGGAGAACAGTTAATTGACTTTGTTAATGCATTTGGGGATCAGTGATTCCTCAACAACAAATGACCTTTATGGCGCTCACATAGTGTTTGTTGTGTGTGCGCTGCCTGAGCGAGGCACGGCCAGCATCAGTGCATGTGTGTGTGTGTTGATCCACTGTGACCTTTTCTTGTGTCAGGTGTGTTTGTGCAGAGGCAAAGAAATATTTCCCTCAAAGCTCCTTTTCCAAAACACTTCAAATTCACAAACATTTCTGTGCTGCTCCAGCTCTGACAGACAGCTGAAATCCGGTGTTTTGAATAAATTTCACATCTCACCATGTTCAAATCCACTCATATGAGCAGGCCTTCTCATTAAGACTCAGCAGGTTATATGATGGTATTGCTAGAATCCATGGAGCAAAATGAACAGGGACAGCTACACTGCTTAATGCAAGGTAGCCTAGCAACAGATAGTGGGATGGTGGTGGAAACATACCCTCATATTTATGTTTACATGAGAGAATGATTTGTCTGTCAGGCTGATGGATCCTAATGTTCTCCTCTCCCCGGGGCTTTTCTTGTGCCGCACGCAGGCCTGACACTTACCCTGAAGGACAGGCACCACCTTCCACAACATGCATGAATACTTAATACTGTTAGACTACATTTATGCAAAGAATGGAAATGGCACTAGACTGGAGAGGAGGGGGGTTAAAATGCATCAAAACATGACACAGTATGCATCACAAACATTGAGGGGGGCATAGAGAATGACGGCAGACATAAGCAAAGACAGAGTAGCATATTGTTTCTTTTCTGTAGTTTATTCTCTCTAACAGCATGCAAGTAATAACATTACAGTTGAGTAGAAACCACGAGTTTCGTGTGCATGGAGACCGTTGACAACTGACAATATAAACTCACGTCACTTCCAGCAAGTACTAAGCTATATGACTTGATAGAGTCTGTCTTTACTGTATGTCCAGCTCCCCTAGGGACAGACTACATCAACTCAATTAGCCTGGCACAGCCTGAGTATCAGCACCATAGATTAGATTTTACCCTGCCTTGTTTACCAGAATCCCACAGAATAATATCTATACAATTCTTGGCTTAAGAAAAAATTATAATAGTGAGTAGCAGCAGATACAAGCTTCTCCTGTGGTGTGGTGCGAAAGGCTAGGAGAGCTATAAAGAAGCCTTTTGTCAGTATAGGCATATCCCTGTTCATCCCGGGAACTTGTTTCCATAGTTACATCAATGTGGTTGAAGTGAGAAGATCAGGTATTCCAGCGAGTGATCTTTAACATGAGCTGTGCTCCTTTGCTATTGATTTTCATCCCTCTCTGAAAAAAAAAAATCAGCCCACTGCACACTGTGTCTGAGATATCGTAGCAGTAATGAAACGGTGAAACATGTTGGAAATGTACTGAACAAGAGAAGAAAAAGACTCTAGAAGCACTGAGAGATTCTTACATGTCAAGTCCAGGTTTTCAGGTGGGTGGGGAGGGGGGGGGGGGGGGGGGTCGGGGGGGTTGGAGGGGGGTGTTCCCCCCCCCCCCCCCCCCCCCCCCACACACACATACACAC
>JBAMHV010000008.1:12762223-12783511 GCA_037177535.1 Pseudomugil gertrudae
TCTAAGTGCATCTATACATGGCTGTTGCCATGCAAGCAATGGAGGGGCGGGGGGGGGGTCGGGGGGGGTCGGGCAGAACAACAAACCACAGAACATGACTGGGGCTGAGACTAACAACTAATCACTGTCAGCAACAGTGTATGATGGCTGTGTTGTTAGCCACATGCCCATGTGTTACTATGAAATCTCCACAACAGTGGGCTGCATGCTGTAATGCTGATGCCTCTGAGAAGAGAGTTAATCACTGCAGCGTGGTTAGCCACATGCTTGCCTCTTGCAGCGTGCTTGGTGTGTTCCAGGGGTTAGAAAAACACTGGCGTAACACATGATCGCTCTTTATGAGGCTGGGGCCTGCAACAGGGAGAGGGGGCCCACAGACGATGCTAAAAAGACGGTAATGACAGCCATTCACTGCAATCCAATTATGCAAAAGGGAGTCTAAACAATTCCATCATCCCCTAAATTAGATTGTCCTAACGAGATAAAGGCACCAATTAATCCTGAATTAATTTCTACAGCTCATTTTCCCCAGAAAACACTCTAATATGCAAATGGCAGTGAGAGACAGAGAGGCATCTTTCTGCAGAGGTTTACACCACCTCTGCTCATTCTCTGTTTTTCTCAATGAATTTATGAACTTGGACACATAATGTGAGGATTAAATAAGGACACTTAAGACTTGTCACAACTCCAATGCAACTCAAGTGATATATAAAAGGCAAGCACGTGCTTTTCTGAACTGAATAACATTGTTTCACTGACATGAGGCAGAAATCAAACTGAAACCCAAACAAAGTAAATGCATTTTAACTGAGGCTGAGTTCATTCACATTTAAGTGGCTTAAATATCTACATATTTTATGTATTACCTACCATCCCAGACTGCCTGCATGCAGGAGGTAAAGACAAAGACATAGGAAGTCATTTTTGACCATAGGACAGTATCCATTGAGAAGCAGTGTTTCCTGTTGACCACACAGCAGATGGCATAGACACAGATGAGATGTGCATGTGTGAACATCCTGTGTTCTCTAACTTGAACTGAAGCAAGCTTTCGCTCTAAGTGATCATTTTACCTGCAAATAAAGCCAAAGTCACAGCTATTGTCTCAAAGTTGTGTGCATGGGGATATTGTCAGATAATGTTGCATTAATAACTTAAGGATTTTAGCAGAGCAGAAGCACAAAAAGGGCTTCAGAATATGAGCCAATATTTCATCTTAGCCATGTGATGGACTAGCAATCTGTCCAGAGTACCTACTAATTGTTGGGATGGACTCTAGCTTCCCCTCGTCCCTGAAATGGATAAACAGGATAGAAAATAAATGAATGAATTTAGTCTTAATGGGCTGCTTTCTGCCCTCTAACAACAAGGGGAGAAAATGCAAATAAAAGCAGTTTTTTGGGAATTCAGCTTTTTTTTATATAGCACAACCTAACCATATGAACAGAACAGAGAAACCAACAGATGCAAAGAGCAAACACTGGCAGAATGCAAATGCAACAAGATGACGTCATCGTCATCAAGGGACATCCACATTTCTAGCAGGTCTCAGCTACTTTCCATTAAAAATGTTGTCTTTATGCTAAACCATTGGGTTTGGCTGAGCTTCAGTAAGTACCTAGATCCCAAAGGTTAATGTAAAATATAGGAAAAGTGATTCATTTTTTACTTGTATGATTAAATAGAAGAAAGTACAGTTGTTTTTATAAAGTGCAATTTAGGCAGGAAGTTAAAATACTGTTAAAATATTCACAATGTCATGACTTTTAAACAAATTTTACAACTATTTTTTTTAAAGAAAACTAACTTTAAATACTTGAAATCTAAGTTGTCATATACAATCTTAAGATGGTTGACTCAGAGGTCTTTTCTTTATATTTAGCAGCAAACACTGAGACAGAGATAAAAAATAACCGAGCTGTCCCATTGGCTGTATCAATGTTTGCAGTGGTCATTTTGTGCAGTCTTGTTTTTACATCTTTTTAAACCTGTTTCTGTTAATATTCCAACGATATCTTCTCATAATTCTCTAGGCTTTTTGGATCTGTTACATTTCCACAAGGAAGACAAGAACATGTTATCTGGAAAAGAAACACATTGCGCTTTACACATAACCATATTTCTAGTCTACAGCAAAGAATGTGATCATTGCTAAAGGTACTGTATTGGAAACAGTTGAACAGGATACTGAAATGCACATTTGTTTGATAAAACTAAGTGTTTTACACAGAAGCTTGTAAATATACACTCATTAGCAAACAAAGTAATTAAAACTTTTTAAGATCATAATCATCGTTATCATTTTTGCATTCCTAATTGTCTTGCTGCCAGCTGTTGTTATAATTGAATTATCTGCCAAATTCCCTTGATAGGTCCTGAGACGCAGAGACATTCAATAAAAAATGCTTGTGTAAAGTTTTTATATAAACTTACCTTTATGATTTATTAGTCTGGGAATAAATGTAAACAAAAATGCGGAAAATATCTCTTTAAGCCCATATTTGATCACAGTAAATGTCTTTGTGAAGCTAGTTGGGGCCTTAAAGTGCAGCGTTTTATTGATTTGGTGTGAACTAGCTCCACCTGTGCCTCCCCCATTGATGACAGAAAAAAAACCAGGCTGTCAGTTTCCAGGCAATATTCACAACCACTGGCCCACATCAGCTAATTACCAGTAGAAATCACATATTGACATATGGGCCCATGCATATTGATCGGCTAGTGCTGCCACGTTCTAAATCACCAAACACTAATGAATCATTTCCCGTTTGGGAGAGAGGAGAAAAAAAAAGCATCAGTCTTCTGTCTGACATCATACCTGCACTGCACAAAGAACATAACGTGAGTTTCACACACACATCAACCCAAATTCTCCCAAGACTGAAGCTTGTATACACACAAATACACACAAATACACTGAGCTCTCTTCCTCCTTCCATGTGTGCATCCTCTCTGTGTGTCTCCCACCATCTTTCTCACCCCTACCATCCCTCTCTGTGCTGCATGGCGGTTATTTTTCATAGCGGCGAGATGGTGGAGGCAGTAAATACCCCTCTCCTCAGACCCGCGGACCCAGAGTGACCCTACAACCCCTCTGTCTCTGATGCCTCTCCCAAGGCCTCTCATTCCAAGGTCCCTGTGATGCAGCGCTCTGGTTGCAGCGTGCACCCTGTAATTCACCGGCCTGCTAGATCACCTGCCAGGAGCTATTGATTTTTGTTTCCCCAATCTCCAAGAGAGAGGGAAAGAAAAGATTAAAAACACTTTGTCAGTTTGGTAGGGAATAAGAATTCTGCACAGGGGGATACCTGTGAGGGCACGGGGTCAAGGCTGAGATACTGTACGTCTTTATGGCTTTAACTATTTCCCCACCACAAACATCTCTGTCTGCTGCTCAAAACCTATCTTTGTCTCACTCTCTCTGCCAGGAAATTTCCATTTTCTTTCGGACAGATGACCCATCTGGCTTCTTTTGTGCGCATGGTGTAAATGTGTTTCAAAACATATAAACACAAAAAGAAATGATTGAAGGCAGGACACTGAGCAAAGTATTTACATGTGTTGCTGATGTGACCATTCTAAATCCCAGTATTTACAGAATGTAGTCAGTAATTAGATCACTACAATCTTGAGTCATTTTAAGCTTTAATTAGATTTTTTTCAAAATATATTCCTGCCTACTTTATGATTTGCATTTCTATTCTTTAAACAAACACTTAGTTAAATATGTGCAGAAAGCTGTAGAAACTGTGCTGTGCTGCACCGGTGCCCCGAAGTTGTCAAAAACGTTCTTATCGGTTAAAGTACGAGACCTTTGAAGGTCTTTTGTGCTTTCTTGCATCACAATACTGGGTCTTGTGAGCTACAGGGTGCAGTCTCACTTGGCTTCAGGCTTGCTTTGGTTTACCTTACAATCGTTTGATCAGACTGAGAACTAGGAAGTTTGTAGGCCAGGGTAGCATCTTGGGGTCTTTGTTTTGTTTTTTGTTTTTTACTATCATTCCTGCATCTCCTGCGAGGGGAGGGTACAGTCTGGAAGGATCGTTGCCATGGGAATGTTGTGGATGTCAAGAAACATTCACATGAAAGACACAAGGTTTGCAGGTTCGAATCCTTCACTTTCTTTTCTACTCAGCTGCCAAATTTAAAGTGTTTTTAACTGTGTATTAACTAAGCAACAGCAGGCCATTTTTGCATGACAGTCTGTGGATACCACCAACATCCGTAAGTGGCAGCATGGTGGCGCAGTGGTTAGCGCTGTGGCCTCACAGCGAGAAGCTTGCTGGTTTGAGCCCAGGCTGGGGAGGTTTGTCCAGTGGAGTTTGCATGTTCTCCCCATGTATGCGTGGGTTCTCTCTGGGTACTCCGGCTTCCTCCCACCCTCAAGACATGCATGTTAGGTTAATAGCTATGGTTAAAATGACTTATCATATGTAAGTCACTTTGGATAAAAGTGTCTGTATAGTATAGTAAATACCCTGCTATAGGAGAAATTATAGGCTACTTAAAAAACAAATAAAGGAAAAGAAAAGGAAGCTCTAGAAGCAGTGTTTGGTCTGCACTTTCTGTTTATAAGTTGCTTAAACTGAGGTAAAGGAAACAGCAGCTATAGTCATGTGATTCTACAATAACAAACACATAGTTATTCATAATACATTGCACTGCAGAATCGGTTTTCCTCCAATTTAGACACTATTAAGGGGTTCTTGCTTTACTCCTGCCACACATCTCCACCAAACTGTAGTTTATTGGTCTATTCTTCTCCACTATCAGAGAGACAAACTATGGTGATTACATGCCCCTGTCTTGGCTCTTAGCTTGGCAAAGGAAAAGGGAAATGACTACCTACCTTTATTGCTTAAAATTAGATTAGTGCATGAAAGCATCAGATTGCTGTTCTGCATGTAAATGTCCGGGGTACTTGTGAGTTGAGTTTTAAACATCTCTGACTTTTGCACCTTCTTCCAAATGAGCAAGATGATGAATATAAATTCTGCGTGCTTTGACTTCTTCAGTTTCTGATTTGAGTCATCTAGGAAAGTCTAAACATTTGCATAGACGTACACTCAAACACAGACGTGCTAATGATGTCAATACATTACCCCATCAGATTGTGTTATGCATGGATGGCTCCTATCATTTCACCCCAACTTTCATCTAAACATGGAGAATGTTTTCCTTAACATTAGGGTTTGGTAATGCTTTCTTTCAGGGCCACTCTATTTTCCTAAATAAAATATTCATTCATTGGCGAGGACGGTCTTAAAGGAAGTCTGTGTGAAATGTGAATTCATCGTTCCAGCAGATTTTTCTTCAATATTTGATGGACCATCAGAGCTCTGTGTCTAATACTGTGCAGTTGTTCCAAATATTCATTTCCACTGGCTTCTCTGTCTGCAGCTGTTAAATCTTATGACAGTTCACAGAATAAAACTTAAAGAACATGAAGAAAAACACACATTTTCGGCTCATTTATTACAAATATTTGAGTAAATTCTGCAAAAATCACCTTTCTTCTTTTGGTGACAGCATTTGTTTTCCCCTTTCAACAGGTTATCATGTTTTACTTCTAATTTGTTGTGTGAAACCATCAGCAAGTGCACGCTAAAGCAGCTTGATTGCAGGCCAAGAGGAGGATAAAAGGCTTGGAGGTGGGTACAGTAATCCAAAGAGAGCGGGTGGTCTGCTTCAAGGCATATCATTTTATTCTCTCATGCATATTCACTTCTAAGCCTCTGAGTATGCAGATTAGTCTTGTTTGAACAGCGGACTCTCCAATCACATCCTACTTCTGTTTTTTTTTCATTTCCTTCCGCTGCTTTTGCACCCTGCTGTGCATGAGTGCAGGCACAATGGCTGTTATATGTGTGGATGTTCGTGTGTGTGTGTGTGTAAGTGTGTGTGTAGGGTTTTTTTTTTTTTTGCTTGTTTGCAAGTTTGGGGGCAGGCGATTTTGAGCGTGCACGCATGAATGAATGTTTGGCTGAGTGTGCATGTGTGTTTGTGTTGAAGTATGTGTGTAGGTATGTGTTTGCCAGACACATGGCTTTGTCTTGTCCTGGCACTGTGCTCGACTCACCAGATGTTCTCCTTTTTTATCATCCTCCACTTGCACCGTGTTCTTTGAGGTTTAGGGAATGTGTGTAGCTCACATTCAACTTGCTCTGTTGTTTATCGGGTGTTTTGAGGAAAAAACAATACGGCCTTTAAAGGGCTTTTTTTGGCAAATTTCATAGAAAACAGGGTGAAATCAAGGTTTCCTCCAGCAAAAGCAGCTCATCGTCTGAATTTTTAGGCTTTTCTTTGTTGTAATGAACAATATTCATCCTCTAGAAATGCTAATCATTTATATTTATTTGACTTTTTTCTTCTGCTGTTTATGTGAATAGCTATTTGTTTTAAATGCTAGATATTTTTATTTTTATGCTGTATATAGGATATTGGAATATTAATACTATGCTTTTCTGTCAAAATCTGATAATTTTTAAAAAATATTCTTGTGTGGTATTGAGGCTGTTTTGAATGTCAAATTAACCTAAATGTCTAAGTCATACAATGACAAATAATCAAAGTTTATACTCACATTTTGAACCTAATAGTAAACAAAATATAACTGTGTGCTTTGTAATAGTATTCTGGGGTCAATGGATCTTTACCAGAGAAAGAAAGAAGAGACTGTGTGTGTTGCATAGCTTGTGTTTCTCTGTTTTGTCTTCTTGCTTGCATGTTAGTCTCTAAAACTGCTGAATTTTTTTTATCTTCCTTTACTGAGTGAAGTGTGTTCTCATGCTGAAAAGACTCAAAATGTAGAAACAGTAAGACGTGCATGATTATTGATATTCAGAGATGAAACAGGTTTTAGTTGGACTTCATATTTATTATTAGCAATATAGACCCTTTGTTTGACTCTTAAATTGGGTGCCACAGAACAAAATGCCATTAAAGGGTTTAGTTATAATCCAAAAGCTGAACATGCACCATTGTTGTAGGACTTACAGCCTTTGGAGGATGGCTACACTGTGCGATTTTTAGCTGTCATACAGGTTCTGTGCAAACCACACAGCAACAGTGGTTTGATGATTTTGGTTGTCTGATGTGTGCAAACTGTACAATGAAGATACCTGCTGAATTATAGCAAATACATGGACCTGGCTTCTAAAGTGTTGTTCTGCTGTCTGATTGGTTGTTTTCACTGGTTTGATAATTACTTGTGGTTGTAATTCCCTCTCCCCGTTCATGCTGTACATCTCTTTGCATGGTCATGGTATGAACTGAACATGAATACTCCAGAAAAAGTTTCTGCAACCATCACTGAAGCAGATTTTTCTGATGAATTGAGGTTGTGTTTTTAGCTCGTCTTTTGTCTACCCTGCTATGTTTTTTTTTCATTAAATCACACTACCACAACACTGATCAATATGCAAGTCTATACTCTCTATTGGATTGTGTTGTGTTCGTACTATGCAACATTACTACTGTTTCTAACCACAATGAAGGGTATCCCCTACAATCCTTTCACGTTGGTCATCTTTCATCTGGGGTAAACTTAAATCACACAGTGCTGGGCTTTTCAGACAGCTGCTAGAGCTCTGCTACAAAATGCTTTGAAGTTGCTTTTTCTATCATAAATACAAGTTTAGCAAGGTTGACTCTGACAAACACATATTTGTTATATGTTCACCTTAGTCTGTACTTGGTTTATTTTGTCTCCTGGACTTTTGTACTTACCAGGTCATTATCTGATGAACTGATCAGCTTCTTGCACAGATTTAATAGTTTCTGCTGGCTTGGGAAAACTTTGCACACCTTGTACATTGATTGGAAAGATGCAGCATTTTGCTCAAGGTAGAGATATGGGAGGTAAGTTATATGTGTCCCCATTAATGCATGTTTACATTTGCCTGCTGTTTTTGGTGTTCATATGTGCATGATTGAGAAGCAAGGATGAAGTGTCACTAATGAAAATCATTGTAATACATTGCAGTCACGCCCCCATTGAATTTAATCAAGCTGTCACCTGGTCAGTGCCACAACCCACCAAACACACACAAACACATCAACAGACTCACTCCCATCAACGAACACAGAGAGCTGTCAAATAAAGCAACACTTGTAATTATGGGCGGGGGCGAAATTCAGATTTATTTATTCTAAAATGAAGCCTGCCGATCGACAGAGGGACAGCTCTCCTCCATCTGTCATCGTTGAAGCCACGCGCATCTGACACAGGGATTCATTCGTCTTGTCGTCTTTGACAGTCGGATTTTCCCGGCGCACTCCCACCAAGAGTCGCACGGGATTTTTGGAGGCAGTCTAAAAGAGAAAACACTCTGTGACAAGCAGTAGGCTCTTTATGAATGCAAATGAGTCTGGGAAAATTCACAGAACAGCTAGCAGGCTCTGAGGCTCAGGCATCCGTCACATCTCCCCCCACCAGGCACAACCCACGCTTTGCCAAGAGGTCCAAGGGCTTACAGGGGCCCTACAGCAAGAGCAAAGACACTCATGGAAATCTTTTAGCTGACACACGCAGTGAACGCCACCGGTGACTTTTATTTTCATGAAAATGATAAGCTTACTGTTTTTACATGCCATGCACAGAATGGCTGCTGGGCTTTCGGTTTTATTATAAACCATTCATCTCCACATCCCTCTCTGTGTGTTTGAGGATGCGTCACTTGTATCACTTGACATTTGGCTCCCCTTTTATCCTGTTCCAAGGATAGTAAGTCAAATGCAATGTGACAGGTCAACCCCTTCATATCAGTCATCCTTTACCCTGACCCAACCTCAGCTGCTCAAAGATATATCCGCCTCCTCCACACCAAAAAGATCAATAAAAGTAGAGCTTCAAAGTTTGACAACCTTCATCCATACAATAAATATGATCTACAACTGGATAAAACCAATTAGAGAATATCAGTGAATGTAACAGATGCATTGTCAAACTTTCATAGACTTTCAGCTAATTCAGTAGTGATCTTGCACCTTACCTGTACTGTGAGCGCTCATCAGCCAGTAAAAGTCTTATCTTTACTCTTGTCTTATCTTTCACTTTGCCTCTTTCTCTCTTTGTTTTCCTGGTTTCCTCCGATAATATTATTTTGTGTTTCTTTGTTGAATCAGTGATGATGCAAGGTTAAAATGACTGGTGTGTGTATATGCATTTGCTAGTGTGTGACAGTATACAAAGTAAAACTCATCTGCAAGGTGGCGTGGCATCCTGAAAGAGAAAGCACTCAAAAATGACATGTAGTAAGTTTGGAGTAGTACATAAGAGTTTTAAGGTCAGAAAGTTCTGTTATGTTCCTTAAAAGTATGTCAACTTTAAGAACAAGCATATTTCAAAAGTGATTATAAAAAGTAGTTTGACAGAAAGTTGTGAGTGGGCCCCTTTTTCTCTGATCTTCTTTATCTGGTGTAAATGTGTTGCTGTGTGAATAAAGACGATATCTGACTCCACTAATCCACAGAAAGAACATGAAAAAATGGAAATGAAATGCCTCATTTAAATGGATGTTTATTCAAAGACCCTGGATAATCCTGTTTGTTAAAAGGATGCACAGATTTATTGGCCTGAAATTGGTCTCAGGCTATATTATTGTCAGCAATCAACTTATTGGAAAATAAGATAACGTGACCTGACAGGCTGATATCTATCTGGTGTATCAGGGTTGCATCACATTGACTTAGCCCTTAAACCAATTAGATTAATTTACATTTAATATGGTTTGTCACAAAAGAATTTTGTTGAACATGTAAGCGCAGCCTATGTTTTTGTTTCATTGGCAATAAAGGCCAATATAAAAAATGAATCACTTAAACCAACAGACGTCAACAATAGGAGACAAACGTTTGACTAGTTCACCTTGGTCTTGTTAACTGGGTGGGGTATTGTTAACTGGCCAGGTAAGAGGAAGACGTCACTAAATGATTAGATGTGAAGAGCTATCGCCTGCATTGGCAGAAAGTTGCACTGTTTGGCACAAAGTTATTCTTTATGAATAGTAACAGAATTAAACACCATCTATCTGTCATCTGCTAAATTATTCATTTTAACATTTTATTGACGTTGGCCCAGAATTTAACAAGCGGTGAATCCTTATTATAAAACCACATGCTGATGAAAGAAAATGGATTTCTCCACATGTGGCCACACCACAGAACTCAGAGGGTAGCTTTAGTGAAGTTGGGTTTTTAGTTGGTGTTAAGATTGTAACAAAAGTAAAGGGACCTGTGAGGTCATATTTATAGTAACTGGTTAATGCTACTGCAATGAACTGGTGACCTGTCTGGAGGGTGCCCTGCCTTCTGCCTAATTACAGGGATAGGCTCCAGCTTCTCCATGACCCTGAATTGAACTTAGTTGTATAGAAAATAAATGTATGATGGATACCGCTGTTAGAAATCAGGTGACATTATGTCCCTACTGGTCAGATATATATCATCTTACCAATTATTATAGTCATTATTTTTCATAGGACATGCAAAGTCAATGTTTTACAGATGCAGATTGTGTTAGATTATAATGAATTGTCATATATGCTACGATTCATTGGGTTCATATTATGTAAGAGTGGTTCAGGAACCTTGAGACATCATTTTCACACATAGTTTGGCCACCACAGGGTCTAGATCTTCAGCTCATTGAGAACGTTTGGGATGTGAGAAAGCTTTGCACAGTGCATTGGCTCTCCCATCTTCAAAACAACAAATTGGTTGCCACATCCAATGTGTGCAGTTATCAGCTAACATCCATCCATCCATCCATTATCTACCGCTTATTCCCCGAACAGGGTCACGGGGGGGGGGGCTGGAGCCAATCCCAGCTGATATACTCAACATAATCAGCCTAATTTTAGAAGTGTGTAACATTTTGTTTTGGTGGTGACTTTATTTTTTGGCCCTGGCAGTGTATTTCCAAAGGATTATCTAAAATGTAATGCTAATCTGCTGGAGAAGAAATTTAATAAAACGATTTATTGTAGAAATTTAGGAGCTGTGCAGGCTTTGTTTTCTGCTTCTGGTTGTTTTGAGGATTTCATTTGCTTAAAAGTTCATCTCAGGCACTTAGAAACTGGAACTGGGTGGGTTTTTAATTCATCTGAGGGTCAGAGGAGGATGGTCAACTGCAGCAGAGCGAGGGCTTGGAAATGCTGACTCGGCTCCTGTCGCTTAATCTATTTGAGACATGATTAAAGTTTAATTCATGCCCATCTCCTAATGCTAGCCAGTGTGTGTGCACCTCAGCAGTGAGTCGGTGAGTAGTTTCAAGCTGATCCCAGGTCTTTTTTCTCTGTCCCAGCCTCACTTTATTCATGCCTGAGGGACGCCAGGAGCAGCAAACAACTGAATTTTTCATCAAGGTTACTTCCTGGAGAGATGTGCCAGGCAGTTGCTGCTTTCTCCCTCGGCCTGTTCCTTCCTCATACATAACTTACCCCGCTCTGACCTGCATTTTCTTTGGGAGGAGCTATTTGACCCTGGTTCAGAGTTGAGAATATGGACTGTAGAGTGTTTTGTTAAGCTAAAAATGTCCTGGAGTTTGTCACACATTAACACCCTGTTGAAACGATAAGCTAAATGTATTTTGATCTGTTCTTTCAAAGACTCGGTGCATTTAGCATATTTTGCAAGCTGATGTTTACAGGTTATTTATTTTTAGTATACAACATCTAAAGCATTATAGAAGGCACAAGATGTCTCTTCACTTATAATGGAATCAACTCTAATTCTTAGCACGTTTTGTCTTCCTCTGTGTTTATCAGAGCAGCCTCACTGGAGGATGGTAAACACAACACAACTATTTCAACTAGTTAACATTTCTGTTGGGAATACCCACATGCACATTTACATTTTTATGCTCAGAAAAACAACTCTGGAACTTCTGGGGAAAAAACATGTACTATTTATAGGACTATTTTCACACCAAAATTCATTTGCAATTATAATCAAATCCTGCTTTTCATCAGAAAATCACTGCTTCAACAGCATGTTTGGTTTTAATAGAGGCAAAAGCTGCAGTGTGTGAGGATTGTTTCCCTCTGCAGCTTCATGTGAAATAGCAGCAATCAAAGTTATAAACAAGTTCTTATTTATTCTTTTCAGAGTTCACTTCCCCAACAAAATCCAAGCAGTAAGGTCATTTCTGTTTATTGGCTTACAGTGGAATAAATTTGAATTTAAAGTGAAAACAATGAGCTCTTTACATCATATTTCAAACTAATCAATGCTACTTTGATTTTTAAATCAGGACTAGGAAGTCTCTATGGGAAGATGTGGAAAACATCCTGTGAACAAACAAAAAAATACATTTTATTTATGCTTTTTTTTCTTTTGAATTACGAGCTGAGTGATTGGGTAAAACATGAGGGCTTGATCGCTATTTTATGAAAGCATTCTTTCTTTGGCTTACCCACATTTATAGCTGAAGCACCATCATCTTTATCAGATATACAAGACAAAAATGATTCCCTCTCACATTATGACCCTGCTAAGCAGAAATAAGATAAAGCAGAATGGCTGTTGAACTGCAGACTTCCATTTCAGGACTGTCTTGCAACTCCTGAGTGTCAGACATTATCTCTTCCACTACCCTCAACCTCACCCTGCCCCTTGTGACAATTACTAGCCTACCTCCCTATTCAGCACGTAATGAGAAAACTGACTGATCGATTTCTGTCCGACCAGTGTAAAAAGGCACACACCAGCCTCTGAAGCACAGAACAGCTGTGTCCATATTATGACTTAGATTTTTAGTGTTAATGGCACAGGATTAAATTATTCTTGCAGTTAGTGTTGCCACTCACAATCAGTTTGTTTGTAGATTACTCAACCAAGGAATTTCACACCATTAAGTGTGAGAAATGCACAAAGGTGTTTTTAGCTGTTTTGACAAACACCTGAAATTCTTTAAGAAAGTCTGGATATATTTGCATTTGAGCAGGTGGAAGCGTGAAATATTGGCATGTTGCTTGAATCTAAATATTCAGCTTATTAAGCATGAATCTCTCTGCTGCGTGGGCATTTGGTACAAGAAAAAACACATATTGCACACAGTCTTTGACTCTCCTGTGGCTACATTTCCCAGAACACCATTTAATCACCCGCTGCCAAGTGTTTGGGATTAAAGTAGTAAGTTTGGTTGTTGCTGGATATATTAGGAAGTTCAAACCAGGTTGGCTGTGACCCACATAAATGTTTAACTTTAACTGTGTTAAAAAAAAGGAAAAAAAATAGAGAAAGAGTTGTTTGCTAACAAAAGACAAAACACTTTACGTCTGAAGCAGTCTAACATATCTTGTAATTCTTGTATATTAAAAAATTGTCATAAAAATAGCTGTTTGAGCCATTATCACTTCCCAGAGGCAGAACCAGACACGGAGGAGCTGCATTCAGCTGCCACATGTCTGGTAAAAACTCCCAGAAACCATCAGATTTACTGAAACCCTCCGTTTGTTTAAATCCCAGTTAAAGACCCTTCTGTTCCCAGTGCACGTGTATTGTTTTTACTTTAAAATCCAAACCAAAAGTTTTTTAAACCTTATTATTTCAATGACTGTTTTTAATCATGTCTTGTTTATTTACTTCCCTCTTACGCTTCTTATTCTTATTCTGTAAAGCACTTTGAATCATCCTGAATTGTGCCAAACTAATAAAGCTGCCTTGCTGCTTTTGGACATCTGTAATTTGGATGACACACACACACACACACACACACACATTTTCTTTTGAAGAAAATAAGGAATACCATTGCATTTTCTCAATAACACAAAACATTATTGACTACATGCCAAAATTAAATAAATGATTATCATTTATTTGTCTTACATGTAAGACCAAGTTGAATGGTTCTGTGTGAGGTTACCACTGTTTTACATGAAACCCAGTACTCTGCCACCTTCTGAAGACGCTGCAGCCCTACAGCCTGCTTTCATTTCTCAAAACAGCTGACAGAAATTCAGTTGACCCACATCTTGTGCTGCAAATATAGTTAAAAATCTCTCTTCAAATATGTTGGACAGTTAAATGAAAATGTGGCTGCCATCAAAGATGTAATAATGGAACAGTCAATGTATCTTGCAGCACTTTGCTTTGGATGGAGAGAGAAAACAGTGCTAACCTCTCACCAGCTGTATGTCAGCTGAAACATTTTATACCCCCTCCCCAACACCTGTAATCTGATCTGTTTTAATAAGCCAATGATTTTAATAAGCCAGTGAAACTCAAGTTTAGTGTGATTTGATTTAACTCCATTAATGAAATCTTGTTACAGTCCCAAAAACTGCACATTTTGTCAGAACCATATGGGCCTGTGTTACAACTGCAGGTTTATGAAATGCTTTCCACAAAATGCAGCATGTTTCAATGAATTCATCTTGATTTATTATTCCTTTGACTGATTACACGGATGTAAATATTCAGCGGGAAAATATATAGTCTGGGTGACAGAGTGTCTTTTCCAAGCACCAACATGCTGTCCTGTTGGGTCAGAGCTCCACTGCCACTCACAGTTATTTATTAGGCTACATATTCACTCTCTATCCATCACTGTATTGCCGCCCGGTCCGGTCACATCTCTTAATGTTTATTACAGTGTCCCACCTTGCCCAGTAGGATGATTGACGTTTTCAGAGAGGACCGAGGTGGGACTTGCGCGCTCTTTCTTCTCCAATCGCAGCTCGAGGGGCGGAGGCTTTTCCATCCATACTCTGATTATGAGTCAGTTACCAGACATAAGCGAAACAATAACTGTTGGTGGCTACTTTGTCCAAATCCATCACAGGCAAGTTGACTTGCGTTTTGGCGCATCGAATATAGAGGAGGTTTCATAAGAGGAGCCCGACGCGCTCCACTTTTAATCAGATTAGCAGGCTTTAATGTTCAATCCTGTTTTTTCTTCTTCCCTACAGTAGCTGTGCAGGAGTGGCCAAAGCCAAAAGCAGCGATTCAGATCAGATTTCACCTCAACCAGCTGGGAGAGAGACCGAGAGAGAGAGAGGGAGAGAGAGCAGAGACAGGGTTTGTCAGTCTCCCTCCTCCCAAATCCAGAAAAGCTTACCAAGGAAAAAGGAGGAGTGTCGGAGCTGAGAGAGAGAGACGCGAGGAATCCAGAGGAATTTCCGAGGATATTTTGCCTTCTTTTCTCCCTCCTATTGGTATCAGAATTTAAAAGTTGGAGGGGAGGCAGCAGGGACCGTGGTCAAGGATGGACGAGCAGCCTCGGTTGATGCACTCCCATGGGGTAGGCATGGCCGGACACCCCGGCCTGGCGCAGCATATGCAGGATGGCACGGCAGGGACGGACGGAGAGGGAAGAAAGCAGGACATCGGAGACATTTTACAGCAAATAATGACCATCACAGACCAAAGCTTAGACGAAGCACAGGCGAGGTGAGACTAAACACACACAGCTGTGATGTTTACAGGAAAGAGGAAATATTGATGAAGGAGGGAGATGGTTTGGATAAGCAATAACGCCCACAGAAGTACCGTGACTGCGCGAAGGACCTTTAAAAAGACCTGAAAAACTTGTCACATTTCAGATTTGATTATCTGAAACAACTTTTGTGTGAATAATTTGATCCTAATGTTTAATTAATGAGAGATTATTGCAGATTAAGAAAAGCCCTAATTTGGCTGCAGAGCTCTTGGCACCTCTGTTACATTGACACTCTTTGCTTGTTACAAAGGAGCTTAATGTCGTAATCCTGTGCCACAATAACATGATACAGATCCTATCCTTTAGTTAACACTCATACTATAATTAATAATATTAGAAAATGTATTTAAAAAACAAGCTGTGGTGTAATCACATACATATATTTGTATATAATTTAGTAAGATAGAGCAAAAATATAAATTTTTCAAAATAAAGTTTCAGTCTGCTTGTGATAAAAAATACTTTGAAATATAACTGATAGCTAATTACAATACTTTTTTATTTCAGTCCTCTGAGCAGCTTTTTTGTTCTGTTTCCACTTGTTTGAATATTGATTTGGAAAGTGGTGTCCTGTCCTCTTTTCAGGAAACATGCACTCAACTGCCACAGAATGAAACCTGCCCTCTTTAACGTCTTATGTGAGATAAAGGAGAAAACAGGTAAGCACTCACACTGATAAGAATGATTTTTTTTTAATAGAATAGAATAGTATTTATTTTTCTCTTCATCTTTTGACACCTTCCACCGATTGCAGCATGGAAATGTAGATTTATATGCACAAAGCAGAGGTGATGAAAGCCTAAACACAAGCTACCGTTGATGGATTTATCACATATTTCCACATGAACTGTGATGACTGAGGTTTCTGTAATTGGACAGCAGCATTTTCATTTGGGTTTTTTACCCGTTTGATGGTGTGTGCTAAGTGAGGTGTTTTACATGCAAAGGCAGGTCAGAGGGATTTTCTGTTTATGTTCACAAACGAGGCTGAAAGTCATGAAAAGGAATGTGTGAATTATTACTCGCACTTAACAGCTTATTAAAAGGAGAGCGGCTCACATGATGAAAGCCAGCAAATATTCTCTGAGGGATGTGGCAGGGCGCTGCTTTTCAAGAGAGGAAATAAAAACAAAATATCCAATATGGCCTTATCTGGGAACACAACTTTGAAGCTGTCTGCGAGGTTATTGAGGGAACCTTGTCGCTTTGTCTGCTGGGTTGTCGCATCGCAGCCATGTGAGATGGCTGAGAGTAAACACAGGGGCCGAGGGTATAGACGATGCAGTTTTCATTGATATAACATGAAGTGTTTTCCGCTGACATTTTACGTGCATGAGTCAGAGTTTGGCACAGGTCTTTCCAAAAACAGGAGAAAGAGCATGTAGACACTTGAGATTTTCATCAGCTTTACAAAGCGAGCAGCTCATGTGGAGGAAGCTGGAAGAGGTTGGGGCCCTGCTTCTAAATTGCAAGGCTGAAAAAAAGGGAAAGAGTAATGCCTGGTTCTTTGTAAACTGTCTGGCGTCTCCCTGGGTTCAACCAGAGTTCGTTTCCAAAAAGAAGAACAAAGTGACTTGGACCTTTTCCTGGCTTTTCCCCCTGCCTCTCCTCTCTTCCCACCGTTCTTGGCAACCAGAATTGCACAGAGCTTCTGACGAGTGAGAGGCTCCCCTCAGACTGCAAATTATCCTCCCCTCTGTTTAGTACCAAGTTTGGAAATGAACATGTTTCACCACAGTTTGAATTTTCTTTTTTCTCTGTATTGAACTAATTATTTCTGCTGCCCTCCTTATTGCACTAGCTGAAAACCATTTCCCGAGCCTCAAAATAGCAAACTGCAAATATCCGAAAAGCATTTAAATGGTAGGCATGATTTGAACACCCTCCCCTACCACGTAAAAAAGCAAAAACCTCTCCTGTCTACATTTAAAGAGCTGAGCTGCAGCTCATCTTCACCCATAGGAGGGTTTGTGCAGACGAAACTGAAAATCCTTTCACTGCAGTGACAGAGAAAATGACTCAAAGCTTCACCATGGCATTTACAGCCAAATGTGCTGAGTGCAGTGTATGCGAGTAGAGTACAGCCTGTAATTTGTCAGGACTTTTTTATATTCTTTATAAAGAGTCAGCTTCTCCTTGCTTTTTACATTGTTGCAGTCAGAGTCTCTGGGAAGAGGTGCGAGCAGTAGGAGATGAGTACAGCAGCTCAGATTGGAAGCTACTCGACCTTTTAGTGCAGACACCAAGCATTCCTCTACATCGGTTATTGTTGCCGCATGTAGTTATTCACGTGTGAGCTGTGTGCACGTCTCCTGCGTGGTTTATCAGTGGTGTGAGTGTTGACAGCAGCAATATGGGTCATTGCCGCAGTGAGGTGTCCATTGGCAGGCAGCTGACAAACAAGGCGGGAGCGCATGCCAATAGTGGACAGAGCAGGCCTTAACCGATGACCCTACACCACCCCTCTCCCTGTTTATTTGTGCGAGGGTCATTCCCATGTCATTGCTTTAGGAGTATTTAGCAAGCTTAAACAAGCTCAGGTTCACACGCTGGCTTATGGAAAACCAACAACAAGGTTTTGTGTTACCACTTAGAGACGTTCCTTTGGCAGCGTGGTAGTATTTCACAGAGACGTTTGCCCCGTCTCCCGGCCTCCCTCAACTTTTCTTTTTTGAACTATCATTATTGTTACTACAGTTCTGGAGAGCACTTAGAATTTGTTTTCCTGTGCTTGCTTCACATCCTGTGAACAGAACTGGAGAGTCTTTGTTTGTGTGGAACCATAACAGCGAAGGAAACTGGCACGTACAGGTTGACTAAGTAAGAGAAGCCAGACACCAAGTCAGTGTTTCTGGGTGTCAGATTTCAGGCCTGCTAACCCCCCCCACCCCGTCCCTCTCTCTCTCTGCGTCTCTCTATCTGTGACTGTTTCATCAGGCCACTCTGTGTCAGCAGCCTCACATTACTTCCATGCAGACTCAGGTCAGATGGAGAGCTCCTGCATGACTAATATGATCAGACGGATAATGCATTACACCGCTTGAACTTATCAAGGCAGGAGACCTGCTGAATAAGTCCATCCAGCTAACTGCAGCCCCCATCCTCAAGCCGGAGCTGCTAATTAGACAACACGTTTGAGATATTTAGAGTGATGTTGGTCGGTTAACTTCAGGGTTCCTGCCAGGACTCACTAACACAGAGGGAAATGTTCCACTTCCACTGTTTTTCCTGTTATTTTTTAGACTCCAAGTAGCCTTCAAGTTTGACTGTAAAGTTGCAAAAAGAGACATGTTCAGCTAAAATAAGTAGAAGACAACCAGCAAATCATCTCATTCCATGAGCTATTCAGAAAAAGATTTCTGATTTCATTAATGAGCCAAATCATGAACTGATTTCAAGAAGTAAGTAATTAAAAAAGAAGTATGAAATCTGATGAACCATCTGATGACTGACTGATCAATTAATCTGACGGTTGTCTCTGTAAGCTTTAAATGGACCCGCAGGTGTGTGGCGATAATGTTGAACTGCTAACATTTCCTGTAACATCAACATTAAACGATGATGGAGTTACTTGTGGAGTTCCCATGCAGCAGTGGATAAACTGGTCACTATGGCTCCCAGTGCTGCTGTTTTTCAGTATTTAATTGACATGGCTGTCCATGATGAGTTCAGGGGTTAGTGTTGCCTCTCTTTGTTACTCTCTTCTCATCTCCAGTGACAGATGGAGGCATTAGTCTCCAATGTGGCGCTGTCCTGAAACTAATGGCTATGTCCTTGGTTTCCCCGCGCTAGCTGGGAGACTGTATATCTGTCCCCGGCATGGAAGTGCAGAAGCAGCAGTTTACCCCCCTTTCTCACACACACACACACACACACACACCTTCATGTTTTAGTTTCCACAGAAATAAGATCGAACAGGACTCGTTCTGTTCTCATAAATAACTTTAAATAAATAACTCCAGAATGAAAGTGAACTTTCCTGAGGAAAACGGGTTTTGATTTGCACGTTTATAGGAAACTCTCCCCCCTCTTACCAGAAATAGACATTTGAGAGGAATAATTATAAACATGGAATATTTTATTTTCACTGGGATGCATACATTGTAAGATACCCCCTTTAAAAATGGTTGTATAATGTGCAGGTATTTTGATGTCCCTCTTTTCTAGCCATATATCTGCTCCATTGCATCTCATTTCAGAAGCAGCATCAAGTATTTCTGCTGTTCCCTGTCCTCTGATATAAACTCACTTGCAATTAGGACAGCTAATATATTATGCAAATGTTGACTGGCTTAATTGAGACATGTTAATCATGTTTTAAGAGGCTAATTACAGCCCTGTATATCTGAGGTGGGAGTAGTAATTAGCCGTGATAACAGATCTGGCTGTAGCATGGTCGTATTCTGTGTGAAGACATGACAAGCGAGTGTGTGTGCGTGTATGTGCATTTGCAAAAGCACAGGTAAGTTGTGATGTGTAATTTTTGTTAGATAGTCTACTGCTTGACCCAAATAAAACCATTTTCGTGCATGTAAGTATGTGTGGGTATATGTTTAATGCTTCGTTAAAGTGATTTTCAGCAATCTTTTTTTTTCTTTTAAATTTAATCCTCAAGGAAATTTCAGGCGAGACAGCATGTCAGAAATGTTTCTCCACACCTATTTAAGGAATATGTTAATTTATTGCTTCAATATAGTTTGTTTGCTGCACTTTTGGATCTGTTATCTGATGCAGCATTACTGACCGTTCCAAACACAGGGCTTTTATACACGACTGTGTTCTTAGTTTTTATGACAGAGATCATATTCACATCCATTACGCTAAGAATGCCTTCCCACTTATCGAATATAAAATTGCTTTAGAGAGGAAATTTGCTGTATGCTGGAGTGGAGTTTCTTTTTTATCAGATGTTTGTCTCTCGAGCAGCTTTTAGTGTCTACAAAACAGCTCCGGTGACATTATTGCCGTAGCAATTGCCTCTGCCATTGTTTTTCTTATTGGTGCTGTTTGGATTTGATTGGATTTTGCACAGTCTCACTGAATTGCCTTACACACAATGACTTGCAGAGCATATATATCCTCATATTGTTACTGTTGAAACACCTGCAGATCTTATTACTGATATGTTCATATGGCTCTGACTGTGCACTTCCACCTCTGAATTACAGCCTGGTTTTGTGGTTTTTCATGGTGTTCAACATGCACACAGCTCTGACCTTTTATACTGTTTGACTGGAGCAATACTTGCTCTTTTATATATTTGAAAATAAAGGTAACGCATACATTCAGTTTTTTTTTTCCATTTTAATGAAGGTGGGTTTTCTGGCACCCTGCCACTAAGATGTAAAGTGGCGTGTTGGCGGCATGCTGGGGTTATACAATGGACCCCCCTGACTTCGATGAACAGTCAAACATAAAATGGCAAGCACTTTTCCCTGGCTGACTTAGTAAAAATGACACAAATTAATACATGCTGCTTAAACAGGACCAAGATTAATGGTTGCCTTTCGCAGTGGCTTAGATCTTCTGTCAGTCGCTGCTCACTGCCCAGATGGAATCAACACCAATCAATGAGGCTGCCGACTCTTGCTGGAAATCAGCTCAGGATGCTGAGTGGCACACACAAATACACACTTTCTGAGTATATGCTTTACATATAGATACTTACAATCAGTGGCGTGTCGTGGGTATTTTTTTCGAGGAAGCCATGTTCCGACGAAAAGGGGGGGGGGGGGGGGGGGGGGGGGGGGAAGGGGGGGGAGGGGGGGGGGAGGGAGGGTGCAGGTATGTGGAAGACCTTCCACTGATGCTCAGAAACAAATGCACGTATCTAGAAGATCGGA
>JBAMHV010000008.1:12792531-12815520 GCA_037177535.1 Pseudomugil gertrudae
AGGATGGGAAACTTCAAGGGGGGGGGGGAGGAAGGGGGGGGGGGGGGGGGGCGGAAAAGAAGGCAGGCTGTCCCCCTTTTTTCACCATCCGAAAGGGACCCCCCCCCCCCCCCCCCCCTCCACCTTGCTTCTCTCTTTCCCTCTCGCTTTCGCTGTCTCCCTTTGTAATGAGAATCTCTCTCTAATTGAGGGAGCTGCAGCGAGCTGGCCGAGGGCGGCAGGGTTAGATTGTGATACTGGCTACGTGACCGTTATGCTGATAGAGGTGGCAGATCAATAATTTAGGCCCTGACCTTAATGGTGGTGTTAAAACGCTCATTCCTCTGGAGTCTGGAGGCCTTAAAGGTGCAGAGGTGGATAAGGGCACGGCGCTCGCTGGTTGGATGTGGAGGTGGGGGGATGGTGGGCGAAGCAGATAAGAAGAGAGGTGGAGAAAGACGGAGCGGGAGAGTGTATTTGCAGCCAGCCTCTCAGTCTGTGAAAGGAGGGATCATGAGTGATGTTTTTCCTTCCTCTACATTCACACCCTCACATTGTCACTAGCATTCATCCTCTTAGTATCCACATGAATGCCATAAGCTTTCTTTTTTTTCTTTCTTGCATGTATTTGGTATATGCTTGTAATCCGTTTTCATAAAAAAAAAAAAAAAAAACATCCTTCACCCCTTCTCACCGATGCGCAGAATGTAACACCAGACAGCAGAAGTGAACAAAGACTGTGGTAACGAGTGGGTTTAATCTGGTTCTGGGCTCGTCTTGTGCCTCCTAGCTTAAGGCCATGCTCATTGAAGATTCGGACAGCCATCGATTTGATTTTGAGGGACATTAACGTCACAGCTTCATGCGTCTCTTTGAATCTCTGAGACTCATTCCCTGCTGGCAGGATGCGACCATCCTAGCGCTTCTCTGCTCCTCCTCACCCACCCAGCCACCCTTAGGGGATGATATATTAGATATAACCAATTCAATTTTATGCAGCCAGGACAGACACCCTGGGGACATAAACACACACATTTTTAATACACTCCTCACCAGGAAGCCCAATGCGCCAGAGTCTGCGGCTGCCCCGGGTCTCCTCTCACACTCAATTATTAATGTAACGGCCATAGTGGCTTAATTAAATAATAAAGACAAACTCACTGCAAAGGAATGGTCCAAGGACAAGTCAGGAGAGAGGTAGCTTCTCTAAATGTGTGACATATATGAAAAGGTCATAAAATTTTGTGATAGAATTGTATTATTATAATAAAATTTACATTTACGGTTCATGTGTTTGTGGCTCATTTTAATGCTATATTTTAAATGAACAGCTATACGCCACCTAAATTACTCTGTGGAAGTGGTTAGCCACATAATTTTTTATCCAAAAAAGGGTTTTCTTTAAAATAAATCATTTGAAAGAGTTGTGGGTCTTTTCACTCAAGCCTTGATCTGCTCATAAATCAACTGTCTTGAGAGTCGGGTCAAACTGGGGCTTGTGATTCTTCAACTACATAAAAAGACTGATTTCCTCAGATTATGGATTCCTGCCACCTCGAGGGCAAGCCAAAGGAAGAACTCTGTCTCCAATGTGATGAAATGTGGCGTTATCTTTTACTTTGTTTCATTAGATTCACTGGAGATTACAGACTACCCTCAAAGACTAGATTTTCCAGCTCTCTAAGATGAGACATCCTCTGGCCTCGGGGCAAAAAAAATACATTTCCTTGCTCCCATCCCCGCCCCGTTTCTCCGGGTTCATGTCAGTTTTAACTTGCAATTAATTATTCAAATTCTTTTTGAAATGCAGGGTTACATTTTGAGTGGCTTGTTCAGAGGCAAAAGCATTTTTTTCCTACTAATGGCAAGTAAGCTCTGCCATTAGATTGAAAAATAGGCCCATTGTGTGTGTTGACTTGGTGGCGTACTGCGATGAAGGATTGCGACAAACTGGAGTGTTTAAATCGGCGAATTGAAATTAATGCCCTCTCAAAGCCAGGCTTGCTGACGATACATTAAAACTAATACTCCAGTGAGGTCGAGCAAATGTTTGTTTATATACATGAAATTCGCTCTGAGAGAATGAAATGATTGGATTTTGCCAGAGTAAACACTTATATTAAAGAGAAAAGACAAAAGAAACAAATTGTAATGCAACGAGGTGTGGGTACTTTTTTGTTTATTCTTCCTCTCAGATTTTCCAGTAATCCTCCCTGATGTGTTTAAAACACTGTCTCTGTTTGGGCTCTTTTAGGTGAGTTCATTTTAACCACACTCTCATTGTACATCCTACTATTTTTGCCTGCTGACATATTGAGATGCTTTCAAAGGTCATGCCTCAAGTCTGTCTTGTCACATTACTTATTCAGGCAGGTTTTATTTATTCATGCTACTTTTTGATTTTAATAATTTAATGCAGTGAAATGTTTCTTTCATAGAGCAATAAAGTGCTCTCAAGCAGTGTTGACTTCTCTAAAAATATGGTTATATGGCTTCTTTATTCAGCATGGACAGTCGTCCATGTTAAGTGTGAGCTGTTGCTGTCAGTAGAAGCTGTAATGTGTATCGATTGAAATTATCCCTCACCGCAGCTGCAGCCTGACGACCTCTTAGATGCAGCGTGAAGAGTGTATAAGAGGCGCTTTTTGTACTTTTCCTTTGCCTTTAGAATTTACTGCCAGCGGCTGAGACTGGTATTTATTTTCCTCACACTCTGCTCTGCTATCCTGGAGTTGGCAGAGTGATTTTGTAGAATAGAAACATTATAGACTGTTAGTGTCAAAGTGTTAAATGTGATGTATAGAGCTGGGGGTTTCAGAAGGAGGAGGGTGGATGGGGTTGAGGTGGAGGCGGTAAGGAGGTGAGCACTGCCAGCCATGACTGGAGCAAGGTGCTCATGGGAGAGGGGAGCCATCCACCATGTGAGGGATGGCAGGGTAATGTGGCGGGAGGTAATGGCTTTTCTCAGTCCGCTGAAACAGAAGGGAGATCATTAGGGGCTGCTGTGCCGCACAGCGCAGTCCGTTTACCCCGACTCCGCTAGCGCCTCCTGTCAGAGCAGGGGTGTGGAGATGCTCATTGTATTTGTCTGTCTGTTTTTCTGCAGCGCTGTCAGCGTAACTCCAAAGAGGATAGAGTGTTTGATTATTATTTTGGGCCTTCCTTACCAGGATGGATAGACACTGACACTTTGGCTTACAGCTGCACTCAGATATTTCCTTACCAAATGCTTCTGCAGCTGTGAAATCAAATCCGTGAGCTCTGCCAAGCCTAATGACAAAAACAAAATTTCTTGACTTTTTCCTTTGCTTAATCCGGTCATGCTTCCTCACAAGAACATCCAGAAACATGTGAGGTCTTAGTGCTGTTACTTCTCTGTTTTATCTTGGCTATGTTTAATTAAAAAAGATCAGAAGTTTTGGATTGTATGTGTTAGAAACTGCAGTACTAGAAGTATCTTTATAGTTAAAAAGAAAACGTGTTTTTAAAGAGACAGTTCATAAAAACAAAGAAAAAAGGCCTTAAGATGTTAAAACGATCTTCTTTAGCAAAATAAAGATAATGCCTTTATAATTTCTCTGAACTAATCAGCACTTTTTCTCTGGGTTTGTGTAGTTAAGAAAAACATCACAGTGGTTCATGTTTAATGTTTTACACAGCACGTTTTTAAGAAATGGCTTTTGACCAAGAGTTGCATCCTAGAAGCTGCATCTTACTATTGCTGACAATTTGGATATGGCTGCCTTTGTGTAACAAGAAGGACTGTCTGGGAAAGGAAGGGATGCAAGCTGTTTGTGAAATGTTTGAAATAAAGGTGTGCTTTGTGCATCAGTGAGGAGTCCTCACAACCGGTTAACAGCACTTTGAGCTGTCGGTCGATTTTTGCCCTAGTGAGCCTCCAGTCCGGCGTGACAGAGAAGATTGGACGTCATTAAGGTCTACACTCCTTCCGCTGTCCGGGGGTGTGTGAAATGGGCTCTGCTGCTGCCAAAAGTGTGGACTGTTATTGTGCATCTCCATCATTCATGTGAAATCTCACAAAGAGCTTATAGCATGGATGACCGGAGCTGCACGGTCATCCTGTGGCGTTGTTTACCTGCTCTGTATTGGATGCTTTTTTTTTGCATAGTTGTGTGTGTCAGTTACTAAATGCTGTCCTGTTAGCTAAAGGTTGGTGGGTTGCATCCTAACGAGGTCCATTGTCAAGACTCATTCAGGCTGTATGAGAAAAAGCATCGGAGAAATATGATCGCTCCTGTAAAATGGACCAATTATTCCCAATTGACAGCCTTCAAAGAACACTTTTATTGGCCGATTCAGCCAAATAAAATTTTATTGTGCAAGCGGAACGGGACGCTGTCATTTTTGCATAGCTTTTCCAAGCTTAGCCTTTATATGATCCTTGTTATTACACCTCTGTGACATTTAAACTTTATTGAACAAGACTTTAAAATCTGTATGCAGTCTATAAAACTGGAATTTATTTCTTTCAGATGGGTGGAAGGTTTTCCAGCAGTACAGCCCTGACTGCAACAGACTGACATAGGTTTTCTAGGTTTAAAATATATAAATGAATCATTTTTGTTCTGAGCTGATGGTAATTTGACAGATTTGGCCAAACTGTAGAACCCAAACTGATAATGTGAAATGATGCATTTGGTCTGTAAATAAATTTAAAAATAACACACTAGACAAAAAAGACGGGGAGGATTCACATTTCAGAGGATGGTGTTTGTTTCTTTAATCAGCAGATACTTGAATATCATATTTTGTCAATGAAAAAAGCAGTACCAGTTGTTTTAGAGCTAATTTAGAAATATAACATGTTATGTTGGTATAACGTTGATCTGACTCTGCTGCAAAGGCAAGCTTATAAAAACCCTAAAAAAAAGTATGCTCTCAACAGCCAGGGAGAGACAAACTCTGCCTGGCAGAAAGGCGCTGGTGGAGAGGTCCTGCCCCCCTCCTCTGTGTAATTAAAAAGGGGTGTCTGTCAGGGGCTGCTGCTGCTTTGTGTGGCCCCATATGTTTGGGCGCTGATACAGGGAGGATTATTCTGTTTGGAAGCCTGATAACAGCCTGTTTATAACCTTGGCACAGGCTGTAGCCTAATCTGGCAGCAGCACATCTTTCCCCACCTCCAATCCCCCAAATTTTCACAGAACAACCATATTGGTTATTTTTCTGCTCCAGCTGGAGGAAACTGCTCTAAATAAAAAAAATCACGTGTATTACTTGTATCTTTCAAATGCATATATGGTCCTGCTCCACCTAATATGAGCTGATGATGTTTACCTTTACAGTGTGGTTGTGATAGTAAGCCTTAACACAGTTATTCAGCCTGTTTTAGCTGATCATCTTTCACCACTCACTCAGCGGGGAGCTTAATGCTCCTTCTTCTGAATATATCCTTCTTTCCTGTTTCAAGGTTTGAGGGGAACTGAATCATTCTCCACTTACCTTTAACTTCATTTTGAGACATCGGTGCTTCTTTTGTTGGAAAGTTTCATTTTTTTTAATCTGCTGGCAGATTAGTTCGGTCTTTTGTTCAGAGTACTGCAATCATGCTGCTTTTCACACGACTGAGTGTGTCATGATTTCTATTCTACTCCTGAAAACTGCTTTGCGATTTGAAGTCCTTTGTGCTTTTAGAATAGCAGCTCCAAATTAAACTAATTGCTCCTTGATGGACTTTATGAAATTATTAGAATGCTATTGTTATTGCTTGGTATGGTGACCTGCTGTTCAGTGCTTTAATTCAGATCAATTATGATCAGTGGTCTTGTGATTGCATGCAATTGACTGCATTTATTGTAGCTCAGACTAATTACTAAATGGCCTTATTCAAGGAGTGGAGCTTATCTCTTAAAACATGCCACAAACAACATGAGGCATATGAGATACATTAAAAGAAGTGTAAGATTCTCGCTAACAGACAAATGTAGCAACTTTCAAAACAACCAAAATCTGACCGGCTGGAGAAAAAACTGTAATAAAAATGCAAAACGACCAAAATAACAACAAACTTTATGTTGAAAAATTAAACAAAAATATTTAAATGTGATACTAAATAATTGCAGAGTACAACTCAGGTTCAAAACAGTTTTAATGTGTCATTTAACAACAATGAAAGCTAAAAAAAAATGGCTATAAAGTGGAACAACATTAAAAAAGGAGATAACATTAATGCAAATGTATTTAAATTGTACACATATTATGTAAAGAGAACATTTTATATTAATACACAAAATAATATTACTAAAAACCCTCAAAACAAGCCATATGAAAAAAATGTAAATTAGACAAAAGCTTTTCTTTATATTTTATGACTTTCAGGAGAACCAAAATAACCACAGATAGATGAAGAACTTTATAATGAGACAGGACACTTCCCCAAAATCAAGTTCAAACACACAGCAGCTTCCGTTAGCTCGTATACATATGGATTTAGCATATTACATTCTACCATCACCTGCTTTTAGATCAAAATATATGCTAAATCTGATGGAAGATATACAGAATATGATGCATGAAGCCTATAAGTAATCTAGGTTAAGTATTAAATATGTCTCAGACCATACTATAATAGTCACTTTGCAAATGTTTAATTAGCAGAGGTACATTTATTTACGTGAATGTCTCTCACGCCATTGGAGATAACTAAGTACAATTACACACAACAGTGTGTAACCTTTGTTTCATACGTTTTAGTCAGGGAACAAAATCCTTACATACACCCTCAGCCACATAATTCCATTCAAGTCTCTTCTTAAATGTTCATGGTAATAAGTGGATTCCTGCTTTGGTGATGAGTTACTAGTGTGCTGAATAACAGCCGCTCTCAGTAATGCACTGTTCTATAGCGAGGACCCTTAACCAGCACACTGCAGGGAGAGCGAGTGCTCGGAGTGGCAGGCAAAGAGAACTGTCAACCTGTCACATTTTTCCCTCCTCTTCCCCCTGATAAATTAAAGTTACACAGTGTGCGTGTTGTAGCAGCGGAAGGCTGTGCAGAAAGCCTGGCTCCTCAGGTCTCAGGAGATAGCTGGCAACTAGGTCAGACTGATAATGTAATCCGCTGACTGGATCCTCAGCCCACTACACCCAGAGAAGAGAAGCATGACAGGAAAAAAAAGTGAAATGTAGGAAGAAAATGTGAACTTTTATGTGTTGCACATTATTTTGCGGGTTCCGGTTAATCGAGATTATAGAGGAATAGCATCCACGCAGGCTATTGTGAAGAAACGCACTGATTACATACCCAGCTGCCGTGTGCATGCTTTTGTGTATCAGCTCACACCTGCTCATTCGAAAAGCGTAATCCATGCCAATAAACCTCCCTTTTCTCACCGGGGAATCTTATTTACACGGTTTTTCGTTTTTCATGTTATCTATGCACCACATACTGCACATGCACAACAAAATAGCATCATGCGAGTCTGCAGGGAAAAAGTGACAAGAATAAGTTCCTGCATCAGCAAGGTGCATTTTCATTCCCATGCAGTACTCCAGAGAGGCTCTGTGGGCCTACTGTGACAACTCTGCCTCCCTGCAGGTGTGGAAATGAAACAGGGCCTATAAATAGCCTAGGCAGCTGGGAGTAGAGCACTGTAGAGTTGGAGAAGGGGGGCTGGAAAGAGGTCCAGCTGGGGATGCAGGTGTGTAGAGGCTGATGGGCAGAATACGACTGTTGTCTCACCCAGGGGGCTGATGGGGGAGGTGAGGTGAAGTCACTGCATGATCCAGTTTTAGAAGTGGAGAACTTGAACATGGCAACATTGATATAATTGTTTAGTACATCTCGTCATGCTGAAACACCTTTTGAAGTCAGTAAAAAGCCTCTGTGTGTAGACTTGCTAGAATCGTATTGTTGTGATCAACAGAGCAGCTTTACTTTCATCTGAATATCTAAATTATTTGCTTGTTGTAGATCATCTCTGCAAAACGGCACACGAGCACAATAATCGTTTATTTGTTCATTTTAAAATGTGAAACAAGCAACAAGGATTGCATCGTTTTCCTCTTTACTTCTATATATGTTGCTTTCACAATCTGTTCAGTAGCCAGAATCTATTGTGCTTGAAAACTGTTTGATGCTGTTTCCATGGTTACGGCAGTCTGACCATTGGTCTGCTGCAGTCAGTACGAGTGCTCCTTCTTCTCAGTGTCATCTGCAATGAAGGAGCCAAATCAAAATAAGCTCAAATATTCTGTCCATGTAAATCTGTGCAGGAATGTTTAAAGTGGGTCACAGCATGAAAGTCAGACAACAAATACTGACTGCATTCAATTTATTAATAAGTGTTTATTTCAGATGCATGAGTGTACTTTTTTATTGATCTTGCAACCTATTCAGGCAAGACTGTCCTCGCTTTTGCATAACATAGCTCATTATAAAGATACAGCTGAGTCCAGCATCAGCACAGGTGCTGCATGATGTCTGAGTGGCTGAGATAGGAGCAGGTCTCTGTTTAGATAACCAATGTGTCAACAAGCTACAGTAGTATCTTCGCGTCAGTGAAAACATGCTGCTTATCTTCTCTTCTCTGTGCCATTAGGAGCAGAGTACAGCAGTGGCTGTAGCCTTTTCAATGTTGTTTTGTTTCTTAGTTTTTAGCCAGAAAACGCCTTGATTCAACAACAGTAGTAAGCTTCAGCCGTTATCTCCTATCCACAGATCAAACCAGTGCTACGACGAAGGTTTAATACATTGAGCTTTCTGTCCGTGTTGGTCTGCTTTTCAAGATGTAAGTGTTTTTGGCAGCAATGACTGAATTAACCTGTGATGGCACATCAAAAGTGAGTCAAACACTGGTTGAACATACCTTCTGTAGTCTTTAGTCATGCTACCATCTCATATTTTAGTGGGATATTAGTGTTTCTGGCATGTGGTCCTGGTGCCACGGGGCTATCTGCATAGTATATCGGCTTGCTTCTTTTGAATAGAGCAGCGTTGTCTTTATTTTTTAAAATCAAGTTTCAGCTTTTAGGGCAGAAAATGCTGCTTTCATTTCCATCGGATGACTTGATATGCTTTTCATGTAAATGACATCTAGCACTTGCACACTGGTGCATGCATTAATTCTTTAATTCCTCAGTACTGTATGTTTTTTTTCATAGCTAGAGGCAAAATGACACATTCTCATCAAAAACACATTCCCCCACTTATAGTTCCACTCCACACAGACTCACACACACATTTCCAAGCTGATTGACGGCAGGAGCTCCCTCTGACCTAGTATTCTGCTACAGTGGGACGATCCCACAGGCCTGTGATTAATGACTAGGTTTTATCCACTAGTAGAGTGGTAGGCCTGCCAGCCAGGCCACTTAGACAGCCTGGACCACTACCTCTGCTGTAAACACAGCCTCCCTCTCTGCCTGCGTCCCTACATCTAAATCCCACTGCTTGCAGGCGCTGCATTGTCATATTCATTGTTACAGCTCTAAACCGTCATCCCAGATGACCAGCCTTCAACATAAACACACACACACACTGCAGAACAACACGTACACAACAGCCTCATGAACTTTTTACCTTCTCTTTAGTCAAGTGGTTTTATTTTTTTTGCATTTTAACATCATTAAGGCACGTGCAAAACAGAAAAGAGTCCTTTTGTTTGTCTTTAAGGGTTCTCTTTTGTTTATGCAAAGTACCCCGGTGGTAATTTTGTTTTTATTCAAAGCATGCAATCACCCGTCTGTTAGCGCGCAAGCAGATGATATTAGAAATCCAAGACAGGTGACTGCTTACATTGATTTTTTTTCTCCTCTCCAGCACCTCGGACCAAACTAACCTTTACTGGTTTCTCTTGTACAGTAAACCTTACAAGATTTTCTGTCATTCTGACTGCGTATAAACCATAGACTGTATGTATAAACAAACTGCAGAGCAAGGCGGCTTTGCCTTGAAACGTCATTCTCTCAAACAAACAAACTGAAACATAGCATTTCCTTTTAAAGTAAATCTGTCAAAGGTTGGGATACTAATGACAGCCTGAAGTCTTTCAAATATATTTCAGCCACCTCCAAGAGTCTCCACTGCAACTTTATGATTTTTTTCCATGAAAAGACTGATGTTTTTCTGCTTCCACATCCTTGTGAAGACAACAGTATATCCATCTTGTTGTGAAATGTTGAGTTGTTGCTTGATCTTTCATTATTTGACTCCAAAAAACAGTCACATTTGTGAATGTCAGAAGCATTTCTAGCACTGCTAAATTGATTCCCAGCACCCCTAAAGTTAAAGATACGTGTATTTATGTAAAATGTAAGAACCATACAGTTGAAATGTAATATTGTAAGAACAAAAGAAAAGCAGCAACAGCTTCCAGTTCAGACAGGAGGGTAAGCTCAGCTGATGTGTCTGTTATATGTTATATGTTGGATTAATGTAGTGATGTTTACATCTCTTGTTAGATATAAATATCATTGTTTGGTCATTTGTCTTTTGGTTGACAGTATAAAGTAAGAGAGGAGCAAAGAAAATACTTTATTTATTTATTTTTTTTAATTTCTCGTCTAGTTGAATACAATGTTAGGTTGGTTGTTCATTCAAAGATGTCCTTAGGAGTGAATGTGTGTGTGACTGGTTGTTGGTCTCTCTCTGTTGGCCCTGTGATGGACTGGTGACCTGTCCAGGGTGTACCCCCGCCTCTCGCCTGATTATTGCTGGGATAGGCTCCAGCTACCCGCGACCCTGAATTGGTTAGTAGTGGTATGGAAAATGGATGGATGAATACAATCGATTTGTGCATGATTATCAGCCCAAACGGGAGATGAAAGGGAGAGATGGAAAAAGGGAAGGAGACGGATAGTGTAAAATCAGGGAGAACCAGGTAATAAGCAAACAGATTAGTGAAACGCAAATCAGCAACTGTTGAGCTGACAAAGACAAACATTACTTACAATGTAATTTTACATAAACGTCATGTTGTGTTTCCCCATATTAAATGCTCTCCAGAAGCACAAGTACACTTAATTATATCAGAAATTAGGCTTACAGTTTCTTTCCTCTATGATTCCAATTCATTTCTTGTCTGTAGCTCAGAATTTAAATAACCTGTAGTGTAAAAATATTAAATATTTAAGCATCCCGATAACATTATTTTGAACTGATAACTTCATACTGTCACTTGATGCTTTTATTTGTCATGCATACCTTTGAATACCTCCACTTCCCATCAGCTAAAACAAACTAATCAAATTTGTCATGATTTTCTGACATTTTATAGACAAAGCTGTTAATCAGTTCAATTAACCTGCTTGTGGATTAATAGAATTGATTAACCGCAGCCCTGCACAATAGTTAAATGAAAATATGATAAACTAAGGCTATAAAATCTTATTGAAAGTCAATTTAGCACATAAATAGTATTTTTGGTGAAGAACATAAATGCAGTAATTATGCAGGATAATCCCAGTGAGATTTAGTTTTACTTACATATTAATATGTGGAAACCATTTAACTTTAAATGTTGAACTGAATGATTTATGGTAATCAGAAATAGGGCAAATGTTTTTAAATTATAAGTAACTTGGTAAATAAGTACGGCAACTATAGTTCAGTAAATAAGATCCAGTGGTGTAAAAGAATCAAGTAATTTTCCTACTTGATTGAACAAATACAGTTGCTTTTGCAGCTGTAACCCCAATCCTGGAATGTCAATCTGTAAAAGCCACCATACTGACAGACTGATATTTTTAGCTTTGCAATGGGCTGTCATGGGACAACAAAGGTGTCCCTTGTAGTTTCATGGGGTGTGATCTGAGCATGTGGAAGGCTGCAGGGCGTCTGCTATATAAGAGAGAAATGAAGGAAGCTAAAGAAGCTGCCAGTCATTTAACCCATAAAACCTTTGAGTCACTCTTGCAAATGAAGAACAGCATTTACATTCATCACATTAGATCTTATCTGCGAATTTATGTCATCTCTCCTGTGTAGGATAGTTAGTCTCTGATGTCACACTTCCTTGATGTACGTATTATCTATACATACATAGATGCTCATTTTGGATTTCATCTATATATAGAGAGGACAGTAAGATCATATCTATTTACGGAAGTCATATGGCTAACATCATTATCATGCCATTCAAAGCACTCAGTGACCACTTGTGCTTTATGGAGAGAAGCATTGTCATCATGGAAGATATTGCTCCCAGTGGAGATGAGATGCATCATGGGATAATCTAAGCAGCCACTCAGATTCTTTTTTAACAGTAGGGGCATAGCACAGACTTAATCACATGACTCCAAATGAACTTAGTCCATTATATTGATTATAATGTAGCAGCAGCATCTCAGTGTTTTACTGTACACAGTGGGTGCAGTTTTGTTCTACCGTGAGACGGCTTTGCTCACTGGCAATGGCTCTGTAAAATTCATGTTCATATGTTGTCAAATAGAGCTGAGCACAACGAAGCAGAACCACGAGCACTTCTGTCTACGAGCAGCCATATGGTGGGCGTCCTTGCACGGTAGCTTAAGGGAGTCTTTCTCCCTGAGATGGACCAATTTTGTTCACCGCTGAACCTAATCTCAGCCTTTCGTGCTCATCAGACCTTCCCCCCACCAGCCCTCTACGTATGTCACATATCCCTGCAGACGACCTCGAGCAGGGACAGCGCTCTGGTCATCCCACATACCTCTAAACAGTTGCTCTGCATCCACACTCATGGAAATGCCCACCCCTACTTGTCTAGCCCATCGCTGTGCCTCCAGATGTGGCTTAATTTACTGCGACTCTGCTAATTGCTGTAATTAAGGATTAATTACTGTTAATTACCTTCACATAAACTCATCAACAGTCAAAGAGCGGGGCCTTATGAAATGTGCCACATGCAGGAACACACACCGCGGGGACTTGAGGAGGATTGTTTTACCGGACCTTTTGTTTAATGTGTTGTTCTGGTGCGTGGGGACGGCTTGTAGGGCATGACATTACCATGGACGATGTCCTCCTGCCTCTTAACACTTCACACATCACCTCCTCACCAACTGTTGTCCAGGACAGCTTCCCTGCACTGACTATTGTTTGATTAGAGGCAGATTTTTTACTTGCTAAAAGTATAAAACAAGTCTGAGCCTTTTCAGTGCAACTTCAAGAACGACCGCTAATACTAACCCTAATCCCAAATGCAATACCTAAAAAAGGATCTTAGATGTTTCCTGTTTTAGATCATAACTCCAGGCCGCTTAGATCAGCAACTGTGTGGCAAGCTGTTTGGCTTCTTGGTTAAATAAAACAGGGTTCTTTAACCCCTTTGACAACTATTCAGCCTGGATATGAGGCTTTTTTTAAAGTCGAAACTTGCCTTTCTAAGGTTTTTGCTCTCTTATGTCACATTCTGCTTCACAGAAAGCAGTATGGAAGCCTGTCACAATGTCATGTGGGTTACCTTTTTTTTATTTTGCACTTCCAGTTTTTTCAAACCCAGCTTCGGCTGAATTATGTTCGTGCACAGCCTGAATAGAAGCGGATGGAAACTGTAGCCGAGGACAAAGAGCCTGAGAAGTTACAGATGGAGGACACAATGCTGTCTCCATTAGATACATTGTTGATAGTGGCACTGTGCCAAAAATAGGAAGAAAACTGGCGTGTCCACCTGGATGTCATGTTTCCACGAGCTGATAAATACCCGTGACCACTGTATATACCTTTGACCCCTGACTGAATGTCAATTCTCTACCTCCCACTCAAGACAAAAGACAGATGTTGGTGCATTATAGTGTGTCTTTCTGCCCACTATGCAGCTGGCTACAGAGAAACATGCTCATTTAACTCAAGGAGGCTGAATTGAAAGTGTTATCAAGAAATCTGAGATAAGTGCTATTGTAATGGAGATAGCACACGCTGTGTGGTCTATTAAACATATTCACAGGACATCAAATCCCATTCATTTTGAAGAATAGTCAAAAACTAAGCTAAGCTGAGACGTGTGAGTGAGAATCAAAACCTCTCTTACTCCATAGCTTTAAATATCTCTACACCGTTATTGTCTTTTCCAGTGTTGTTGGGTTTAAATCCCATCGCTACCTCTTCATGTTTTTCATCCTGTGATTATCAGTCACCTGTGTACTGTCACGTTAGGGCAAACATGCCTAAAAAATATGTCAGGAATGTGAAACATTACCAAGCCTGCTCAAGGTTTCAAAGATGAGTCTTTTGTGTACTTTGTGTTTCCCTGTGCACTGTCTTTTCTCCATAGAGATGTCTTTGTTTCTGCTAGCAGGCTCCAAGCTCGTGACTACTCCTCAGCTCCTCAGCTATTCAGCCTACTGTTCCCAGTACAGCCTGGAGCTGTTAGAACTGCACGGGCTGAGCATGAGTTTGATTCAATCAGGAGATATATATTTTAAGACACCTTAAGAAAGACTGACAGCCAGGGGCTAATGTATTGCCTATTTTGAATAATTAATTATTTTAATGAAGCTTTTTTAAATGGGAGTCCTCTGCGTTGGTGGCAGGGCGGTGCTTGGAATGGTCTTCTCCTCTGGCGCTGGCTGCCTCATTATCTGGCCAGCCCCTCAGGCCTCAAACTGGCCTGCTTAAGCCTCAGATGATGACGATAATTACCGTTATTAAGAGTAGCTGCAGGGGGAACTTGTTCTGAAAAACACCAAGCTGAGTTCTTGCCTTGCTCGCCGTCGTCACTACTGCCGCATGAGGAACTGTCGATCGCCGGTGGAGGAAGCCAGAGAAGGAAAGAGACAGAGGGAGATGAGGAAAAGAGGAGAAAAAAAAGGAGGGGAATGAGGGAGCGGCCACCAAATCCGCCTAATGTGACGCCTGTCAGCTCGTCTCCCACCAGCTGTCACCTCCCAAATGCACTAGGGTTCATTTTTTTAATTGACACCTCGCTTTCCTATTCCATTTCTATTTTTCGCCTTTCATTCTCCCTCCATCACTCTCTTTCCTCCTAGCCTGTATCATCCACATCTCCTCATCTCTGCCTGTCCCTCCAGTATTTCTTTGGTGTTTTTTCCTTGTCCTTGGTAATCCCCATCCCCCCATCCACTGTCAGATACAACACTTCAGCTCTGCCCCCTTTCTGCACATGATACTTGAGATGGCTGATAAAACATAAAGCTGCTTTAGAGCTGCTTTATGACTTTGCCCTTGTGTACTGACGCTGTACAGCTTCCAATCATCAGGTAATGCAGAGAACATTTTGGTCCTGAGAAAGTTTCCTGTCAGCTCTCGGATAACAATAAGCAGTCCAATACTCCTCGTGGGATTAATTTATTGAGAGCTGTTTATTTTTTGCAATAAATACACAAGTTAACAAACTAATGACATAATAAAACTAGTATCCATGACTCGGTGTATAATTTATAGAACAGAAAGTTGAAGAGATGTTGAGATCTTAGGCCACGATTAAGAAATGTGTCAGTGGACAGAAAAATGATCTTCTAGGTCAGTGATCATGAGGGTAATGTCTAATTAAAAAATGCCAAACACCGTCAAGCTCCAGCTTCTCGGTTGTGACGAATTTCTGCATCTCTTTGTTTTTGTTTTGTTTTTATTTGAAAAAGGTTCAGGGCTTGGAGCTTAGTTTCTGGTTAATCCAGAAAAGTGGAAGCTTTGAGTCACCTGAACAGATTAAAAATAAATAAATAAAGAGAAACCACCAAGTTGAACAATTCGTAACTACGAATGTGAGTCAAAGCAGGACTTGCTGCTGCAATAGTGCATCTGTTACTATTGTTACATAATGACCTGTTGGCAGTTTATTGTGGTTGCCATTAAAATTGTTACCCTTACATTTTGAAATAAAAAATAAAGCTGAATGAAACAAAAATACCGTATTCTTATCATTTTCCCATCATTTTGAGATGGAACTTTAAAGATCATCTGGCTGAGCCTCTTTCGTCTGCTGTGGTTTAACAGCACATGAATGAGAGTTTATCGCAAACACTGGACTTCAGATATTCGACCTGCTGCATTTTGATGGACATTTATTGACATTAACTTAATGGATTTAGTTCCTAAGCAAAACACTGCAGCGCTGCTGTGGGCATATTGTGGTTTTTATCCTCGGTGACATAAGACAGCTCAGCAACTAGCTCAGCAAAAAGGTGGTGGTCAAAGCGCTAATACCTCTAATATGAAAATATATAGATCCATCAACCCATGCACTTCTTCTTTATAAATGACTTGCAACCTCAGTAAACCCAGGGTAGGCTCCAGTTCCCCAGCAAAGCTGAACTGGAATAAGTGTCTGTGTTTAAACCACATTTTATATATCATTTAATGTGAATTCATCTCTGCTCACTTTTATTTTATTTTAATCTTAGCTGCTGCATTGTGGGAACTGTAGTCAACAAATTTTGACAAGGATGGATAAACAGAATAAAATTATGCAAATTTATCAAGAGAAACAATTTGTCCAAGTTTGTTTTATATGCAGCGGAGAATGCATGAAAGCCATTGTTTTTTTATGATATTTTGTTGTGATCACTGAGCACTGAACTCACCACTTGCCCTGTTTTTATCAGTGTTCAGATTCAGTTAAGTAGAAATGAGCCCCAAATGGAGTAAATTGGATTCACTGTAATGTAATATTCATTTAGTGTCCTCAATGATGATAACAGCATTGTTTAGGACTCTAGCCTGCCTCTACTCTGTAGGTCAGTATGAAATATGGCACCTTGCTGTGTCTTATGAAAGCTGTATTATTAGGACTGTATCAAATGCAGATGAGGGCAGGAGGCTGAACTCCTGGAAGGAGCGGGGAGCGGAGGGTTTTTGTATTAGTGATACTTGTCATGTCTGCTGTAAATCACGCTGCTTTTTTCCAGGTTCCCAGGTTGTTGTTGTTGTTTTGTCTCAGAATGTTGTGTGGCAGGGATGAATGGTGGTGATGTTACATTATCATGTGGCTGTCGCTTTCACTCCTGCTGACTGCTCCGTGACAGGCCCACACACACTCACACACACACACACACACACACACGCATTTGTGTCAGGAGCACGGCTGATTTATTAACTGCTGAAACCCTAGATGACGTGTGCCCACACAATCAATACAGAGCGCAGCCACTGCCTGGTCCTCTCTTGGGTCATGTGACGTGGACAAGAGCTGGGCAAGAAAGAACACACACATATCTTACACTACAGGGATGCGGAGTGTATTGCATTACTTTATTGATGGGAAATGGATCCAGTCCAGTGTTGGCTGCGAGCTGCCAGTCAGAGGCAGGAGGGATAAACTTTCATCATGGCTGTCAGGGACATCGCTGCTGCCTTGTTTGATTGTAAATCTTCCTAATTGTGACACAATACTTCAACATCATTAATTAAACACGTTTTCATTTATAAGCACTCACAGGGCGCCGGGCTGGGTATTCAGGCTAGTCTGCCATTGTGCACAACTGGGGTTTTTTTTTTCATGTGCGTTACACCTAGATTCCCTCTGTATGAGTGGGTGGTTTAATTACTGTGTTTATTTATACTCCTGTTATTTTACAAACCGGAGGCAGTGTGGTGATAGGCATGAGGCGGCCTATAAGGAGGAAAAATAGCATAAATTAATTTAGTTAATAACCCAAATAAAAGGCTTATTCTTAGAATTCCTTTCATTATTCAGGAAACATCCTGAGTATTGTTTATGATTCATTTTTAATGCTTTGCCTTTTTGGGTTTTGTGGCCCACATCTCGGAAAGGAAGGAATTATACAAGAGCAGGCACAAAAGGAACGAGGGAAGAAGTGAGGGGGAAGGAGAGAAGGAAGCGGCAGAGATGGGAGCTGTGTCCTCTCATTGTTCAATTAAGTCTGTCGGTAATGATCAAGATGAGATGATGGCCATCTTCCTTTTATAGATACTAATAAGTGGCTGTCCATGGAGTAAGAGAATGGCAGGGTGGTGTGGACTCCATGTCTTTGTCATGACAATAGGCTGTGAAATGTGTTTAAAAGGTTTTTGGTGTTATTGTGCTGCATGTGATTTAGTGTAATAGAGGGCACGTCCCTCTGTCAGGTGATTACGTTAATGTATTGTCCATGGTTGCAGAGTTTACAATGAGCACTCTGACTAGCATTGGGGACTAATCGATTTCATTGCTATTACTGAACAGAAATAAATAAAGCTGATGGCTGTGGTTGGGGTAATTATGCCACAGCACAGTGAATTGTTTGATTTTCCTTATTAATTGTATTTATTTAATCCATTTCATGCTTTTAGATGTGCACTCAGAGACTTGAAGGGAATAAATAAATCATTCTTAGGCTCATTAGATTCCCCCTCAGGTTGGGATGTGCCACTATTTTGTCAGAATCAAATTGGCGAGTGTTGTAATTTCCCGCTGGTGCGATTCACGTGAAAAATATCCACATATTCATCTACCGGTCCGTGTGCAGAAGTGCCCACACACGCACACGCACACATCCATGCGTCTGCTCCCCATCTGAACTCCTGACCTTTTCCAGCCGTCTGATGGCCATTGACATTTGCCTCTTGAGCGGAGCTTGCTCACGTGTTGGAGCTGATGGGAATGGATGATGTTGTTGCTTGAGGACAAAAAGGGAGGGAAAGAAAGGGGGTAGAGGAGGGGGGTCGCCGAAAGGAGGAGGACTAGGGCAGAGGAGCTCCCACGCAGCCCCTGGAATCCATCTGGACCCCCTGCTCGGGAGAAAGGTCACAGGGCGGCTGAGTCTTACATCCTCAATACAAAGGAGCTGCTGCTGTGACCTGAGACTGCTCAGCTGCAGCATGGCTTTGCTGTTCTGTCACACAGCCTGTCATTTACCCTCACCATCTCCAGTCATCACAGAGGAGACATACAGTATATGTGGTGTGGCACAGTGATAGATTCATGGATTAGAGTGTCTATGAGACAGGCTGTGGCAGCTTCGTCTTTGTCCTTGAAGACAGTGGATGGAAAGGAGGGCTGCACCTGGTCGGCTGTTTTCAACACCTCTGAAAAAAGCAGGGCGCTCTGCTTCTTTACCGAGGGAGCCTTCTGGTGGCAGAAAGAGGCAGGGCAATTGAGCTTCTTGTCAAAGTGACAATAAAATATGTGTGTGTGTGTGTGAATCAAACAGCATATCGCTAATAAAGCTTTAAAAAAGTGGAGTCTTTTTATCTTCCATCTTGGTAAGATGATGTAGTTTTTGTGTCTGTTTATATACGGTTGGCTGCGAGTGTGTATGTTATCTCAGCATGTCTGCATTTGAGGTGTTCACACTTTTCTCAGCACGTCATGGTAGATGAGCGTCAGCGGAGCATCTATAATCAGAATCAAACTCTTCTGACCAAACAGTATAAATGGAACATTTTATACAGCACTGGTGTTAAGAGGTGAAGTATATAAATGAAAGTGTTTGTTTTAATATTTGCAGAATAAATCCAAAGTACTACATATAACATATTTTTTAATTTGTTTTTGCATTAAAACCTAATGTGACAGATTAAGAAACCATCAGCTGCAAACTAAACCACGTCAGAGAGCAGAGAGAGATGGACTCCAGCAGAAGGCTGTGTGGGTTTTTACATGAAATGACAGTCAGAATAGATTAAATGATCATTTTATGATCTCTTTTTAGCTGTTAGATTTTGTTAGGTTGCAAGTTTTTATGTAATAGGCTTGAACTTTTATAACGATGGCCATATTTCAAGAACTTTTCTCTGCAGGGAAGACCAGAAAGAGACGTTTGGTCTTTTGTGCACCATTGTAACATAACCCATATGCTACGCCGTTAAGTTATTTAAAAGTTGTGTGTTAAAATAGTTTATTAGTGGATGTGTTTTCATGTCCCCCTGTGCTGTCCTCTGCAGTGCTCAGTATCCGTGGTGCCCAGGAGGAGGAGCCTCCGGATCCCCAGCTGATGCGACTGGACAACATGCTGCTGGCAGAGGGTGTGGCCGGGCCGGAGAAAGGTGGAGGGTCTGCAGCTGCTGCAGCCGCCGCGGCCGCCACCGGCGGCGTTGGCGCCGACAATTCAGCAGAACACTCTGACTATCGGGCCAAGTTGTCTCAGATCCGACAAATCTACCACACAGAACTGGAGAAGTATGAACAGGTGGGGACCAGCAGCTTTGTTCTTTATTATCTGCTGCTCTCAAACAGCCAGTGTTCTCTGGCGTAAAGTATATTATGGATAATGCATGCTCAGTTCTTCTGTATGTAGACGATATTTATTCTGCTATTTCATCTTGATATTTAAGTGTACTGGATTCCCACGTCAGGCATCATTTTAAGCTCTTTGCTGAACTGAAGAAGCAGAGCTTTCCCCCCACTTAAAAAGGTAATCTACCCCATAGATGTGCTCATAAGCCAAATTCTTTTATAACCTCTTAAAATCAAAGACAATGTCACGTTGAAGAAGCGTTTAAGCACAACTAAATGAAATCTTTGTGATTTCTGAAAACCTGCTCACTAAAACCTTTATTTCTCATCTCCTCATGAGAATATAAAGATTCATTAGAAGGTATTTGAGAGTATAAACTTAGATTAGATAGATTTTATAAATGTAAATAGTTATGTCTGGATTCAGTTTCTTCAAATAATGATTTGCAACATGTCTTGTAAAGTAATACACCCATGTGTGTCACCTCAGGTCTAAAAAGGTTAAACACGGGTATGATATTTCCAGTCCTAATGGGTTAAACTATTGTTCTATTAGCTGAGGTGAGTTAGAGCTTAGGGAGAATTCAGTGTCTTTACTCAATATTTTGAGGCATAAATTTGTCACCTTTTTGCAGAAGTGTTGATCTGCAAGTCGTAATCATTTTTAGTATTAAATCTTGTTTTTTAGTTCATTAAAAAATTCTAAATTAAGATATAACTTTATGTCAATGCATAATGAATTTAGATGGATGTGCACCTTTGACACAAATACAGAATTATATTTATGCTCTGGCAGTGAACCCACTCATACTTTCTCCTACACTGCGAATCTAATCTGCTCTAACTGATCAGTTCCACTGTGTTGAAGTGAATTGCAATGTTTTAGCATCATGTTTGTCTAATGCACTATTCAAAGCATTTTCTTTACCTCCTGCAAGCTAGGAAAACCTCCATTTTGTAAGCCCTGAACAGGAACAAGTGAATGCGATATATGTTTCCTTTACAATTTGAACTTATTCCTATTGAGCATAATAGCTTAATGCTGTTGAAATGAGCAGTTGCAGGACAACTCATGACAAGCCAAGCTTTCAGAAATGCTATCTTCAGCAGGCAAGCAGCCATTATATCAGTCACACACCAGCTCTCTTCCAAGACCGTAACGTCTTGTCATTCCCTCGGAAGTCAAAGCGTTCTGGGTTTGTCATCTTCTACTAGGAAGGCTAGTCATCGCTAACTGTCACAGTCAATATACACCTGAGCATTTTTGTGTCACCACGCTATGTACACCCTACTTGCGTATGAGTGAGTAGTGTCTAGCGTGTGTGTGCAAGCAGAACGGCTGTTCAGTGGATCACTTTGACTGACGTAACCCTGGTGTTGACAAGCAACAGACACCTTGACTCTGAATGCAGTCATATCCAGTGACTGATTCAGACAGAGAGAGAAAGAGGTAGATGGAAAGATGGAGTGAAAAGAGACTGAGACAGTTTAAACCTCTTGAACATGAACGGGACTGAAAGCCTGCTGTCATTTTAGATTTCGCTTCACTCGTCACATTTTCTCTTCCATTGAAGAGAAGTCTTGTTAATATTCAGAGTGCTGCAAGTCTCGCTGCCTCCACTGTATGACTCCGCTGCCACATTTGTTTGGTTCGAAACATTTGCGCTGTGTCTGCTGCTTTAATTTACACTATTCTTATTACCGCTAACACTACTGCAGCTGCACTATCAGCAGTGCTTGCATGAAGCCAAGGCCCACCAGTGAAGGTGCAGCCTCTCCGGAATCCAATTTCACCCTTTTGTTCTGTCAGAAGATGTCGAGCCTCTGAGATAGTTATTCTTTTTATGAATCCCGTCTGTCTGTGCATCCAGGCGTGCAATGAGTTCACCACCCATGTGATGAACCTGCTGAGGGAGCAGTCTCGAACACGACCCATCTCGCCAAAAGAGATCGAGCGCATGGTCAGCATCATCCACCGCAAGTTCAGCTCCATCCAGATGCAGCTGAAACAGAGCACCTGTGAGGCCGTTATGATCCTGCGCTCACGCTTTCTTGATGCCAGGTCTGTGTGTGTGTGAGTGTGTGTGTGCCATTGTGACCAGGCACGAAAAAATCCTCCCTTTTATTGTAATGTTTTTTTATGGTTTTAGATCATATTATCATTCAGATAGATCCAGTATAGTAGTTTACTTCCCCTCTTATTTGTTTATGTTTTATATCACCTCCTTGAAATCTTTGTTGTAATATTAAAACCTTTTAAAAAGAAAAACTTTAATCATTTTTGTTATTTGACAAATGTTGCTTTAAGGATTTTTTTCTGTGTCTCTGTTTCTGTCTCTTTCTGTCCAGACGAAAGAGGAGGAACTTCAACAAACAGGCAACAGAGATCCTAAATGAGTATTTTTACTCCCATCTCAGTAACCCTTATCCCAGCGAGGAGGCCAAAGAAGAACTGGCCAAGAAATGTGGCATCACTGTGTCACAGGTAACCAGGAAGAAATGGTTCATTGGAAATTCATATTAACAGCAATTTTCTCAAGTTCGGCTCATCAAACTGGGCACTACTGGTTTGGAAAAATGATTATTCATTTTTGTAAGTTCTCATATAGGCTTAGTTTAATTATATTAGTAGCAATTTTAAGCCCCAGGGATTATTGTGAAAACCAGTAATGCAGCCCAGGAAAAGTTTCTGGTTAAAAGTATTGCAGTACTAAGTTAAAAGATATTGCATATCTTGGTTGGTTTATAAAATAATACATTCAATCAGCATGAAATATTTTACATAGTGCAAAAGCAACATGCAGTTTGTCCCTTTTTGTAGTGTAATATTCTCAGTATCTAATTCTAAAGTCAGTGACGGCTTGCGGTCACACTAAGTGGGAGGGCTAACATATATTTTTGAGCCAAACGGACCACATTTTAACATAAAAGTGTCCCA
>JBAMHV010000008.1:12815803-12844554 GCA_037177535.1 Pseudomugil gertrudae
GTCAATCACACAGAGTCCAGTGAAACTGTGTTGATCCGCTTGGGCTGTAAATAATTAGCCCATTTTTAAACGATTAGAGGTTTTTTGTTTACATTTTGCTCTGTGTTATTATTAGTTTTGCTCTAGGTATTGTTGTATAATCAATAATTAGAACATTCTTTCACAGTTTTTAAATAAAAATGTCATTAATGTATTATTTTTTCATCTTTTCTGAAACATCCAGGGAGGGCTAAGCCCTGTTAGCCCACTTATACCAGTCACCCCTGTCTAAAGTAGACTATGTTTCTCTCTTATCCAATTTATTTAATTAATAATTACATAAATCCTTTATTTGCACTCAGTGTCTGAATATATTCTTGATTAGATTAAAATAAAAAAAAAGAAATAATTAGTTGATTATAGTTTTGTCTAAAAATCTTCAGTCTTTTCATTTAATCTTTACTGTGAAATAAAAACCACTGCCATTGTGGCAGCAACAGCTTTTACTCCCAGGTGTAAAAAGCATAAACCAGACTTTGTATGGAGACGCTGAAGCTGATCTGGTTCTGATTAAACTCACTGATGTCGTAACAGGTATCAAACTGGTTTGGGAACAAGAGAATCCGATACAAGAAAAACATTGGCAAGTTCCAAGAAGAGGCCAACATGTATGCAGCGAGGACTGCAGTCAATGCGACCAGTGTGTCAGCTCACGGCAGCCAGGCCAACTCCCCATCAACTCCAAACTCAGCAGGTGAGGTTTGGGCTCTTTGGTTGCATTAAAAGACATCAATGGGTAGAGGCCTGATCATCTTTTATTAAATTCTGGAGCGTGCACAGTGATCTTTTTATACCTGCACCACCGCTCAAATGTTCCCTCGCTGTCTTTCATATAAATAAATAGATTGCTCCACTTTTTCTTAATGAACCAGGAGGTTTGCTTTGGCTTTCCTGCTGCCCCTGTTTTATTTCTTCTCTTTGCTTTTTTTTCCTGTCTCTCTCATTTTCTTTCTGTGTTATTGGCCTCTTGGTCTTGTGGACGTTAATTTATCCTGCTTCTTGTCCGGTTGACCTCGTGTATGCCATTAAGCTGCTCAGAGGGCAAGCGGAGTCTTTTGTCATATAGAGACTTTGCAACTGTATTGGATTAGGACCGGGTGTTGAAATCAAGTTATGCGATGGTTTCTTTACATCTGGGGAGCTGGGTTCCATTAAAGGACGAAGACAATTCTTTGGATCTTCCTGCACATCAATTATTGCTTCCTTAATGAAACACTAGCAGCACAGACATTTAACCATACTATAATAATCTATACGTCTTGGTTTAATTTAAGCAGTTTTCCAATGAGAGTCCTTCAGATTGCTTCTGTTGGAGGATTTTTTCCTTTGACATGATGGTTCATCTAATATTTACGAATGACCTACTGTTACTGCTGTGTGCAAAGTTGTAGAAACAGCCTGCTAACTCTCTAACTAACCCACCTATTGCTCTTTTGCTTATGCATGGTCATTTTAAACCCTTTCTCTATCTCTCCCTTCTTCTCAAATTCTTTTTCTGTCTTCTAATCTTTGTCCTGCTGTCTGTCTTCTTCTCTGCCTCTGTGTATTCTCAGGTTCTGCTGGCTCTTTTAACATGTCAAACTCTGGAGACTTGTTCATGAGTGTACAGTCCCTTAATGGGGACTCATACCAAGGGGGGCAGGTTGGGGCCAACATACAATCCCAGGTAGGCACCTCTCCAAGCTTAGCGCCTTCAGTTACCAAAAACTGGCAAAGTCCTTGAGATTGTTTGTGATGTTTTTCAACCGATGACCAGTTTGGGGTTTCTAGATGCCCACAATAAGCTGACCTACAGAGTGAAACAGAGGTTACACATTGCCTGAAGCCTCACATTAATGCAGATACTATTGTCAAGTCGCAGCTGAATAGACGACGGCAGACAGTTTTGGAAACGTTGCAACACTCATCAGCACTCCTGACAAGGGTTCACATAGCCACTGGTGCACTCTGGCTTCCTGACCTTGCCCCAGTGGACAGTTACACCCAACACAGTGTTACAACTCTCACCACAAATTAAGAAATCACCACCCAAGGTGAAATTCTCTTCTGGTTTTTAATGCTTTTAGCATAATTTCCTTATCTTGCACTCATTCCTTTAGCAATTCACATGCTTTAGGTTTCTAAACGCTTTTGGTCATTTATGAATATGTGGAAAGAAAAGGCCTCACGAGGGGGAAAGATGTCATCAGGTTTAAGATACATAAATAAAAAGTTACAAATGCAGAATGGCCCTACTCTAAGAACTAGAGCAGCAGCTGAGCGGAGGATATCAATGTTTTGATTACATTTTGTTTGCATAAAAATGTTTAACGTAAGCATTACACACTAACTTTCTATTTAATTAAACACTGTTAACATACAGGAAACATGTTAGAAACTATTATATGATACATATCCCTCAATTTTAAAACCAATATAAGAAATGTTTTTTTTTAAATAGTAAAGTTTAATAATTAATTTTGTAGTTAGATAGCTAAGATCAGGTGATCACACATCATCAACTCCATATTGAAAGAGCAGCATTTCACAATGTTCATTACACCAACGGCAGCCTTTATTCATTCTTTTTCTGTGTCATGTTGCAGAGAATAACAGGATCTTATTTACATGAGATTCTGGCAGTGACCTGACAACAATAATATACTTCAACTTGTCAACGCAGCCTACATGTTTTCACTTGCTCAATAGATAAAATGCACTCAGAGAAGTTAAGGCTTTGCAATACAAACATGTTAAGTATAATTCCCACCTACTGTCTGTTTTCCTAATCTGGCAATAAAATTTCAATGAACTAAAAAGGTAGAATATGAAAGTTTTATATCTTTTTTTTTTTAAGTAGGCAGTCTTACACTAATCAGTCCAACAACCGTTTAATATATAGTGGCTTTTAAACATAATATCCCTCAGTGGGTCTGCTGAGTGTTTTTGTGTAAAAGCAGCTTTTGCTGTATCCTTTAAAAAAAGCAACATTTAAAGATACCTTCAATAGAAAGACAATAGTAATCATAGTTATTATAATATTTGAATGTTCTCACCATAATGTGGAGTGTTTATGTGTTTATACGTTTTGTCTGCCTTTCTGCATATTTAGTAAACCATACAGACAGCAGTATGTTGTACAACTACTAATTTATTTTTTGAGTGGATTTTTAATCAGCAACAACAAATCCTTTCAAATTAATTTGATTCTGTCCTTTTTCTTTTTCTTTTTTTGCATTTTGTCATTTTGCTTTGTCTCTTATCAAGTTTGCATTAGTGGCCAAATTATTCCGATTTGCTGTTTGTAACCTTTTCCTGTTTATGATACCCTTTTATTATCAGACTGACCTTTCCTTGTGCATTGCTGTCTTTGTTATCCATAGCTTTTGTCTGACCAGGCCTTTTGTCTGTGTCCCTGCTGTTTCAGGTGGATACCCTTCGCCATGTTATCAGCCAGACCGGAGGATACAGTGACAGCCTCGCAGCCAGCCAGATGTACAGTCCACAGGGCATCAACGTAAGACCTGTAAACAGTCTCCTTCTGTCCTTCTTAACAATTATTTTGCTGTTCTGCTTGATGTGTGTTACATAGTCTAAATCTGTGTGCACATTGGGATGCCACTTAGCAGACTTTGCCAGGGCAGGCAAAACCCCCCTCGTGCTCCACACGTTCCCTTGGTGGCAGCCAATGAGGCAGCTACCAGGCTGAATGCGAGCTGGACATGTCGGAGGATATTAGCATTAGTGAGGCACCTGCAGTCGACAGAAACAAGGACACAGGTGTCATCTTCCCTCCCAATGCTTCTCTCTCATTGGCACCATAGGACATACAACACAGGACATACTTACCTTCCATTCTGAGTCTGACGTCACACAAAAAGTTCCCTGTTGCTATTTCTTAATATAACTCTGTAACTAGACTGTCCAAGGCTGCACCAGTTTCTTGATCTCCTTGCTGGGCTGGAAGGGGTTGGGCTAGGCTTGGCTGGGCTGGGCTGGGTTGATTGGGACAGGCGACACTGGAGGCGGTGTGTTAGCATGTAGATCCATAGCGACAGGGTGCGCGGGGCTGAGCAGAATCAATACGACAGTCACAGGGACAGAAAGAGCGGGGCTTTGGGCTAACAGTCCAAGCACATTGGTCAGATCAGTCATCCACAGGAACAGCAGCACTGACAGCCAAGCCTGCAACACCCCTCGTGCTAAAATAGGAGCACGAATGCATACAGCTTGCTACAAAACGCAACAGGCTTGAATGTTAAACACAGGATGCTGTAAGTTGGACAAAGAAAAGCAGAAAAAGACCCAAAACAAAACTTAAAATTAGGTATAAGAGGGAATTTGAAGGTTTGAATAAGACTGTAGATTATTATCATGAATTTATGGATGATTAGCCATTTATCAAGCTATGGCTACTTTAAAAAATACTTTGTTTTATTAATAACCTCTCTGATCATTTATATATCTAATTAAAAGAAAATAAGAACCGGTCCAGTCTGGTCAGTCTATCAAGACCAAAAAAGTCATTAAAAAGATAAAATACTTTGAAAACAAAATATTTCTCCAGGTGATTAAGAAACAAAATTACATGTGTTATACATTAATGAGGTGGACGATGGGACATTCCTGGGGTGTTTTGATAGTAAAGCACAAGTGTCTGTGTTTCAATAAAGCCTGTGAATAAAATTTCTTATTTATGGAACCTGAATGATATTTTTCCCTCAGAGATTTACTTACTGAACTCTCGGTGTTCACCTCTCCTCCTTTATCCTTGAACAGCAATTACACCCCTTAAATTGCTCGTGGGTGTCGCCTCTTTGAGAGTGAAAATGTTTTTTTTTCCCCTCATTCGTTTTGCTTCTGAATGAGATGACAGACGGTCTTTACGCAAAATAACAGGGTTTGGAAATAAGAGGCTGCCAAAGCACATTCCCAGCTCTCACTAATAGCGTGGAAATTGCTATTAATGTCCTAAATGGTCTTTAGTCGACCTTTTATCATGATTTGAGATGGCTTCCATTTTAAATAGCTATTTTTTATTGTGATAATTTATTCTTTTATCAACCACCTCAGGGGTATACTCTGAGATACATGAAAGCTCTGTGTGTTCTGTGTCTCATCTCCTCTGTTTATCTCACATAATGTCAGCTGTGTGGAGGGGAAATGAGAGAAGAGGCACAAGAATATCTTCTTAAATCTTTTAGTGATTCACTGCTCTGTCTGTTAGAGTGTTTGTTGTACACACATCACTGCTATTTCATCTTTGCTTTAAGTTAAGAAGGAATCATTTTAAGATCAAGATAAAGACCCACAAAACTCTTATTTACTGGATCAGAATCTGAAGATGTTTTTCCACCTTGTGGATGTTGGACAAGACTAATCAAAGCAGCATGACTCACCGTGCTAATGTTACAGTTCAGTGTGGTTTTTTTTTCTATTTTGGTTTTGCTTTTATTAAAGACTATAGCTGGAGAAATTTAACAACAGGGGGGGGGGGGTTGCACTGCCACTGCTTAAAGCTCACCAGCTGCTCACTGAATGTTTCCTGCAGCTACATGTTGTAAGTTGGCATCATCTTAAACAAACTACACTGCACAAGTTCCTCATATTGAAGCTGCGTTCAAACTGTAGGATCAGCCTCTAATGTCACATCTCAGTGCATTTCTAAATGCATTTACATTATATTTAACTAAATGTGAATATTTTGAAAGCTAAAATCTTTTTTTTTTATTGTTTGAATGTTTTTTATACAAACACGTCTTTATAATCAATGCGGTGACTTATAAAATCTGTCTATATATACATAAAATAAGGACATAATGTATTTGGAAGCATAATATTGTTTATGAAATTCCCTCGAAGAAAACATTTTTATTTTAGCACCATTTGGTCAAAACTGCCATCTGAACTTTGGCAGCTGTTGCACTAAAATGATTTATTCTTTATTAATCTTGAATCCCGTCTCTTATCTGAGCTCTCCTCATCAGTAAAAGTCTGCCATGCGTCAACTCTTGCTCTGCCACGTTCCTGCTTTTTATTTCCTTGCTTGCTGTAATAATGTTCTGATTGGATTTCTTTGCTGAGCCTTTATTGATATCCTATCAGTTTTTCATGATATTTTTGGTGCCAACGTTGGTGGGGGCTGATACACAAAAAAAAAACTGTTTTTAATTGGACTTATCTGAGCTGTGAGCAAGATCGATCCAAATTAGCGTTTCTACCGTTAGCATTAACACATAACGGTAATTAGCCATTGTGCCACGCAGACAAGCCAAATGCTCAGGTTGTCTTTTACTCAGTTTATAACATTCTGCTTGATGAACATAGTTTATCTTGTTGCTGCTTTTTCTTTTCTTAATCAGAGCTGTTTGCAATTCAACTCTAATAGTTGCTTTACTCCAGTCTCAAAACTAGTGAACTTCAGGGTTTCAGTAGCATCTAAGTTGAAGGGATGCAGTTTTGTTGCGCACACAGAGAAAGAAATCAACTGTAATAAATCAGAGCTGACTAAATGACTACATGTGAGACAATAAAATGCAATAAGAAAAAAAATCTTCTTAAAGTACAAATTCATCAGTCTGTTTTTGCTTTTGACCAAATAGATGTCTTGTTGATCAATAAGCTAAAATCAGCCAGAATTGGGGTTTAACTGTTTTGGACAGAGCTGACGGAGCTGACAGTCTCTGGGCTGTCGATTCACTGTAGAAACATGATATCAAACCTTTTATCTCATTTCCAGCCATCTACCAAAAAGGCCTTTCTTTCTAAATGTCAAACCATTCCTTAAATGACAGGACTGTGGTATTCAATGAATAAACACAATAGTTTTTTAATAGTTGGTTTTTGTAGATTTTATTCCCTATCGAGCATTGGGGATTATTGGGTTAAACATGTGTAAATGTATTACACAGTATGTGCATTTACAGAGGAGCAATGCATCGTTTTTTTTAATTATTCTGTAGTTTTCCATTATTAAAGCTCAGCAAAACACACATAATTAGCTTATTCTTAAAGCTACAGAGCACCAACTCCCACTTAAATATTGGATTTTTATGGAAATGATAAACCTGTCCACAATAATTTTCTATTTCACAGCAACTAGAAACACAAAATAAAAACAGACCGATAGTTTTAATCTTTAGCTTTCATTGCATTGTTCTCTATTTACCCTAATATTTATCAGTACATTTCTTTTTAAATATAGATTAGTACTTAAGTGCTTAATTAGTACTTGGATATTATCCAAGTACTAATCTGTAGCATAGCAAGTTGTGATGGTTTAAAGTAATTCTCCTGATGTTTATATAGTTAACTTTATTTAAGCTCATGCAGTTTTTCTTGTATCTTCACAGACAAACGGTGGCTGGCAAGATGCTCCAACTCCTTCGTCAGTGACATCGCCCACAGAAGGACCTGGAAGCGTCCATTCAGATACTTCCAACTGAATATATCCATCTCTTCACCTCATCCACAAAAAATCATGGACTGATGTTGCTTTTCACAGTATTAAACAAAGGAATTCACTGTTCCACAGTTCAACGAGGTCCTGTGAATTCCTAACCTGAAAAATTAAATAACGTTTCCTCTGCTTGTAACGTTGGACTTTTGGGATACAAACAAGAAGTTTCACAATGAAAAAAAAAAAAACAAAACACTTGCAATCAAAGGAGTTTGTACAGATTTCACCTTTAAATCAGAAGGCTGGGGTTCCTTATTCACTCGTAATGCTTTCACTCATTATGATGAAATAATAAGATAAAGTAAATAAATAAAGTCATTGGTTTCAACTGAAAATACTTCATTCTACCTCTCAGCCACTAAGAAGAGTAGAAAAATTGTCAGTGAACGTCATCTGTTTTTGTAAAAATGAAACTTTTGTCTTTGCAAGCAAGAGGCACATCTTCTTATTTACATTTTGTTGTCTCTCACCTATCCTATGGTACGCCATTTAGACTTAAATATTGCTCAGTTGTTTACAATGTGTGCTCGATAAAGGTATGTTCATCTTTCCCCCCTCTGTCTCAGACGAGTCAAAACTGAGTTCTGTCCGGAGAGTTTTACCTCTAAGGTAACCCTGTGAAGTATGTTATCTGTAAAACAATAAATAAATACTTGTCATCAAATCAGACAAGCTTTACATTATTCATTAAGGTGCAAGAAATCTCTGGTAAAGTTGTTTCATGTGATGCTGGCTTTGGATCTGCATCGTGTTAGCAAAGTGGCAGTCACAGAAAAAGCTGAAAATCTGGCGTTTTGTTGATCTTTGCTGGACGAGGAGAAACATTCATGCCTTTCTTTTTTTTCTTTTGTCATCATTACAGCAACAGAAAGTTTGACAATGCCAAAACGCTTAAGTAACCAAAACAAAACCAAGAACTGTCTTTTCCCACCTGGTTTTGCAAAATACTTGTTCCACAATGTTTTTCTTTCGTCTAAATCAGCTTATCCTGAACAAAGCGCTGATGCGGCGACCCGGCGAATAAATCACTGAAAGCAACGTGGAAAGAAACCTCATTTTCAATACGTGAGAAAGTTTGTCAAGGATGTCTGTAACTGAGTTTTCAATACATGAAGCCACAATCCACTTAAACAGGGAAGTCATTATGTTAATAGAGTTTTACGTGCTTCCACGGTGGATCCTGTTTCTACAACGCAGCTCCAGAGACGTATGAAGCACGAAGCCGCTCGTCATCGTCAGAAAAGAAAGACAAGCATTTGAGCCTGATCTGCTGCTCTGCTGGGAGACAATTTGTTGCAAAGATGATGTTACATTCCACACTTTGTCGATCGGTGTACTGTATAAAGTGTTTATTTACTCATAAATCAATTTATAACTCAACTGACACCAGGAATAATGAGTTTATATTCGTCTCAGTGCCATCAGGCTGATTTTTGTTGGTATCAAATATGTATGAACAAATTTAATCAAACATTCATAAGATTATGTCAAATTACATGTTTTCTGAGCAATCCAACCTGTTTATAGTTTCTTTTTTTATATGTGGCTTATTTGTGTTTGTATTTTGGTTATTTTTAATGGTTTGCTTAATGTAGGCTATTTGTTTTTCTTTGCTTGCTCTTGTGAATTAGCTCATGTTCTTCAAAATGTGCTTATGTGCACTGTTGTGCTTGACTTGCTTTGTTGGAAAGGGTTTTCAACGCATTAAAGTTATATGTAATATAGCATGTCATACATCAACTTTTTTTTCACGATGAGGCTCATGATGAAGGAAAAACGACATATTCCAGAAGAAAAGCTCAGTAGCATGACAACAACTCCTGTAATATCTGAAAGTTCAGCAGGATTACAAAGACAGCAAACCCCAGCCACCCCCCATCCCCCCCACACACAGACACACCCATATGTCTCTCTTTGTGCTGAGCATGGGAACTGTAGTTTTCAGCAAAAATCACTCTAATAAACAGCCATTTGTTTCCTACTTTGTCTCGAAGGATTGCAGCTATGATACGAAACCCAAAACTGTTCATGCCAAATTGATATCTACCAAATTTGGGTTCTTAAACATGTTCAAAGTTATTGTGCAACAAAAGAAAAAAGTCTTTATCTGGTTGTTCTCCATTAATTTATTTCTTATATTTCTTTTTTGGTGTAAATGATTAAGTAAATGATTATTTACAGCATAAAGACAGGTTAGGGTTTTTTTTCCCAGATTTTTTATTTATTTATTTTAACAACATTACAGTCATTTAAAAAGAATTTAGGAGATGATTTTGTGGAAACAAAACTATTACAAAGTGTGCAGTCAGCAGATATTCTGTTTTACTGATATAAAATTAGGATGCTTCCCAAAAAGAGGAAAACAGACAGAAGCAACAACAAAAACTAAAAACAAAATAAGTTGGAGGTAAATTTTAAACCATCCAAAGAACAGAAAAGGGCTAATGTTGTGAAACAAAAGATGCTGTGCATCACTGCAGAACATGCTTAACATATTTAAACACTGGAAAGATGTAACCGTCCACTGGCTTTCTTTACTGCCTCTGTTACTGGAGGAATTGAGATGTCTGCTTCAAAGAAGAGATGAAACCACGACATCACAAATTAATGTGCTCAATGCTGTTTAAAAAAACATCCTGATTATTTTGGCAGGTTGATGCTCATCAGCACAAAAGACTGTCACAAATAAAAACAGTGATTGTTTCAAACTGACCAACATCAGCCGTTAGAAAGAAGTGAAAACTAGTAAGAAAAGATGTTTTACAAATGAAAGTTAAATGTGGTCAAAGCAGAAACTTACAAATGTGTTTTTCCCTTATCAATTTGGACATTTGGTTTAAAACACTTCTTTTGCAAACTAAACAGCTTTGTTTGTATTTATAACTATACTTATTCAGACTAACTGAAAATGAAGTGATGCCAATAACTCTGACCACAATTACATATTCACCGTCCCATCCAGCGCAATAACATTTGATATCAGTCTTTGGAAGCATAGAGAGAAGGATTTAGTGAAAGAAATATCAAATACATTTAGGTCATCTTAGTCTTTGCATCTGCTGTCTGCTAACATAGATATCAAAACCAGATAGAAGAAAAGAATGGTGATATCCTCTTGAAATACTACAAACAACACTGCTGACATTATCTGGCTGGACAGTAGCATGTCTGACAGAATTACTTTCACAGCAACTGAATATTCATAATTGGCCAAACAACAGAGACGAGGGTGTAAGGGAGCAGTTGGCGGTAAAGTCTGCGGACGGTCACAGGCCTTGACTGCTGAGCGAGTGTGAAATGCCAAAGCCAGACTGCTCCCCTGCACCCTGAGGGCAGCGAAGGAGCCGGCCGGTTCTCGCCAGCAGAGAGGGCATCAAAAGCAATCTGACAAGACTTCACCCAGAAACATCTTCTGGCTTGTGGAGCATCGTTCAGCACTGCAGTGCTGATGATGAGGTTGATTATTCCAGCATCAAGCCTGCAGCTTAACAACTGACATGAAAACATGTGAAATAACTAATATATGATGTGTGTTTTCTTTTGATTTGAGAGATTTTCTTACACAGTGTAGTTTTAACACCTCCTCGTTCCTGAGGTGGTGAGATCGTGCGGGCTGATTGAAATCTAATGTTGCTGTTGACATCTGCCTCCCCAGCTGTCATTGAATCGCTGTTTAAATTACAGCTGCCGACGAAGGGCATGAGTGGTTGCCCCAGACACCTTGTCTTCCCTTTTCAACGGAGGCCAGCACCCTGCTCTAATGTGTAGTGACACGACAACCCAAACCCTGCTGCTCCTGGATGCGCTGCCCACACAGATCCCTGGGTAGTTCACCCAGCATTCCCTCATTCACACACTGTCACACAGAAGCGTGAGAGAAGGGTGTGGCGTCTGCATTTCTTCTACCACCAAGCTACACTACTTTCTTATGGACTTTTTTCTGTTAGTTTGTCTTGTTTTGTTGTTTACTATAAAGCAATCCAAAACATATCAGAGCTTTCGGTGATGTTAGAAACAAAATGACTGGATTTAAATAAAAGCAGAAGTATCTGTCTTTTTCCACTAGATGGTGATGTTAATATGTTAAAAAGAGACTTTTTATATATTATAGAGGGTAAATATTATAATAAAGGGAAATGTTATAATCATGATGGATAATTACATGTGCATGTTTGTGTATAAAATACATTATAATAAAAAGCATGAACAAATTACACTCAAGCCATGTAAGATAAGCAAAAGGCATGTTTTCATGTCTTGTTTCACAAGAGTCTGAAAACTGGTGGCTCTGTCTTTCACAGAACAGAACTCCTGGAAATAAATGTATTAGATACAGAGAAACCAGATCAAATTAACATATCTTAAAAAAGAATAACATCAAGGATTTTACAGGTTTTTCCATTCTTCTCTAAATTTTACAAGGAAACGAAGAAGCAAATCCAAACACCTGAAATTACTCTGTGGCAGCATTACTGATTAGCTGAAAGATTTTGGGGGTGTTATGGCTATAGCTACTCCTGCTTTGTGATAATGATACACTTATATTAAGGGTGCAAAAATCTGTTAATTTAGGTGTGCAAATATTTTTCATTTTAAGACCCATGAAGTCAGGATAACATGTTTTAAGACTCCCTTTTAATGTTAACGTACCAAACATCCAGAATGAGGTGCAGAACTATGACAAAAGAATACAAAGTATACAAAAAGAGACTCGGAATGAAGACTTTCAAGCGAATTAAGATTGATTCAAAGACACCCACAAAAACATCAACAAAAGACACAAACAAAGTCAAACTAACTAAAATAAAACACTAAACTGGTTTCAAAAATGAGATGTAATACAACAAAATACCAAATTGATTCAAATAGATGGTGGTATTTCAAAATAACACAACTTAACCCACCAGAAAACATGAAATGGACTCAATTCCAACTGACTAAAGAATGTGGAAGAGATTTAATAAATAAAACTAAATAAATAAATTAAACAAAGCAAGAGCACGAAAAACGAATAACTAGCCAGAATTGTTAACATTAATGGTACATTTGGAGTTCATTAAAAAAAGAAAACTTGTAACTTCTTGCCATTTGGGATAATCTGATTTAACTAAACAAACATTCCCAATTCTAAATGACTAAATAAAATCTGGCTCGTGGGTAAAATATGCCTACCATCCCTACAGGCCAATGCGCGGCCAAACTCAGAGGTGCAATATTAAAACAGTGTATCTCTGTTCATATTCTCTATATGTTGTGTTGGAGCTCCCCGTATGGCTGCAGCTCTGTATGACAGCCAGCACAGTGAGAGCTGGCTCACATTCCTCCACGCACACGCTCCTCCTCTCCCTCACGGTGCCTAACCCCTCTGCTGCTGGCTCGCACCACCACTTTCCTGAGACAAGAGCCGTTTTTGTTTCAACAGGAAACAACATGGCAGAAGTTGCTGTCCAAGCTGAAGGAAGAACCGGGGGGATTGTGGTAATTTAATAAGTGCACTTGACATAGCAGCGTAGAAACACGGTTACAGATTCTTGGATGCACACATTGCGCGCGCCATCAGACAACCTGGCGCGCCGTGTGGACTTACTTTATGTGAAACCACATGCAGTTCTTGGGCAAACAATGAGTTTGCACAAATTTGGAGTTTGTATGTCGAACTTTTTGGTTAGACTTGTAGGCAGGCGATGAACGATGCACATCACTGCAGCATGTTTGCATTCGTGTCTCCCCTCAGATCCGCGATGACTGGCCAGGCTACAGTTTAGACCTCTTCAACTATCCAACTCACTACTCCGGAGATTTAGACTGTGTCGTCATTCCTCATGGCGTGATTATGGACAGGTATATGACTAAAAACTCTGCAGATTTCTGCAATTTGAAAAATTATCTACCCAGATGTGTTTATCACTGGGTCCCTGTGATCCTGAAGCTATTGCATCATCACTGTGGTTTTGGGTATATCCTTATATATATATATATATATATATATATATATATATCCTTAAAACAAAAATAAAAGAAAACCAACAACTTTTTAAAACTGCATTTGCAGAAAACATACAAAAAACAACAAAAACATATTTTTCCTTCACAAATAATCTGGTAAACATTGTCAATAACTTGTGATGTGAATGATCAATAACGCAGTAAATGATATTTCTATATTACATAAAAGAAAAGGTTAAAGTTGATGAAGCTTGTTAATTACGGCTGTTATATTGGTTCACTGTTTCTCTTCTTAATATAAAAATGGTTAAAAAAAACTAAACAAAAAACAAATAAAACAAAAATGAATCCTCAAACTTAAGAGTTGTTTTAAAACCCTGCATGCTATAGATGGTTTTCTATAACATACCTGACTAAAATTAATGAGTAATCATTGTACAGAACATAACAAGTTGATTGGCCCATTTAATTTTTAATCAGTTGGGTTGAATTAAATGATCTAAAGTCCACAGGATGGTCTTCTTCAATGACTCATTTAAGATTGTACATCCTAAGTACTTTTTTTTATTGACAGTATATTTATATAATGTAAGAATGTAAGAAAAAAATATAAATTTAGTGCTGCCTATCTGAAACCAACATTTATAATGCTTATATAAGTTGGTTTGTGTGATCATTGTTCTCATAGTCACACTAACACTTACCATTCAGTTGGACTGGTTTAGGTGCTCTGTCCATTCCAGTTATAATCTTAGGCTTTGGCCCAGGAGAAAAAGAAGCTAGTAAGAAAAGAGAGTAACCACAAGCAAATTATATATAAAATATACAAACCTGTGAAGAATTACAACATGAATTCAATGTGGCACCAATTTGCCCCCCAGTTAAATTAGGTTAACCAAATCATCACCTGTTGGAGCATACTACTTACATCAATAAATCAATTCTCCCCTGTGCACGTGTGCAGGAATTGGCTTTGTTGTTGGTATTTGCACTTTTCATCGCTACCCACCCATTTCCAGTACTCTGTTACTCTGACCGAATTTATGAATGAAAAATACTTTATTCATCCCAGAAGGAAATTCAGTGCTCAGTGGGACACTTCAGAAATCCTAAAATCCCAAACCTAATTTTTTTTTGGATCAAACAACATTCACTCACTTTGACTTTTTTGCATGTAAAGTCCTGCAAAGTAGTGCTAAAGTCAAAGCTAATGATCCTAAAACAATTCTTCAGGTAAAACAGCTGAGTTAAAAAAAAAAACAGTCAAACTAACCCAGCACATCACAGAGGACACTCCAAAAGTAGAATAAAGACAGCAAAGCAGTGCATTTATTTATACACATTTTGAGTCCACAACAGGGTTTAAACAATCTGGTTTTGTAGCATTTTATGTTTTGCGTAGTGTTACAGTCAGAAGAAAGGCTCTGTGGGTCTTGGTGGGGGGGAGTGGGGGTGAGAGATGCTACATTAGAGTCTCTTTCTGTTTCCAGGACAGAGCGTCTCGCCCGGAACATCATGGATGACCTAGGGGACCATGACATTGTGGTTTTGTGTGTACTGAAAGGAGGCTACCAGTTCTGTGCCGACCTTGTGGACAGGATCAAGGTTCTCAGCTGCAACTCCAACCACACAATCCCTATGAGGGTCCACTTCATTCGCCTCAAAAGCTACCTGGTGAGCCCTTTGCCCACTGCAGTAAAGCCCTCAGAGCCTGACAAGTTTGATATAAACCAGCTGTTGGAGCAGTAAGGTTCTTCTCATGTTAGCGATATTCAGCCATGTTGAATATTTGTCTCATGACTTGATGTTTTTACATTTTCACAGTGGTATCTTTGTATACGTTTCCCTTGGATGTGTTGTTTACATACACGAGAGAAAAGGACCAATTATGAGTCCATTCATTTGTTACACTTATAGAAGTTATTCTTATCTACAAATGTTTAATTCAAACTTGTATGTTTCATTATATGTATTATATGTTTAATTTCATGAAATAAACATGGTTATCTCTACAGAATGACCAATCAACCGAGGATCTTCACATACTTGGAGCAGAGGATCTGTCCTTTTTAGCTGGAAAGGTACCAGATGCTTTACTAAAAAAAAAACATATAGGAATAAAAAATAACATTATCATGTGATTCATTACACCAAATAAGATAGTTTTAATGGTCTTGAGACAGTGTTTATTGCCTGATGGCACAGCAGCCTCAAGAGGGCAGCCTTCCCTCTAGTCTGCTGCCTCCTTCAACCTGACGAAATGGTTCCATGAAGGAAATCAAAGATGGCAGTTTCTGACAACGGTGATGAGATACCAGCTGTTCTAACCTAATTGTTTAAAGGCTTCTTCCACTTTATCTCGGTGGTAGCAACACGTGGAGTCGGTGTAAATATGAATGCATAGTGAGAGGGTAGATCAGGAGGATGACCGTGGTCTTGTTGCTTCAGGATCACTGTGGCTGCTTGTCTTGTTATCATGTAATCAGCTGGAGTGTGTTCTGGCGGATAACCAAGCTCTGTCAGAGTATATATCATCTCCTTATCTCACTGAAACTGTAGGGCTGTGAGGCTGATCACAAGATGAATTTGAGTACTTGAAAATCATTTTTTATAAATTGGACAGGCGGATTTGTTTTTCTTGAAAAGTTCAAATAAAGAGGACTTAAAAGACAAGTTTGGTAATAAACGACAACAATAACCTTACTTCCTGTTAAATATAAATAAATAAATAAATAAATAAATAATTGTATCCGTTATGAAACTAGGATAATCGTGTTTTTTTTTTTTTGCTAATGCTTAAAATGAGATCATTTCATTCCTGATTGTAAGTTATATACTTTAAAACCTGAAGCACAGTTTAATGTCATGCATATCAGAGAAACAGAGGGGTAACTAGAGACTGTTTAGTGTTAAACAGCTGAATTAATTTTTATTTGTTTCATTTGTGCAGTGTCTTTACAGCAGTTGTTCATGAGCAGTATGTTTGTAACCCATTGGTTACTAAGTGTTACTTCCATCTACATACTTGACACATTTCCAGTAAAACAAGAAGTTAGTGAAAAGATCCCAAAAAATCCCTCATTGTGTTTTTCTGAAATTATCTTAATATTTCTCACCCCTTCATTTCATACAGAGAGGACTGATGTCCAACATGGCACGCTACCAGTTTGCCATCAATTAAATTATATGTCGTGTCCACTGATTTAAATGGTCAATCAAATCATTTCATATTGGAGCAAATGGACAAACTAGATGACCATTCAGCTCAATAGAATTTGCACTTTTTCCTCTGCTACATCTACATCTTCATTGCTTTGTAATAAAATTTTGGCTGATCCACACTGCATCAATTGAAAGCAAGCTTAAGGCTGTGTTCAGACAGCAGGCCAACCAGATTAGTCTCTCACATCAGATCTATAGGATCTAGAATAATTGCAATTGATCAGACTGGATATGTGGTTGTAGACATCATCAGAGGTTTTTATGTGGGTTGTTTTGCTGACTACAGCTGGATAGCTACTATGTACTGTACAACTTATTCTAACGGGCAAACGTCGCAGATTTTTTGCTGCCTGATTGACAGTTGAAGACAGCATGGAGAGTGACCATAACAATATCGTTGTTGTTCTGCGTTTCAGTTAAGGGTCTTATTAGCCAATAAGAACTATCGTACAAATAAAAGCTTCCCTGTAAAACTGTAACAGGTTAGGTTTATTCCCATTCCTCTAGCAGTATCATGCAATCTGCTATGTACTCTAGATAGGACTCACTTATATACTATGTAACTTTGCAGTCAATAAAAAAACCCATTAAAATCTGATTCAAAGCATCTGAGTGGATACAGATTTAATAAGATTCGACTAAAATGAGCTATAAAACTATAAAGTCTGAAGATGACAATGTGCATAATTTTACATCAAGGCAAATTTTAAAGTTTTTAGACAGCGTAGGATTTCTTCAGCTGATGCACACACTCCTGCTTCTTTACCCCCTCGTGAACATCTGCATGTGTGTGTCAGGAGGTGAATTGCAAACTATGACTGCAAGCCTGATAAGTTTGCAAAACTATTTTTAGCTTGTTGATTAGAGTGTAAATCAGCTTATATGAGTATTCCCAGTGTCACACATCCCTTAGATGATCATGAGCATTGGACACACCCTGTCCCCAGGCATGTTCTGCAGTAGATAACCTGAAACATAAAGAGGATATGAGGTAGAGGCTTGCATCACTGCTCTGTGCTTTCCTCACAGAATTTCAAGTGTATGTGTAAAATCCCTGAGCTCCCTGTAATGTACAGCTCATTTTTTGTACATTTGTAAAGTGCTACTTTACTGGTAAAACTAACGTGTGAAAGTAAGTAAAAGTGGTGGCTTTTTATGTATTTTTTATGTAGTTCCTTCTCCTTACTTTAAATTTAGTGTATAACTCATTAGTTTATGCTTCTCCAGGGTTTACTGTGCCGTGAATATATCTGTATGAATAACAACAAGCATTAAGACATGCTTGGATGAATCCTTTGTTAAACTAGAGTAAACCGCCAGTTGGGGAGTTTCAGTTTTTATCTTGATCAAGTGTAGTTAGGATTGGGACACTCGTTCTCCAATTGCCTCCAGCTGATTATGCCGACATAAGCAGAATTTCATTTATGTTGGTGTGACATTCAAAGCAGCACTGCTGGAACATAGATTTCCAATCAGGATGGAGCTGACAATTCCCTGCCACATTCTTTTCTATAATCCCTGACTATGTAGGGAGAAAGAAAAACCTTATTAAATTACTAATAGTTGTCAGGTATTTAGACATCTTTTAAAATAAAAAACTTAACATGATCATTTCCTTTAAACTTTATTTTACTGCACAACTGGAATGAAAGTTGTTCCAGTATATAATTTCCCTCAAGCACATTTACATCTTTATGTTTCATCTTTCAAGATTGTTTTTATTTGGAATTGGCCTACATTTATTAAATAAATCTGTGTGCAGTTGACTGAGGGATACAAATGTTTGACATCCATCTCTTATAGAGACTAATTGTTTGCTTCCCTTCCTTTCTTCTCTTCTCAACATGCTCTCTCAAGAATGTACTGATTGTTGAGGTGAGTCCTGATTTGTTGTTTTTCATCCTCTCCAAAAGAGCCTATTGTTGTCTTGTTGATGGTTATCCAGGTCAAGGATGGCCCTTTAAAGTCTGCTTTCTTCTGCAGAACAATAGAAACTTTTAATGATCTGTCCTATATTCAGGATATCAGAGATGTGATCACCAACTTTACTTTGTTAGCATAACAGAGCCTCAAAATGGGAGTAGTAGCGCTGGAGTAAAAATCTTTACAGGAAGGCCATCTATTTGGTCATTTACTATTTACTGGAAGTAGTGACTATTGTGAAACATTAAAAAACACTTGTCATTAGTCATGCACAACTGTCTGAGAAGCTGACTGAAGTTTCCTTTCTTTTGGGTTGTGGTTGCCATAGCATTTATCAATGTTTGGCATCAATGGCTTGATGTCTACTCATAAACTTGGCACAAAAGAAAGAATTTTTATGTTTGATCCATTCTTTCATTGCTTTAATAAACCCAAATGTTGGAATGTCTGATATGTTACCTTTTAAAATAAAGTATAACTTGTAAGGATTGGACTTCTGTGTAAAGAGCAACACAGGTAAATGTCTTAATAGTGTCCACAAAAAATATGCCAAAATTCCCTGCAATATTCTTCCATTAGTATCTGCTCTTGTTTTTACATTCAAACACTGCAGTGTGTGTATCTGTGCACGTGTATTGGTCACACTCATAGAACTGGCATGGAATTGGCACCTGATTAAACAGATCAGAATGAGATTCTGAGCACACTGACTAATCAAATGTAGGTCTGTGGGTTTCTACCACACCCATCAATGTGTAAAAGGTCAGATGTATTTGTGTGTACAGTAGCTCATGATTTCTGTGGAGGTCATTTAAAGAAATGTTTTTATTAACAGTAATAAAACATGAGTACAGAATGACAGTGAGTGAACCTTAACATGTTGTTTCCACATTGGAATTCACCAGGTTTCTGAACTTGTTTTTTTTTCTTTTTTTTTCCTATACAGGGAATAGTGGGCACCGGAAAGACGATGAAGACCCTCCTGAAGCACGTAAATGCCTTCAAGCCCAAAATGATCAAAGTAGCAGGGTAAAGACGCCATAAACAAGCTCAACCCAGTTGTTCTGCTTTGTCACTCACTTAGTTCCAAACTTGTAGTCTAGATGCAGACAGAAAACAAGATTTTAATAAGGGATTATTTCAAAGGTCCCATTTTAAAAAATATTACTGTCCCTTGATGTAACAGGAAGTGACACTGATATAGTTTTTATTTTCCCCAGATTATTGGTGAAAAGAGGGCAAAATGGCTCAGCATTTGTTCCTGACTGTAAGTGTCAGACCCACCCTTTTCATTTACTCATGAGTCACTACATTGTTCATACCTTTTGGGTATGAGCAATGGAAAAATGACTTTTCATTTGTGGTTTCAGATGTTGGCTTTGAGATACCCAATCGCTTTGTCGTCGGATATGCATTGGACTACAATGAGTATTTCAGAGACCTCAATGTAAGTCATTTTTTTCCATTAAATAAAATATTTTGACACATTTACACTGTGATTACCCAGGTTTAAAAGAATTCCCTTACCCTTAAGATTTGCCTTAAAAAAGCACCTATGGAAGTAAAGCAGAAGGACTTTTCAGATTACCCAGAATTCAAACTGGGAGTCCAGTAAAACGTGGGTATCACATATACACTAGATCAATACATTTTTATATGAAATCTTCTTTTTCCAGACAAATGTGTCAAAAAAGACTTTCTTGTTAAACCCCTTCATCCTTGTTCATCCTTGGTAACCTAAATATGATGAACAGAGGCAGCTCAGCCCTGCACTGGTCTGTACTCCTGCATGCTAAGCCTAGCTGCTGGGAATCAGCTGACTGTTGATAACACTGCTTTTTAGAGGGGTGAGTTTTGCAATGGGATCTTGAAGTGTATATGCATGTACAGGTGGCCATACTATCTCCATTGCTGGCATAGAGTCACGTTAGTGGCTGATCAACTTTACGTTGTTCACAGTCTTCTTCCCCCCACCCCCCCACAAACATGCCACATATATGAGTAATGAAGACATATCCGTCTGGGCATGAAAGGCATATGTGAAAAGGCCTATTGTGAAAAGACTGAGTCTGGGAAAATCTCATTACACCAAAGCAGAAAAACTATTTTGGATGGTTCTAATCACTGAGCCCTCAGGTGGTATGCATTGGAAACTAACATGCTACTGTGATCAATATAACCACATGGTCTTTGTGGTGTCTTGGGAAAACTGCCTTGTTGTTCTCTGCTGCTTCCAGAATGAAAGTGAAAAAATAGAAAGCCCATTCTCAGTGTTAGCAGCAAAAACACGCAAAAGCCAATATTTATGAGCATATGGGGGTGTAGCAAGCCTCAGTCTGTCATAACATGTAGGCTTCAAAGTCATAAAGTACATGTGCTTGACTGTCCTGGCTGCAGATCCATTTTTTAAAATATATGGCAAATCATGATAATATTAACTGGACTGTGATGTGCTGAGCTGATTGTAAAATGTTTTAATTGAAAGGAAGAATGACGTAACACCATAATGAACCTGTTTTCTTGTCAATTATTGTTTTACACATTAAAAAAGATTATTGGCCAGTGAAAACACTGAAATTAATTCATTTTGTACCTGTGAATGTTAGGGTTTAAAATAAATATAATATCAAAGTTTTTGTTATTAAGGAAATTTAATTTTTTTGGACAGAGGCCTTGTAAACTTATTTTGCATCCTGTATTATCACTGTGCTTTTTCTCTTCTTGTTTAGCACATATGTGTGATCAGCGAAAGTGGAAAGAAGAAATATAAGATCTAAAAAGAAGGAAGCAAAAATGACAACGTCCCTGCAAGCCTAGACATTTCCATTCAGATAACATAAAGTTGTAGCTGCTATGATAACATCTAACCTCGAGTATGCCTGTAGGAACATTCCATCTAATAAACATGTTTGTTTGAACAATACATACAAATAAAAAAACTATTTTAAATGTTTTTGAAATAACAAAAGTGTTCCTTACGTTAAAAAAAGGTTCACATAGTACAATTACTACTACAAGACTTCTACTTGTTTTATAACTTTGATTATTACACTAACAGTTTCTCTGTGCAACGTTGAGAGCTTGACAATAGTGACTTGTACTGCATGAATTTTTTTTAAAGAATAAAACAGAAGAAACTCTTGGAATGAAAGGAAATTGGTTTTAAGAGGAAAAATGTTGTTCTTCGGTACATCACTTTTTTTCTCATTTTAAGTTTTTTTTTTTAAGGTCTCAGGGGCATCAAATGTAGTACTGACCATATTAGATTTGCTTACTACCTCTGTTCTTTAGTACTTGTAATGCTTTTGTCTTTTCTTTTATTTCTTATTACAGTTTGTCTTATAATAAAGTATTTTTCAAACTTTCAGAGTGCTGTTAGTTGTGTGCTGCTAAACTTTGTTCCCTCGTGATTTCAGTAATTAATTTGAATTGGTTCCCTGGTCGAGCTCACAAGATAGAGGGCCTGTTATGTAATATCTTTTTCTTAAAGCTGTGATATTTGGATGGGATCTCTAAATCTCCTGTGCACAAACGTTTCATGCCGCTAAAACGGCTGAATTTTTTTAATTCGGCAGAAAATTGTTAGTGTATGTCTGCAATTGTCGGATTACATCTACAGCCTAAAGTATTAGGTTGATATCCTTTTGTTGAAATATAGGTTAACTGCGAAAGAACTAGCAAATAGTAGAAAAGCTGATGTATTGAGCTGCAGTGCTCTTTGTTTACACCAGACATTACACCCACTCTAAGCTGGGAACATGAAGTGCCATAAAGACAAAATGGTTTTTGTTTTTTCTCTCAGCTTTAAGGGTTTTCTGAAGATTACGGTGAGTTGACGTTGACCTTTTAACCAAACTGAATTCTGACAATAATGTCTTGAAATCCTCCAGAGGGAGTATGTTACTACATTCCCTAAAGATTAGTCAGTATCTTCACTGAAAGAAGTGGGATCTTCAATTGAAAAATAGCAAGAAAAAGGGTGTCAGATTAGATTTTATTTTACTATATTGTATTGTTGTTTTTTGGTGTTTATATGTGTTAATAAAACTTTATTGCTTTAACAATATTATCAGTAATATATTTTTCTAAATTGCAGTGAGGCATAAAGGAGATCAAATGGAAATAATGATATAAACATTTATTGCCTCAGGTATTAAGCATTGTGAAATATTTGAATTTAGGTAGTTAATAAAAATGATTGGGTTTTATGTTATTGTTGACTTACAATACACATTAAAGATGTCTTATAAATATTGTATCCACACTGGAAATATAACTAGCTGGACAAGACAGCTTTGTGAAAGTGTTCTCCTCTAACTGACCTATGCAACAAAAGCTATCAATTCCCCGAACAGGTGGCCCCTTATGTTGGTGAGGCATAAAAGGGGTGATTGTCTGAGAATAACCATCTTAAAAACAGCAGTCTCTTTCTGAATGCGTGTTATAATATAGTGGTTTGAGATTGTGTTTCAGCTATATGCTTTGGGGATCATAACTTCACGATGGGAAAGTATTATATTCACTGTGGTATGTTTGCATTCCACATCCACTGCCATCCAAATGCCCAGCTCGACCTTACATTGAACTACAACATGTGACTCCTCCTTCATCCGTCTTGTGTATTAAACAACCTCAGGTAGCGACTTAAAAAAACGTAAATGTAATGTGGAAATGTTTTTTCAGAGTATATGTGTCTTATCCCATTTACCTAATGGAAATTGTACAAAAAGTTCGACTAAACGCTTTCAGTTTTCCTAGAACTGTTAAAAAAAAACACTTGTAGCTTTTACAAGCGTAGCAGTGAGTTTTTGTAAACTTGTGCTTGATTGGCTCGATTAAATACAACCTCGCTTGGGATTGGTCAATGGTTTCCTATTGACCCAAGGTAGACTCCCTGAGTGTTGGGAGCACTGAAAAAAATTCCTGCTACAAGACTGCACCATGCGCCTCCACTGAGTGGGTCTGGATTAATCACCGGGAAGTCGTTTGTACTCAAATTTCATTAAATTGAGACAACATTTGACCAGATAACAGCGCCCACGCGATGTTTTTACTTTGTTTACCCGCATATAAGGATAACAACTCCTGCTGTTTACCGCCTCTAATGACGATCCTCAACAACACAGGTAACTTTGTTAAAACTCCAGCCGTTAGCCTTGGATGCTAAGTGTTAGCATTCTGTAGCCGCAGTTGGTTTTGCTGCTGCTTTTACCGACTTTGATAAGGTTTACAGATAGTGTTCACAATATATACTCAGTGGAAAGAAAGTACAACATTTCGTGTAGACTTTAAATTTTTATGGTGGTATTTTGTATCAAGTCACAAAACCAAAGCTCCTTTTGTTGAGCGCTAGAGAACAACAGTTCAGCACGCCGTGTTCGTGCTTTATCGATCTCAAATATTTACCCGTTTATAACACAAAACTGTTGGTTTATTATTTCAACATAAAAGCTACACATACTCAAGTTACATATAGTTTTAAACGAAGTTTCACTCATTTAGGTAAATACTTTTTAAGCCATTAGACGTAGACGTTTATTCGGGTTTGCCTGTACACCACTTGTTGCTGGCCATTCATGATGCTGGACTATCCACGTTGTTTTCCAGCTTGTTGACAACAAGGCGGTTGTGTTTGTGATAAAGTGTTGGTGTCTTGTTGTAGCACTGCCTTCAGGTTCCTTTTAAAATGTAATATGAGTCTATATTCAGCAACTAAATGCAGATTAAATGGTAGTAACATTTGTAGGCAACGTATTTACGTTGTAATTAAATTATGTCCCCACTTCCACAATGAATACAGCTACAAAATTCATAAATGTTAGTTGTATGCTCTAAGTACAAATAAATGTGTTCTGCAAATTCATTATTTACTGTTTATGTTTAAGTGTTTTTACCAAAACGACATAAACATAACATTCAGGTGTGTTTTTTTTACATATTAGGAAGAAGTTTTTGTTGTCTTTTATGGGTTAATTGAGAAAACCTCCTATGAAATGCAGGAGGGAATGATCATACTCTGTTTAGAGCAAACAAAAAGTAATTTATCATTTTAAAAAGAAGAACCAGGCCAATCTGACTGCATTTACTGAAACATGCTGGCACATCTACTTTTTCCTGTATTGTATGTTTTGTTTATTTTTATAATCGTGATTGAAAAACACATTTGTATATAATATGTAACATATTTTACAAATGTAACCGGTCTGATTACAGTAAGTATTCTTATAAACATTTAATGCAGACAATGTGAGACTCATAACTTCACAATTTTGTCCAGTAAAGTACTTTTTTAACCTTATTTTCACTTTTTGCAATGTAATACCAAATAACTTTGAATTTCCCTTTTTGCATTAGCTGTCTAGTAAAACTGTCTACAGATAATACAAAAACAACATCCATTAGATTATAGAATTTAGTAAACTGTTGCATAATGCAGATTATCCATAATTGACCATGGATGGTCTGCTATTATCAACAAATGTAATACCGATTCATGTTGTCTTACAAATAGTTGAACAGTGTTAGTTGGCAGTGTTTGATTCTCAAATCAACCTTTGATTCATCCCAAAAATACGCTAACAGTGCATTCCATGTCTCTCTTACAGATGGACTAAAGCATCCTGCAAATATGGAGATTTAAATAAAAGCAGATTGTTACTGCTTGCATCCTCTTCGGACTACCTTTTCAATGTGGGTGTTTACAGGCAACAGGATTTTAATTGAAGTTGAATGATGGCATCGTATTGGGTTACCTCTTGTGAAGATGATGAGAGACAACAAGTGAGATCATCTTTCTCTGAGGTAAGAATCAGCTGAACCAGTTCTTGTAAAATGATGACATTGTTATGAGCACCGGTTGTTTGTTTATAACAGTTCTTGCTTTCTAGATTTTTTTTTCTTTCCAGCAGTGTTTATTTTAGCATGATATGATTTGTGTTCTTCAGTGCCTCTTACGTTTCCTTACTAGCACGATCGATCATTGTAGCTGAACACAAGAAACAAAATAGTTTTTGATGCAGACCTGCATATAATAAGATTTGACATCTTAATTAAACTAATTACTTATGGAAGTGGGAGGAGACACTGGCACTGAGGCAGTTTTTAAGCTGTGACCCCTGTAATACCCGACAAGACGCCATCTGCGCCTGTGATATTGTCACCTAAATGAAGATCTCTATAGAATGGTAGAACAAGACCAGGAAGGAAGTGTGTACTATATAGTCTGTTTTCTTTGATTTGCTTTTGCTGTCAAATCTAATATTCAACTTAAAGCTGAAGCAACATGTTCCCAGATTAATTATTTGTAAATGAGACATGTAAAGCTCATTAGGTTGTTACTTTAACAATCTAGATGGGCTGAATTTGATTTTACACTGAGAGGGGATCAGGGGAGCAGATATTGCCTTAAGGACATGATGAATCAATTAAAAATTATTATGAGGTTTATTTTTCATGTTATATAGCCCAGTTTGTAACTGGGGTCAGAAATAAACACTTTGGGTAGACAGTTAACAGATCTAGCGAGTAGGGACACCACCTGTAATAAAACATAGCCAATCAGTAGTCTACACCAGCAGCATACTGTTGGAGCTCATTCAGGAGGAACTGCTTGGGATGCAGTCACCACCCCACTGTTGCTCAGAAGAAAACTAAACTCCAATGATATGCTTGCTTTCGTTATTGCTGCCATCTACCAACAACAATTGCATTAACTGAATAAATGCAGAGTGAACATTGATATTTTGATGCAGATCTTTTTTCCCACCAGTTAAACATACTGGCATTAGTGTTGTGAAAAATGTTGAGTCACCCAACTTTTAGTCACAAGGGACAAACGTAGTACATGAGAATTTCATTTCGGGATATTTTAGTTACAGCTGTTGAAGGCAGAGTCACAGTACAGCGGACTCAGTGGAAATCCCGGTGTTTGCTACTCATTTAATCAGATGCCACATAAACCAATTCTTGTGCTAATTTTGAGGCGGAAACCTCCAGTAGTCTGGTGCAGGGATTTTCTGGAAATTGACATTGTGGCTTTAATTGCTTAAGCATTTCCAAGATGGATGGTTACTTTTAAAAGTATCTTACCAAATTAGACTGCAGAAGCATGTTCCTGCTTCTGCTGTAAACAAGCCGTAGGAAAGAGCTCTTGTCTCAGAAAAGCCAGACTCATTTGTAGATTTTCAATAACTTTGTTAACATTAATGTAATTGAGATCTTAAAGAATTTCATCATGCTAGTTCACAGATTAATCTTTTTATCGTATTTATTTATTCATTTATATTTTTTTTTTCATTTGTTTTATCCGTCTTAAAAGCAGTCACAGTGAGATGTTGATCTTTTCAACCATTATGGTCATTAAGGTAGTGAGCTTTATGTAATCTACATACCAATTCTTATTTAAAAAAAAAGAAGGCTGTGATTCAGGAAATGTCTTTTTGACCATTGCTGTTTTATTTACCCTTATGTCTCTTCTACACTGGAGTGTCTGTCTGTTGTATCAGCTGAGTAGTCATGGTATTTAAACATTGCAGCTAAATCCAGATGGCAGACAATCTCTCCACAACTTGAAATCCTCTTGCTGGATATCAAGTTAGCAGCACACAGACTTTTGGATTGAGCTTTGCAACAATGTAATTGTGTGTTTTCTATTTTAGCCTCTGGTCATACTGTATTAAAATGAAAGTTCCTGATAAATATACTACTGGTCAAGGCAGTAGTATACAGGCACACTTGCCTAATATATTTAATGGAAAAATATCCAAGCCCTTGATTAGTACTATGTTTTTCTTTTCATGATTGGTTATACTTGCAATTTATTCTCTAGCAAAAACATTGAAAAAAGTGGAGTGAATGGATTTTTTTTATGATTGTGTATTGTCTATATTTAGCACTGGGTGGGGGGATTGACTGCCTCTGTCCCCACAATCTTGGCTTCATTAAACCTCATAGTTTATCCAATTTAGGATGGCTGCCTTTTATAGAACCCTCTGCACAGACATCGTATGGCTAACTGATGGCAATCGGAAAGGAAAATTGACCTTCAATTGGATAGAAGTCTGTTAGTTCCTGTTGCATTATGGCTGTGTCTGCAGTGTGTAGAGAAAACAAAGAGTTGGCTGTGTGATTCAGGTTTTGTTCAAGTCATTTCAAGTAAAAAGAACCTATTACATGTTTTGTGGGTTGTTAAGATGCCTCATTCAAGCTTAAATAGCAAGTCATTGTGAAATAAACCAAATGATTTTTCTTTTAATGACGGTGCCTTTTATGCTTGGGTGCTTCTTGCAAAGCAAACTGGCTGGTAATGAAACAGCTGAATAGGCAGAAACAACTTTTCCAGGTTCGTGGTCCAACATCCTTAAGCAGCTGTGACTTGTTGACCTGTCACTTCAGCACTAATTCCACGTGATCCTTTTAATAATTCAGTCCTCTTACCAACTGATATAAAATAGCATTAGTTTATTTTGTTCATGTAGTCTTGTTTGGACCTGTTTAGCCAGAAAATAATGATTTGGATACACCCCTCTGTCTTGCATAATATCATAGTGGGTTTATCTGCAACATTATAAAGGTACATTGCAAACTTTGCTGATGTAATCTTTCAGAGTTTGCATTGTAAGTGGGATTATACTTAGCAGGTGTTTGTCTTATTGTATTTAGTTCATTCATTTAACACTAGATCAACCCTTTATTAAACTTTGAAGTAGAAAGCAAGATATAGTTATAGTGTTCACTACTGTTTCAGAAATACTATGAAAAAATTAAGGGTGTCCTCTAGACATGGTCTGATTCGAGACTCTGTTCCCGTTGGGTTTTAAAACATTCTTCCAGACTTAAAGGAGATCATTAATCATTAATATATTGTCTGTATAAAGTAGAACCGCAATGCTTCGGTCTAAATTCCTGGTTATTCTCACTCCACACACACTTTATAATCCCTGCACTGAGGTGCATCTCTAGAGCGACTCGTTTTGGTGCCGTCTCTTTAAATGTGAATGAGGCCCGTCATGCTCCGCCCCCCTCCAGGTCACAGGAAGTTCATCTCTTCCCTGTTCCGCCAGGTTTTTAGCTTGTTAGCAGCAATACGCTAATCTCCCGGCAGAGAAACATCCATCCATCCATTTTCAACCGCTTCATCCCAGAGCGGGGTCGCGGGGGGGCTGGAGCCAATCCCAGCTGCCTA
>JBAMHV010000008.1:12844654-12883469 GCA_037177535.1 Pseudomugil gertrudae
GAAGTTCATCTCTTCCCTGTTCCGCCAGGTTTTTAGCTTGTTAGCAGCAATACGCTAATCTCCCGGCAGAGAAACATTTTATTGGTAATTTTCTATAAATGTCAACGTATCAGATTCACCTATTTGATTGCAAGGAAGTCCACAACCTTATTTGGAAGCCCCACAGCAAATACTGTGATGTAATAGATAAAGAAATGTAATAGAAAATGGAGAAAATAAAACAGACTGAAAAATATGACCACAAAGAATATAAAGATATATGTGCAGCACCAGGAAGAAATGCATTTACATTTTCTGCATTCCTAAACACTTAAAAATACACAAACACATGTATTTAAGGACTAAAAAATTGGATTTTGCATGATATGTCCTCTTTAAATTGTGTTCATGCTGCACTTCTCAATAAAATTGGACATTTTAACTTTCCACCAGAGGAAGAAAATATGAATATCCAATATCAGATCCTTGTGCTCTAGGTTAATCTGACTTCTATCACAACTTTTCCCAAATCCTTCCACGTCTGTGCACCATGTGTGTGTATGTTTTGGTTGTTTACCTGAAATGCTATGTGCTAAAACCACAATGCACTTTGTTTTTGTCTGGATTTGGTCCACCTGACCTGTGATTGCAGTCTACTTTTTTTATCTGAATCGGGACAAGGAACCAGACAAGGATTTGAATTAAAAAGGTAGATGTGAATGAGTGTGCCCTATACTGTATATTATAGGTATGTAGATGAATGTGTCAAGATTTTCAAAGATGCCCTACAGAAAGGTAATAAAAGGGCTTTACTCAAACTGTGCGCTACAACTGTGGTATGCAGACAACAATGTAGTAAACTGTAATGATACTCTTAACCTTGTCTTGAGCTACAAGGCTGGAACGCCCAGAACTAACCAGTGACCCTCTGTATCATTATCGTTGGTTTTTCACAGCATGGTGCTGGTTTGGCTGGAATGTGGTATAGAATTTAGCAGCCTGTAGAGAGTTTGGTTTTCTCACATTTTAGGGTTGTGTACTTCTGCAGTGTTGGAAAAGCGATGTCATCTGGTGCTGGTAATATGTCATTTGGTGATGTCGGAAGAGTTTTTTTATTTTTTATTTTAGAAATGTGAGGACACAGTGTTGTTTTTTTAAATAATTAAATGGTTAAAAATGGACAGGATAAAAATTGAAGCTGGTTCAGTGTACCCAGTTGTTAGGTATCAGAATGTGTGGTGTGTAAACAGCTGTGCTTGTGAAGCAAATGCTCTTAAACCCAGGGGTGGTATTGGTTTACTTGCTCTCTAATCTCTGTGGTGATGTTGCCTTTTTACAACCTTTTGGAAAATGACCACATGTACTCTGGAATGTGCCTGTGACTTATGATGCTTCTACAAATCTATTACGTACATGTTTAATTACTTACTTTTAAGTCTTCAGAAGGATTACTGTGGGTTTTGGTTTGTTACCATAACTCATTCAGTTTAAAGCAGTTTGAATATGTAATGTTTATTAAAGCTACTGTATCACTGCATGATAGACATGCTTATTTTCCTTAAAACACTTTTGGTGCACTACTTTTGCACTCGTGTTAATTCATGTATTGAACGAACAAGAAAACTTCAAAACTCAGCCGATCCCAGGTAGACATTAAATATTGAATTGATATATTTTTTTGGCTTTCCAGCTTACAAATAGCTTTTTGTAAATAATTTTAAAAATCATTTATTCAGACTGATTTAACAAAAATTACTCTATTTGACCAAAACTAAGGGTTATTGTGATTTTTCTAAATACAACTTAATAATGTAAAAGTGGTGCATGTTAATTATTTAAAGCGGTTGATAACACGTTATTACTCTGTAGTTCATATTTACAGCAAGGCAATTTGAATACTTAGTTTTTTAAAATTAATAATAAAATAAAAAAAATGTGGATAGAAATGTTTTCCTAGAACTACAAAGAATTGGTTCACTATGAGGTTGGTAATCGAGAACTGGCATCTGGTTAATGAAATCTGCTCCTATGCTGAGGCACAGACATTGCTTTTTCACTAATGTCTTCTCCCAAGTGCCTCACCCAGTGCAAATATCAGTCTGGTTCTAGTGATTCATAAATAGGTGAGAGGCATTCAGTTGTGAACAGGAGGATAGGTCTGCGCTTTTGAAATTGGTGATCCTTTCATGTGTTGTACTTCTCTGCCTCCCCCCCATGTCATGGTTTTTCATTATGGGTGATTTTCCATTGACTTGTTGTCATGGTGTCTTACTCTAATGTCTCAAGGTTTCCCAGGTGTCTGTTGTTTTCTAGCTGTTGAACTTCATTTAATAAAATGTGGAAAACATGAGGGAAATCTGGGTCTGGAATTTATTGTCCTGGAATGCCACAACAGTATTAACTTTGCTAGTGGCAATGATAACACTGCAAAGCATGTCTCTGTGAGGAGACCCACACCCCCTTCTGTTGTCCACATCTAAAGATCAGAGGGTTGGAAATTGCCCCATGCTTTGCATGCTCAATCAGATTCACTAGACTAGGACTGACTTGCCCTGGAGGCATGCGGGTGCCATGCAGGCATTTCAACCATCCTGCTGATTTATAGTTATATCACCAGAAGCCTCTCTCTCTCTAGGTCTGGATTTATATGTTGTCCAGTGTTCTCCAGAGTACACAGGGATCAGGCAAGCACAGACTTAAACAAGAAAGTGCTGGTGTTGCTGAATAGCCGAAGCTTGGCTGTGCATTGAAAAACCTGTTTTGCTAGTTTTATTAAATTACATGGGTGTCAGCTGCACCTGCAGCTCTTTCTCCCAGTCAGTCAGTAGTACAGTGTGTTATTACTTTGCAGTATGTATTTGATTCAACAAGTTTTTATCTGTCAGGAGTTTGATAGAAAAAAGAGAAAAACTTCAAGGCCTCCGTTAAAATGCAGAATACAACAAAACATGCTTCATCATGATAGCCACCTCAAGGCACACATCACTTCTGCATTAGGCTATTTAGTGTGAGAATTGAATGTGTATTCTAGGCGTCTGCACACACAATTTTTTTTTCCATAAAAAGGTTCAAAGAAGTGTGAGAGTAGTTTGCACTTATTTGCTTAAAACATTTCTGTCAAATGTGCATAATTTATTGTCTGATTAGCAGACAAACCTTGAGCAGATTCTTTGGTTACAATACACACAAAACTGTGTTACCTTGCATGTAATTCACTCTGGTTTTCTGACATTTTACTCAATATGTCAGCACAGGCAGAGATATTGGTAATGCAAGCTCATCAAATTCCTCACATTGTGGGGGAAAGTCTATGCTTCTGGGGGAGGGGAAGAGCTTGTTTGAGGCGGGGTAAGGGGAAAAAGTAGAACAGAAGCATTCCTGAAAGTTGGACTAGTATAGGAAATATGATATAGGAAATCTGAGCAAAGCTGTTGCAAATATGATACCTCAAAGGTGTGGGGGCTATAGATAGTCTGTAAACACAGGAGTGGGTGTGCCTGTGCAGGGCATACTGCCCCAGCTGTGAAGTGACTTGATCTCAAATGTTCTCCAAAAGTCTCTTTACATTATGTCAAATGTAATAAATTACTTGTAGTGAGTATTAATAACAAAAATCTCCTAAATTTTTTCCAAAAATGACATCTGTTCAAATGACTTTTGATGGATGTGATGATCTATGTTTATATTTGTAGGACTCGTGGTTTCCATGTTTTAAGCTTTTAGGTTTAGATTAAATATCTATTTAATTTCTTTTTTTCAAAGTTCAAACTTCACGTCTGTGTGTGACGTCATATAAACATTTGTTCTTAACCCAGTTTTCATCTTTCTGTTGTGTTAGAATGACTCTCGTGAGTGGAGGAACTTGGGTGAATCTTCAGCAGTCCAGTACCCAACAGAAGATGAGCCATTTTCTTGGCCGAGGCCAAAAACTGTGCGTCTACGTCGTACATCGCTTGGCTTCGGCTTCACCTTGCGGCATTTCATCGTATACCCCCCGGAATCAACCATTCACTGTTTCCCGGTAAATTTCAGGATGGTATTTGCTTTTCAACAGCAACTGAACAAATAGCCTGGTAAACCAAATTCTTTTTCTGTGAGCAACTGAGTTATTTATGTATTTGTGTTTTTATAGGAGGAAGATCATGGGCGCAGAGGTAAGCAGAAAAACTCAGCTGTTCATCTTACTTCCTTGCCTTTCATCAATGCTGAGTCAGAACTACACTTCTGACTTCTAATGACTCATAATACAGACACTTTTTGGCTGATAACAATGTATGTCCATTGTGTCATTGACTTTTGTGGAGCCATTAAAGGCTTTGTCAATATCACTCATTTCTGTCCTGCAGTTTCATTCTGTTTCTTCTGCTCTGTGTTCTGCACCATTTATAAAAAAAAATACATTTAAAAAGCTGTCAAAAAGGGGATGCGTCAAATTTTACAGGGTTAGGGTTAAGCAAAAAAATTTTTAAGCAAGAGGCTGACAATAAATGTAATTTTCGATGTTGTAAGCATGCCAATAGTACAATTGTAAACTTAGTATTGTGTACCATGTTCAATGAAAGAAGCAATAGTTCTGAACTTTCCGGGATTCCCTAAATCATTTTATTGAGTCTTTGTACCTTTTGGTCTGGATGGTAAACTGCACATATAGGCAGAACTTTTCAACATGTTCCCATCCTGGTACAATCATTGTGCATTGATAATTCACTTGCTTGTTAGCGCTGTCATTTGTGGCTCAGTGTTTGAAGATTTTATCCATTTATGCCATTTAAGATGTCAGTAATTATATTGGATGTCAATATTGTTTTGAAGAGAAAAAATATTTTTCTCAGGAAAGCACCACAGTAATCCATCATGTTCATATTGTAAAAGTGAAAATACTTGTCTGTTTTCCCGTCACATTGGGGGAAACTCCACAAAATTCTTAGATGATATCATTTAAAGTTGTGAAAGTGTTTATGACAGTGTTTCCAACAATCAAATATCATAGCATTATTATAACCTAACAACAAAATATCTCTGTGTTGGATTTTTTCTAACACAGAGATATTTTCTGGCATAGATTTTTTTTTAGTTTTGTTAGTGTTGTTCCCCTGACAGCATTTTTGCCCAGCCAAGAATAAATAGAAAGCATTAGTAACATTATTAGGTAACACAACACATAACAATGAGTCATACTCAGACAACAGTCATCCTTTATCTACAATAAACTGTTGCTTATCATAATCATTTATCCAGTTCATACATTTTAGATATTTTGTCAAAACAAACTTCACAACAAGGACTAATAATTTGTGAGCTAAATGTGTAGTTTTTTTTATTACGGTAATTATTCTGACATTTGAGCTAACGAAGCTAACTCTTAAACTTAGCCTTTTCCAAAGCTGCTTTAAAAGGAAGTTCTTGTCATGGGAAATAGCTGTAACCTACGTAACCGAATATGAATGCATAGCTGTTTACCTTGGCAATTTTTCTGAAACTACTTTTTAGTTTTTCATTTCCCATTGCAAACTCTCTTTCTGACCCCTTTTTTCTGCAACAGCCGGTAATCACTCAGAAGTGTAGTCTGATTTTGGTATTTGCTAAAATTTAAATGGAGCTCCCCCAAAACTAAAGCCCCGTTGAAGACTGGCTCATTGTCCGAAGCTCTGCAGCTTTGGTACGAGTAAGTCAGAGAATATTAAAGCATCCTGGCAGACTTATAATTCTGCACACACAAGGCGTATGCAGCACACCAGAACTGAAGAGGAAACATCCAACCTGAGATGGTTTCAATCCAGACTGGGTCATTAAAACAGGGAAGAAATGGAACTGCTGGCTTACAGAGTGTTTGGATCAAAGGGTGTGGGAGGGATCTGTGCTACCTTATCTCTAATGTAGGCATTATTTTTCCACAATTCCCTGTTTGCCACACACTTTACAGAATTAACACTCTGTTTATAGATGTATTACCTTTTACAATATAAAACAATTGTATAAACTGACCACATGTATTATCGATACAGTTTGTTTTTGCAAGCTTCATCACAAACTGCTTCGATGAGGGTATAGATATTTTATTGCTAGTATGTGAGCAAGTACACTTAAAAGAGTTGCATTTGGATTGGGAACTGATTTGGCCCCCTCTACACTGTCACACCACCAGCTCTCTTACCCCATTAGACTTATTGCATTAGTTGCTTAGACAAAGCTCCTTTTATCATACTGGGGTCGAATTTGGAAGCACTCCTGAACTTAACTCATCCTTCACCTTTACATCAAAGTATTTAACCTCATTGACAGCCAGCAATCTATCTTTACTACACATATTTATAAAAGCTTGATTCAGGGTTGAATGTTATGTTTCTGGACACAAATTTTTTCTCCAGTATTTATTTAAATGGTCCACTTAAGCCTTGCAGTGAATGAGCATTAACTTAAGTAAGTGTGAAAAACATAACGCTTTACTTTTTTTTTTTTTGTAGACTCTTTAAGTTGCAAATGTAGCCTGGCTCTGTCAGTTTTTATGAAGATAGTTGTTGTGAAACTTGTTTGCAGGATGTGGTGGGGTGAAGCTTTAGAGTGTAAATAAAAATACAATTTTTTATTTACTTTTTTTTTTTACTTGGTGCTTGTGTGTTGAATTATTCATGCAAACAAAGACATAAACATTTTCTTTAGTCTAAATATTTTGACTGTTTAAGAAAACCCAGATCTACACAATACCACAAGAGGGTGCAAGTCCTCTTGCTGTAGTGACATGAGACTTCTGCTGTATTATGTAATGTGAGTGTTCATGACGCGACTGTTAGTAAGCTCATGTGGAAATGAGAGGATAAAAATTAGGTTATAAGTGTTAGTTAATCACATGATTAAATTATTCAAGATTTAAACTACTTAGCATTTAAGTCTTCCACTTTTTAATATAAATATTAGAGAGATTACATGCCAAAGATTATTACTGGTGTTTCCCCCCCTCACATGATGGAAGGTAGTTAGCACTTTTGTAGAATTGACCAAATATTTTGTGATTGCATACTACACTTCCCATTCACTCAGCTTTGGAAGGTGATGTGTGCTGACTCACCACTGAAATGTTAACTACTGGTAACGTACTTATGCAAGTATCTGGCTATGCCCAAAGCTTTTTCTGAGTTAATAAGGAAAGTGGAAGTTGTGCAGCTGAGCCCACTGTCACTCTTCATCTAGTCGTTTTTTGTCACTCTCCCCCATTTTTCTTTCTTTTTCCTGTAGTTATGCAGCGGCTAGGTGAAAAATAAGTTTTTCTCTTATTAAGACTTTGATCCAAATTCATTAAGGTAAATAGTTTTCCAAATGGAGACTAATATTTAGTTTAAACTCAAGCCTTTTCTGCCATGCCCCCATTGATGTTTTTTGGCAGTTGACAAAGGGAAAATGGTAAATTACTGCCACCAACTGGTTTGAGAACGTCAGGTTATGCTTTAGTGTTTGTCCAGTAAGTCAAAAGGTGTTTTTATGCTTGTAGCTGTCAGATTGTTTTAATGAACACTTGTAGGTTTTGTATTTAATTTTATGTTCCATATATATTTTTCTTGGCATTCATTATGTTACCTTCTACATTTTCTATGTTTGTACTGTCTGAATGTATGTGATGTTTGGTAGCAAACAGATGACCCTTCTGAGGCGTTAATAAACCTAATTTTATTTCATTTAAACAAATCTAATTGTTCAGCCTTTTTGTTAATTAATGTTGTCTTATAATCTTTCATCAGGGAGGCAGCGAAATAGGTTAGAACCAATGGACACCATTTTCGTAAAGCAAGTAAAAGAAGGGGGCCCTGCTCATGCAGCTGGACTTTGCACAGGTAAGAGCCAGTGAACAGTTTTATGTTTCAGTCATTTTACCCCACTTTTAGTAAACTTATGTTTGATAGATTTAGGCTATTTGCTTTTTCTTTCCTTTGTCATAACTTGTCACATTTGTTAAGGTGATCGAATAGTGAAGGTAAATGGAGCAAGTATCATCGGGAAAGCCTACTGTGATGTCATATCTTTGATCCAAGACAGGTATGGTTTAGTTTTGTGTGTGTGTGTGTGTGTGTGTGTGGTTATTGTGGCTCATTCAGTGCTTTCTTATAGTTAGACATTTTTGTTTTTTAACAGTGGTGATTTTCTTGAACTGTGTGTGATGCCAAAAGATGAAGATATACTGCAATTGGTAAGTTTTTAATTAAAATACTGTTTTCAAAATCAAATGTTATTTTTGGTAAAATGCATTTTTAGCTTTTTTTTCTTTTCCTTTCTAAATCCTCCTCTCCAGTCCTACATAAATGTCCATTTTGCTGCAATGCTGCTCTAGTTTAAGGTGTTCTTGTTGGGACAGTAGTCAGGCGATCCAAGTGGACAGCTTATCCCATCAGAGCGCTCTATCTAGGCCTTCTAATCAGGCCAGAACAGACTTTCTGTTCTCTAGAACTGCTGCTGACACCACTGTTGAAATGGCCTAAATGAAGTGCTAGAGCAAGCATTTCCAAAAATACCCATTCAGATATTGTAATATGAACTAAAATATGTAACCCTATCTCCAAAAAGTTCAGTCTTTAAATAGGTAGTTTTTCCCCTTTTTTGTAAAGGTTTAGGAAATAATAGGATATCACATGAAGTCAAAACTTATCAAAGAATTCAAGTGTGACAAACATGTTTGTGTCTTTAATGCAGAGGAAGGCATTACTCAGAAATTATAGAAATGTGTATATAACATGCAAGCAGATGTATTGAAAGATAAAGTGGATAGTAAAAAGAATGCAGCGTTATCTCTGATATACATAGAGGTAAAGCAGAGCTACAAATGAACTGAGCCTCATTTTTCTAATCAATGCCAACGTAAGTTCTTTCACCAAACATTTTGTCTTCTTAGCTGCTCTATGCACAGAGTGAGTGAAAAGACTCATTTAGATGTATAGAAAACATGTAGAAGGGAAAATGAAACTTGATTTTATGTTAACCTCATAAAGTACCACTAGTAGCTCTAGTTGTCAACCAGTATCCAGTTACACTTTATTTTATAATTATGAAAACAGTCAAAACCAAAACAAAGTAAAAACCCAAAAAGAAATCATAAGAGTCCGATGTCAATAGCTAATGCAAAATTTGTTATTTAAAATTTAATACAGAAATTTTGGTTTAAATGGTTAAAAATTTTTAGTTTGAATGATTTGCAGGATTACCTCTGAAGGGCATTATTCTGCTGAATGTTAACTTGTTTTGCATGTCCTCAAACCAGTTAAGTGAAGTATTGAGCCCTCACACCTATGCACTCTTGAGATGACATCATTAATCTTTTATTCATGATGCTAGGAAATGTAGCTACTATCGATTTTGCACATTTAGGGCAAAGTTAGGATGCAGACTTCTATTTTATATCCTCGGCTAATCACTGTAGATGCTTTTCAGAGCAAGTAGTAGTTCTTTTCTTTTGGCCATGTTATTATCTGACAGCATCTTTACAAATGACACAACATAATAGAAAACCGAATTAATATTTGCTCTAAAAAATTTTTATAAGGATCTTTCATTGACAGATTTAATTTTGATAACTATGTAGTTGATTTAGTGAAGTTATTTAGTATTTGATTACTTGTATCTGTTTTAGTAACTGAGACCCCACAAATACTTTTTAATTACTTATAAACTGAATACCCTACAACAAGAATGGACAACTCCGGTCCTCGGGGGCTGCAGTCCTGCAAGTGTTAGGAATTTCCTTGCTGCCACACACCTGACCCACATCAAAATTAATTAGCAGAAGTGTGCAGAACCTGCTAATTACCCACTGATTTAAGTCATTGATATAGGTAAAAATAAATAAAAGGTCACTCCATTCTGTTTTAAACTGTCTATACAATGTCCTAGCTTAATCGGAATAGAGTTTGTAAATCTCAGATTCAGTTAAATAAATGAAACATAAAAAGTTCTCAAATTTCATTTCTTTTATAAACAAATTTACAATGAGTAATTTATTCTTTTTGATAATCACCGTTAGTCCTTTCCTTTTTCTTTTATAGCCCTCTCTGTTAATGCTTTATCTGTTTACACAGTCCACACTCTCCTTTGCATTGTGCTGTTATGCCACTAGGCTGTATTGTACAGCAAATGACACACAGAAAGCCACACAGAATTATCCAGTCTAAGCAAGCAAACTGGGATCTTACCGTTTAATTCAAAAGATCATCGGAGACACTAGCTGAAAGACAATACATTGTAGGAGGCAACATGCACTGAGTGCTTAGAGACGGGCAGCAGTTGCTTAGCAAAGAGGAAGGGAGCTTACACATTTAAGGAGCAGAAATGGGAGGGAACTCTTCCCCGTGAACGCAGAGGAAAAGATAAAATGAAGTGAACAGCATGAATGATGGGCTTAAACCGGTAGGTAAAATCAGCTGACTGCCCTGTGTTTTAAACAGGTTGACGTTTAGTGAGGAGGAGTGGGAGGGGGAGCTGTACCATCACAGCTGAATGTATAATCAGCAGCTGCTGCTTCTGTCATGTGAGCAATAGCAGGGAGGGAGAGAGGCACAGACTGGAGGAACCTTTTCAGTTAGCGTAATATTCTGTTTGAAGATGGATGGAGCCATGAAGACCTAACAGCAGCAAGAGAGGCAAGCTTCTGCTCCTGTCACATCACCCAGGACAGTGTGTCACAGGCGGGTTGTAACGTGGCAACCCTGCTACATCCTTGCTTTTTCATCCTTGTACACTGCTGCTGCAGCTCTAGTGTATTTTTAGCATGTCAAGCCCAGGCATTGATATGGCTGTTTCATCTTCTCCGCTTTTGGAATCAGTGCTTTTTTTATATTATGTGCATATTTCTCTTCTGGCATCTGTTTTTATTCCAACCTCTCCCATGATTTCCTAACACTCTTGTTTTCACATGCTGTGATGGCAGCCTTTCTCTCATCTAACAACTAATCTGGTAAGAAAACGCCAATGCATAGCTGCTTGATGTTGACATGTTGTACCAGCTGTGTATTTGTCTATGTTCTTAATGCATGTCATCATCATCATTACAAGATGTCATTTTCAGGTTACACATTACTGCCATTCAGTTGCCTAGGATGTTTTTCATGGTCCGATACATGCTTAAGATTCAGATGTTATGATTGCAGAAATGGCTGATGCACTGAGCCTGCAGTACCTGTTAGATTTAGAGCTTCAGTTGGGGATCCAGTTGGCAACTTAGTGCAGCCTCGCCCCTTCTTCGTCCTCTCTGTCAGATGTTGTTAGTGTGATAAAGGCCACTGACCTCTGAACTCCCCTACCATTTAAAGGGAGTAACTGAGTCTGGCACTGATTGCTGTGACATTATAGCCTTATATAAGATTATGGATTGAGACGAGGTTATAACAGGATCAAAGTTCTCAAACCTTGTGTGTTACTTCCTTGTTAAACGTACAGTATGCTATAAGTAAAGCAGAGATGCTATTAGCCTTACAAACACATAGGTAATTTATAGGAGAGGTTCTTGCTCATTTTATTTTATTTATTTATTTTGTATATTTAGAAGATTTTTATATGTATTTCCATGGAAATGGTACAGGCTTTTACAGCTTTTACAATCAGTAAGACTAACAGGAATTTCTCAATGAGGGATGGGCAACTTGCTGCCTGTTTGAGGTTAGTCTGTCAGTCTGAGGTGGGTAATTGATGTTTGTTAAACCTATGAACATGGAAGTTCATTGTATATATGTCTTTTATTTAACCACTTCTGTTGAAATACCGTAAGCTCTTTAATACTAGTTTGTACTACAATATTTTCAGTAACTGTTAGTTCCTCAGATTACATATTAGGAGCATTAACACTGTTTCACAATTATCCTTTTATTTTTGTAGTTCCAATAAGCTTTGATTTCATGATTATTTGGCTTTTTTCAGCCTTTTCTTGTGCTGATTTGAAACTTATTTAGAGACTTTAAACAGAAATGTTTGCAGTCTGAGGGTAAGAAGAACACTGCACTGTAAAACTATTTAAATACTGTTAAGTCTGTGAAAAGCATGTGCACTTATCAAGATACTTTGCAATTCACAATTATTATAAAAATTCTAAAGAAGTAGCAGATGAAGAGCAATGACACCCCTGAAATGTTAAAACGCCTCTGCTTACTCGTACTGCTCCATGCACTGCCTACACACATGCATCCAGTAACGTTTTTAATATCATGCTTGACTTCTATGTAAGCATTTAGTACTGCACAGTTGGAAATTCAACACACTTTAACTTTAACTCTGCTTTTTTGCTCTTTCTCCAGGCCTATTTCCAGGATGCCTACCTTCGTGGCCACAGTAGCTACAGTGGGAATGCATGCAACATCCCTGAGCCTCCCCCAGTATGCTACCCCAGAGTAGACTGTAAGCCTACGGGCATGGCCCATGTGACGGACTTAGTGGGGCAGGTCAGCCGAGGGTCATCTGCCCCTTCTGACCATGGGTATCGTAAGGAGATCACTGTGCCCCCACCAACTCCTCTTCAATCGTATCCTAAAAGCCAAACGGCAGTGTGCATGCGCAATGACAGTGTTCGGACTGTGGTGGTTCCTTCTAATACAGCCAACATTGGTCCAGCACACCGATTAGATTACATGGACCCTGTCTTTGTTAGGGGAAGACCTGGGTCATTGGCCCAGTATCCTCACCCTCGAAAGGCTGATGTGTATCCCAGTGGACCAGGAATGGTTCCATATGGAAGCCAAGTTTTTCACTATCCAGGCAACCATCAAAACATCGATTGGCGTACTTACCAAACATACAGAGAGTACATTGACAACAAGGGAATTCATTCCCATAGTAGTCGAACTATCCAGGAGAGGCTGGACAATTTACGAACTGCCAATCCGGCCTCCTTCACCACAAGTCATCACGTTCCCAGAGGAGACTGGGGACCTAAGGCTCTGCGACGGAGGAGTACTTCCCATGAGCGGTCATACCAAGGACCTTCACCCCAATTTCATATTGCCCCACGTGCTGCTTCACAGGACCGCATAATCAGTGGAGAGAAGATGAGCCATGCAAGGAACTGGCCCCCAAGAAGTGTGTCCCAGGATGCCTTTGTTCACAAAGGTCGAGCACATTCCACTGACTATGCTGACCATGCAGAGCAAGGTCGGCCCAATGAAAGGATAGGAGGGTATGGAAGAGCAGAGCAAGGTACAAGGCCCAGCAGACAGTCTATTCCCAGACATGCTGTGCTTTACAGGCCTTCTGCTGGATACAGCAGTGGAATGAGGTGTGCACAAAACCCTCCCCTCTACCCCAAAGGACCAGATTCTCAGACACGATCCTCACCTTTGCTCTCTGACAGGTCCTCGCATTTTGGAAAGAGCACAAGTGCCGAACATGCTTTTCCTGACCAAAGAATTCCAGTCAAAGAACGTCATACAGGCCAACAAGGCCAGAATAGGATGCGGGCAAAAACCATGCAACCCGTTGAGACAAGCCGAGATGCACCATTGGCAGGACTTCGGTCTTCATCATGCTCTACTCCAAAAGAGATGCCTCAGAGACCTGGGATCCTCAAAACACCCCAAACAGATTCTCAGAGTCAGGTTAATGGCCAAAGCCCTATAGAGACTGAGGTGGTTCTGAGAGAAAAACCACTCTCTGGAAAGAACCCCAGTCCTCTTCGGCACCCCTCCTACATCTTGGCTGTAAATGATGAAGGAGCAGACTCGACAACAGATGTGGTGGCATGCTGGCTTCCAAACGATGCACGACGTGAGATGCACATGCGCCGCATCGAGGAACAGCGTCACACATCATGCTCCAGCAATCTGGATGAGTCCCTGGACTCCATTCCATTCATTGGTAAGAGAATCATCACATTTTAATCCTTGTAGCTTGTGTTGTCTGACAACAACTGCAGGCATTTGTAATGATCAGACTAGGAGTGCTAGAACTGTGGCTATGTGAAGCGCATCAGCTCCGTAGACTTTGACAGATGGATTGAAAGCTGGGTTGGTTTTTGTGTGTATCAATACAGATTAGGGTACATGCTTAAAATGAGATTTATCTTCCCTGAAAGATATTAATCAGGTTTTGAGACTTTAAAAGAGAGTTTGTGGGATGTTTGACTTAACGAGGACAGTGTTCATTTTATTGAGTGTCAAGTTCTTTATTGTCTTTGTATGAAAATATAATAGTAACTACTATGTTGTAAAGTTGTGTTTTAGACTTGGGCCCTAGCTGTAGATATTTCTGTATTTAATGTATCCCCCTGAGTGTTGCTATATATTATGTATGTGAGTGTCTGTGTATCTATCTTGTCAGTTTCATTATCAGAAACCACATATTGTAACAAAATATAAACCTTTTCAGAAAAGGTAGATATGTAGTACTCAAAACAATCTGAAGATGGATTTCATTGTCACCGTATTGACATTGTAAGTAAAGACGAATAATTGGATGTTATTTGCAGGACAGATCACTGTGTTTTGCATGCAGACCTATAAAGAAGAACTAGGTCACTGGCTGACATGGTACTTGGAAGTTTTAGCTGTGGGAAAAGTTGGTTTAAGTAAATAGGCTCGACTGAAAGAGCATCTGAGTCCACATTAATTCCCTGTTTGAAAACTTCTATATGTGTGATATCAGTGTTTGGTGCAATAGGACTGATTACAATTTTGTTAAATCAACACCATTTTATATTTTGCTGCTTTAAATAAAAATTGATTTTTTATTTAAAATATTTTCACTGTTTGCTGGTTTCAGAGTGTACAGTGTTTTACAGTAACTTGTGAAAGTCTTTTGAACAAGTTGTATACTTTTACCTTTTACTAAATTAGCATATCTGGATTGTATGTAAAATCACTCTTAATTTAATGGCCACTTGTTGCCTTTTTTACATTTTGAGTCTCATAGCTGTTCAGATTTTAGTGTAGTGCTTCCAAGCAATCAGAGCTCCGACCTGCAAATAAAATCTGAAATACTTTGTTTTATATTCATGTATTTATGTATCTCTGAGAATATGACTATAATTTATGTATATTTTCTGTGCATGGTTGATTATTAGATTGCTGTGGCTGGTTGTAGCTGATTGATGTATACTCAGAACTAGTTACTTAAAAATGTTCATCAGATGAAGAGAGAAGATGTTTAGTTTGTTAGTCTCAATGTTTAGCAATATGATTTTTTTTGATGATGGAAAAAAACATTGATAGGTCTTCTGAATACTTTACTCCCCATCCCAAAACCCTTTTCTCCTTTTAGTCTTTTCTTTTCTCCTTTGCCCAGATTCAATGTTGGGTACATGCTGGAAGTAGGACAGTTGCTTTTAAATTTAGCTCCAAAAGCCCCTTTGCTGCAGAGAGAGCAGTTTTGTACTGAGCTGTTTGAGGCATGAAGTACCACAAGTGGGCGGTAGATGAGTTAAAAACGTCTTTTTATTTTGTTTTTCAGGAAAAGAATAAAAGACGATAAATACCCATCTGTTTACACTGCAGTATGTTATCTATGGTGCTAAAAAGAAATGTTTTTTATTATAATTTACATCCAATAATATTGTAATAGAATGTAGTTATCAATATTGGTTAATACTTGAATTATTTTTGAAAAGCAGATAAAAAATATTTTTATGGGTTTAAAACATATTAAGTTTAAATGAAAATGCCTTTGAAATGCACCCTGAAACAAAGGAAAACGATATTTAACCCTCCTCTCCAAAATCTGCACGAGTTAAACTTTCTATGAGCAAGACGCTTAATTTCAGTGTTGCTTCAACATTGTGTGAGTGGGTGTACTATTACAAGTCAGCCAGCTGGACAAGGGCATAACACCAAGACTGTGTGGATGTGTTAGGTTTAAATATTTACTGATTGTTAGCGATTTCTCTGTATAGAAATGTATAATTGTTATTATGTAACTATATATTGGAACATGTGGGTTTAAAACAAAAAAAATGTCCAGAAATAAATAGATGTTTAGAAAAAATCAGTATATACACACTATGAATCTGTTTATATTGTTAATCTAACAAGTTTTAATTTTATGGGAATGTTCATGCATATTCAAAACAGCATCTTTATGGCAGTCATTGAGCAACTGCTGCACAGCATGGCATGTGGAAATACAGAGCCGTAAAAAGTAGAAGTACTGGAGAACAAAAAAAAATGTTAATTTGCATTTTTGTGCTCACGCTGAATATTTTATTGTCCTCTTAGATGAGCCTGTCAGCCCCAGTGTGGACCGAGAGGCTGCTCCTATTCCTCCCTCGGCTGTGATATCTGTTGCACCATCTATAGCCACAGCCCCCTCGAGTCAAGGCTCACCATGTCCTACTATCCGTCGTCAACTGTCACATGACCAAGGTAAAAGCATTAGGTTGGCAAGTATGAATGTCAAAGCCTATTTTATTTTTCCATTAAATCACTGACACTGCTATATTCCTTTTATAATGTTTCTAGAGCTCAGTGTAACTCTCACTAACAGTCATAACTTGTGTTGTAAATTACTATTTTCATACTTTTGATATGTAGAGTCCCTGCGAAGTGCTTTGTTGGACTCTGATTCGGCCAGTAAAACGGAGCGATCCAAGTCTTATGATGAGGGTCTGGATAACTACCACGAAGAGGGAGGAAGGTACGTGCATCCAAAGATGGAGTCATTTTACTTCCCTTTTTATTGGATTTCTTCTGACTTTTTCTATATTATGTTGTCTTTTTTTTCTTCTATATTCATTTAGAAGATCTTCAAGTAAACACAACCTCAGAGGCCTGAGAAAGGTGAGAAGCAGTCAACCAAGTCAAAAGATTTTAATTTTGATGTGTAGTTGTTTCGTGACATTAATAAATTGAGTTTACAATTTGGATTGTGGCCTAATTTTACCTGATATGCAAATGCCCTGGACTGTACAAGCGGTTATGCCACTAAACATAAATCAGATCTAAGAATGTAAGGAAAACTTTGATTATTTCTTTTTTAACTTCATGAGATGTGTATAATAAGGGAGCATGAACATTATGTGCTAACACTATATAATTATTTTTATGTTAAAGCCAATTTGAAACAATGTTTAAGTGGTGAGTTTTAATTTGTAAAGATGTTGCTCAAGACACCTACTCCCTTAAAGTTGGAAGTCCTATGAACTGAAAAAGCCTTTTCACTGTATTCTTCAGACATTGGGATGTTGAAGTAACCATGTAACTTGAACATCCTCAGCCTAGTAGATGGAATCAGGTTGAGGATGTCTCTCCTCACACCTCCTCCATGTGTCATGTTATGCTCCACTGTCATGTAATAAATGGGGGGTGAAATACCATTAATTCATTTTTGCAGGCTCTGGATGGGCATAAATCCTCAGGGGATTCTGGATCTCACAGAGACTCTTCCTCAGATATTTTTCCTGGTTCTTCCAAAGAAGGGTTGCTTAACTTCAGGCAACTTAATACAGATAAAAATAAGGTATTTAGTTCAGATCCTTTTTTAAATAACAATGTTAAATACTAATGTTAAGCAGTGTGAGGATTTTTCTTTGTGTCATTGTCTCTGGTTCTGTAGCGTGTCGGCGGAGGGATGAGGTCATGGAAGCAAATGTATGCTGTTTTACAAGGTCACACCCTGACGCTCTACAAAGATAGGAAAGATGCACAGTCTCATACTTCAGTGCAATCTGATGAGGAACCACTTCGAATTAGCATCAAGGCCTGTCTGATTGACATCTCCTACAGTGACACAAGACGCAAGAATGTGCTGCGATTAACAACCTCAGACTGCGAGTATTTATTCCAGGCAGAAGGGAGGGACGACATGCTGACGTGGATCAAAGTCATTCAGGAAAACAGCAACCCCGACGAAGAGGTGTGTGTTTTTAGTAAAGGTAAAGGTCATGTGTTCATGACAAAAACAAACAAGTTAACACGTTTCATTGTTCAGTTTTAAAGGAATTAATAGTAAGACCTAGCAGCTGGTTAACAGTGAGGTGAACAAAAGTTTGTCTTTTCTTATACAAGTTCCTCAGTAAGGTGGAGAGGATTCCAGACATTATTTCTGAAATAGTTCATGTGACTAAAATTAGAAGTGGTTTGAAAGCTGGTTCCTGGGTTCACCTGGGCTGAACATAAACACACTCATTGGGGCGTGAAGGGAAAAATTCCACATGGTCTTGAGAGCCAATCAAAGTGCTTTTAGCAGATACTTATTAGGCATCAGTTCACTCGGATATGTCAACTATAGATCTGACATAACATGTATTTGCATAAAGATGTACCGGTACTTGTTATGTAACGCAATTCTCTTCTTCAGTAAAGACTTCATAGGTAAAGACTTTTCATCAGTGAAAGTAAAGCTAAAATTGGGGGGGGGGGGGTTGCCGCCACTGCCTCTCAGGGTGTCATTCATATTAAATGTAACCATGTTTGAAAATAGTTCACTAGATGATAATTGATGTGATTAAATGTCTGAATCTTCACTGTATTTTTGTTTCCATGACAGAATGCTGCTGTAACAAGCCAGGACTTGATCAGTAGAAAGATCAAAGAATACAACATGATGAGGTATGCTGGACACCACACTAAAGGACCAACTAGCTGCTTCATTTAATTGCACGCCAAAACAAAATTAATTCATTTTATTTCTATTCAAATTACTTATTTTGAGCAGTACACCAAGCAGCAGATCTGAACCCTCCCCAAAAGCCTCTCGGCAGTCTCTCAGCATCAAGCAAGCCTTCCTGGGAGGGAAAACAGATGGCAAGAGCCACAGCCCCCATTCACCCAAAACGGGAGAGGAGCGAAGGGCTCTAAAAGGTAAAGGCACCTTTTCTAAGCTATGTTCATGCAGCTAAAGGCTGTGTTGCCTCAGATGGCTCATTTTTGGTATATGCACTTCCCCAGATGATTCCAGCCCTCCTCGGGACAGAGGAGCTTGGAAAATGGGCATTGCAGGGATCATGAGGAAGCCGTTTGAGAAAAAAACCCCAGCTGGCGTCACATTTGGTGTTCGGCTTGATGATTGTCCACCGGCACAAACTAACAGAGTGGGTCTGCTTTGTTTGTTCAAACCTAACCAGTATTCTAACATGTTGCTTACTAATGCATAAAGTAGTTGTTGTAGGTCACCGTCCGCACTGATTATTACTCATTACATCAGTGAGTTGTTGACAGTGTTTCATCTTGGAGTAACTGTCCTATCCAATGATTTTCTGATGTGTGTCCTACAGTTTGTTCCTCTCATTGTGGAGGTGTGCTGTAAGGTTGTAGAGGAACGAGGACTGGAGTACACTGGGATTTACAGAGTCCCTGGAAACAATGCTGCCATCTCCAGTATGCAGGAGGAACTTAACACTAAAGGCATGACTGACATTGACATCCAGGAAGATGTAAGTGGTTGCACTGTAAAGCCAGTTGCCACTGCAGTGATTTCTACTGTAAGAAGTGCTTTTTTTTGTTATAATGCTGTCTCAATCTTTTACCCCTCTGCAGAAATGGCGGGACCTTAATGTTATTAGTAGTTTATTAAAGTCATTTTTCCGAAAACTTCCAGAACCTCTTTTTACAAATGGTAAGATTATGTTCTGAAAGTTATAATTAAGAAACTGCAGATGATGTCAGGTCAGTGTAGATATTTTCTCTCTGAAGACTTAAATTAGATTTCATACTCTGCTAACAGAAAAGTATGCTGATTTTATTGATGCCAGCCGAACAGAAGACTCTGTGGAGAGATTAAAAGAACTCAAGAGACTAGTGAGTGAAACCTGATCTGATGCGTGTTTAAACAACATTAGTCATTAACCCTGAAACTGTTCCTGCTTTGTCCATTCTGCAGATCTACGAATTACCCATTCGTCACTATGAAACCCTGAAATTTCTTTGTTCTCACCTCAAGAAGGTTTCTGACAACTGTGAGAAGAACAAGGTACGACCTGCCAGATTTAACACAGTCACAGTTTCTGTTTTTTAACATGGCTGATCTTTAATCTGAATCCTTAAGATGGAACCTCGCAATCTGGCAATTGTGTTTGGTCCGACGCTGGTCAGGACATCTGAGGACAACATGACCAACATGGTCAATCACATGCCAGACCAGTGCAAGATAGTTGAGAACCTCATCCAGCAGTTTGACTGGTTCTTCTCTGATGATGGGGATGAAGATCCTGTTGTACGTTTGTTTTCATTCATTTTTGCTTAAGCGAATCTGTTAACACACTGTAGATGGTGCACCTAATACCACCGTTCTGTCGCTCCCTCTTGTTATTTCAGACTACAGCTGAGCAGGAAAGCACAGTGCAATCTCAGCCTGTACCTAAAATCGAGCACCTGCTCTCTAACATTGGTCGTACCGCAGCCTCACCAGGTGAAGTCTCGGGTGAGTAAACAGCAGGGATTTTATTTGGTTTTTTTAATGATCACTCTAGTATTGGTAAATGTAATACTTTATCCTGGCAGCAGTATATTGCAGTAGATTTAAAAGATCTGAGATAAATATAATTGTGTTGTAACTGCTTTAACAGGAAAACAGCTTTACTGTATGATCGTGTTGAAGCAGCTTTTTCAGTGTGTACGTTATTGTAGTACACTCTGAAAAAGACATTGCCGTATTCAAAGCCTTTATTCATTTATTTTTTGAATAAGTCTTTTTTTTTGTTTTGTCATTGACTATTTGTTTGTTTGTTGGTTTGTTTTACAATTTCTTTCTTTCTTTTTTTGTATTTGTAATTGTTTTGCCCCAAGATAAAACTGTCCATGTTTTATTTTTGTTTGTTTCTTTGCTTTACTTTTTATTTCTCTTGCTTAAGTCATTTTCCTCCCTGTGCTTTACTTGTGTTGAGACGACGACTCCTTTTCTTTCAGTTCTTTTCTTCCCCTCCTCCTCGTCTCTCACATAATCCTGGCCTGTTCTTTCCCAAAGAAAATCCTGACAAACAAAACAAAATGGTGGAAGTTTTAACCTTTCTGACATGTTCCCTTCTGTGTGTAGTGTGTTGTTTTTCTCCCTTATTCCTGTCCAGCATTCACACATTGCCCAATCTTGACACAGGCCAGGTGGGCGGCGTCTATCACTCGATGATGTCACTGATGGACTCTGTTTTGTCAGTGATGGACAGCTGGGACTGTAGGAAGAAGGACGAGTGTTGTGCCCAGTGTAGCTGCCTAGTCTGCAGAAATCCGCAGCTCTTTTAAATTTGGGCGAAAGGAGGAAAAAAGATAAAAAAGAAAGAAAGAGAAGTCGGTGTTTGTCATTTTTCCTGTGGTGTGCACGTCTCATATTTTAAACCAGTACCCTAAATTGAGGGGATACAGAGCGATGCTGCTGCACTTTCTCTGAAAGCCCTTCTGCTGTCTCTTGTCTTTTAAGCTGATCGCAAGGACAAATAGCATGGTACGGTCAATCTCAGGTTCTCTCCCAGTCATGTGGCATAATCTTGTCATGATGTCTGACGGTGGGGTCGCAGTGTTGGGACTGAGCTGGATATTCCCCAGCACACATGCGTTGACACCAAAACAATCCACACATACAACCACAACCCGACCCAAAAGCAATTTATTGATGCACAGCAGTTCAGGCAGTCAAGTGACACTGAGCAGGGCCCTATGCATGTAGACATAAGTGTATTTGCAGAAGGTTGTTGTTGGTTTTGCTTTTAGTTGTACTGCGCTTGTGTGTTCTTTAATTTGTTGTTTGTGATCTTATTTGAATATATTTTATTGAGCCTTTTAAGAACATCATCAGCTACAGATGCAACACAACCACACGATGCACAGTTGCTACCAGTTAAAAGTTTGGACACACTTTCTCATTAAATCCATAGGGAAATGTGTCCAAAGTTTTCACTGCTAGTAAGCAGTCTCATCATATTATGTAACATGTTTCATATTAGTGTCAGTCACTGATTATTTAAATTGTCTTCCCAAAAAACCTACTCTGTGCACTGAGAAAACACACTCCTCAAATTGGAATCTAAATGAAACGAGGACGCATGTCCACATCAGGACTTTTAGAGCACAGGGGTAATACCAGGAAATCGTTGTGCTTATTAAACAAGCAGTTTAACAGTAATGTTGCTTTCTGATGTGTAATGTGGCTTCAGGGGCAGGATTGCTGTCTTTAATATCACTCTGTTTTAGCTCAACTAGGCAATTTAACTGGACTGCTCTCCTCGTCCCAGTATTAAATTACAGGAGGGAAAACCACTTATTGATCGAAGTATGTCAAACTTGCTATGACAGGTGGGGATAAGCCCCCTCACAGCTTGTTGGGTCATCTGAAAAAGTCCAGTTCTATTTAGTCTGAAGTCCAAAGAATTTAGCTGCAGATCGTAACCATGTTGAGCAATGAATTGGACAGCTTTACAGCCCTGTGTGTTTTGCATGTGCTGCATGCATCATTTTATTCCTTTTTATAAACGAAATGCATGCTGTCTCTTCTGGTTATTCTCTGCCGTTGCCAGGTTTGTCTTCTTTATGAGAACTGAGCTTTTAGACCAGTTGAAGTCCAGTTAAATACATAAACATAGAGGAGAAACTTCCAGTTTTACTATCTGGATGTGTTAATCTTGGTGTGATTTCAGCAGGACTAGCATGCTTACTTATAAATGTTGGATTTTTACATTTAAAAAATACAATAATTGTGAGTTTTGCATTTCATTCATATTTGTGGAGCAAATCTATAATCACTGTTCTCATCAGATTAGCTTCTTCCTAAGCTAGTTTTTTAGTTCATACTTGTAACCTTTAATTTGTGTTTCTTATTGTTTGCCAGTTTGTTTATATTTGGATGCTTTTCAGAAATATAAGCAGGAAATGTTTAAATACCAAACCATGGTAGCATATATGTGTTATGCAGAACTGCCTAACACACACTTACCTGTAAAAGTGTTGCATTTCTTCTAAATATTAGTGGAAGGTGTAGACTACTCTTGTGTTTTGCTTTATTGGTCCTTTAGCTTTGCTCTTCCCTACAATGACAAAAGGCACAAATCTACTTTTTGTTTTAGGGAAATGAAAGCATATTGTTTCTGTTTGTGGTTTTTACCCATGATCTTTCTTTCTTTGTTTTCATGCATTATCCCCTCTCCCTTTGATCACCAATATTTAGCCATTTTTTGTGTTCTTCACTGATAACCTACTGTTAAATTCTTGGAGGACTGCACACAAGTTGTGTTGGTTTAATACTTCAGATCTTTCCCTCTGCATGGAACAAAAGCCATGCAGGCAGATACTTACGTGCTGCCATGAATGACCTCTTAGTTTCTGTGTCTTCCCAAATATTCATATAGAAAAAGTTATTGAGCTTATTATTTAAAAATGTGTTTTCACAGTTTAACAGCAAATATAGAACATTTCTCGAACCCTTTGCTTTGCCTTATATGTTGTTAATGGTGGCAGGCTACATGTTAAATGGCACTGCTGGAGCTAATTTGTCTTGGAGTAGCTCAGTTTTACTAAAGCTCACCTGCACCAGCTACATAGAAACAAACACTCACTGACCTGTTCAGTTCAGGCCCCTCAAGTCTCAGTCAGAGCAAACTCCTCTCCCTTCCCTCTGTGACATCTTGAATTGGGAAAGAATGTCTACAGCTGGTTGGTGGCTTCGTGTGATGCTCTGTGACTGGCGTGTTTGTTCGTTATGTGCCGTCGTTTTCATCGATACACGAGCATGAGCTGCTTTTTGTGTCTTGGTTTAATGCCGGGTTTCATCTCATCTTTCATCTCAGGCTTCTGCCTTTTTCCCATTCTTACATATACTGCTTAGTGTGGTTCCTCGACCTTCTGTCTCTTTCTCTGCGGCCAGAAATGTGTCATCTGCTTTCATGTAGTTGCTCTCATGTCCATCCTATCCGTCACTTTTAATCGAAGGAAATTTGGTCTGCCTAAGATGTTTTCCATCCACTAACAGTTCTCTTCTTTTTCAAACAGACTCAGCATGCAGTGAATCCTCCAAATCAAAGGTATGTACATTTTAAGTTGCTTTGTATTTGTAATTCTATGATGACTGATGATTCGTCAAGCTTTAAATACCATTTTTTTTTTGTACCAGCAGGGCTTGTGGGGGTCAGGGAAAGATCAGTGTAGCAAGGAAATGCTGCGCTCCTCTTTCTTTGTCAATCGCAAACGTAAGAAACCCAAGGACAAAGTTCAAGCCAGTAGTTCAGATGATGATTTGGACACTGTTTTGACAAAGAAGGAGGTCCCAGAGGAAGACCAGCAACAGCCTCTGTGGTCTCGAGACAGCCAGACTGAGGAGGAGGAACAGACAGACGAAGCCAATGAGAAAGAGAAGAACATTAATGACTCAAAGGATCAACTGGACAAAATCAACAGGAAGGAGACTCGGCCTCTTCCATCCCTGCCTCCAGAGCACATTTCATCCACCCTTCAAACCGATTCCTCCTATGCTTCCCCACCCCATTCCCCAAATCTCAGTTACCGCATACCAATGGCTCTCCAGTCCACTCTGTCAGACCCGCCATCTAACTATGATGATACGGTGTCAGACCTCGGTACGATGAACAGCACCAGCTCACAGGCATCAGTGCCCAGAGCGAGGCAGGGCAGGATGGCGGTGCTAGGCACAGAGACTTGCCCCAGTGGGCTGGGAGCAGAGGTTTGCTCCATTACCTCAGATTACTCCACCACATCCTCCATGACATTCCTAACTGGAGCTGAGGTCAGCACCCTCAGTCCCGAAGTTCAGTCTGTGTCCGAGAGCCGGGGCGGAGAAGATGCAGATGATGAGAGAAGTGAGCTTATCAGTGAAGGAAGGCCGATGGAGACGGACAGTGAGAGCGACCTGTCAGTGTTTACCGTTGGAAAATCTGATCTGCAAGAAGGTCCTCGACCCCTTCCCTCACACAGACTCATTGAGTGTGATACACTCTCCAGGAAGAAAGCTGCCCAGCAGAAAACTGACAGCGAGCCCTCACTTGATGGAGCTCATGGTGAAAAAGATCACAACAGACTGTCCTGTGTTTCAGGCTCAGTGAAAGGTCGTTCCACTGGAAGCCTCAGCTCTTCATCTCGGAGCGAGCTGGATAAAACAGAGCCTGCATGGAAGCTGAAGATCACAGACCGACTGAAGGTACGTCTTCGAATGTCTGTGGATGACATGTTTGGTGTGGGCAGCCAGCGGAGTCGGTCCCCAGAGGGCCGCAGTAAGAAGAAGAACATCAGGCGCAGGCACACAATGGGAGGGCAGAGAGACTTTGCAGAGCTGTCTGTTTTAGGAGACTGGTCTCAGCAGGTTGGCATAGGTTCAAGCTCGCGATCAGAGCTATCGGCTGTGGACCGGCTGAAACCTAAGTGTAGCTCTCAGGACTTCTCCATTGGGGACTGGATTGCCCGTGAGCGCCATCGTACCAGCAATCCTGAGGTGAGCCTGGACCTCTCTGAACAGCAGGGGGGTCTGGGCAACACAAACTCCCAGACCACTGGAGCCTCGGCCTCGTCCGATCTCCCACGTCATCCAGCTGAGATGTCCAATGGGGAAGTACCTCAGAGTAGAAACCTGAGCCTTTCTGCCACCGCTCACCCACACAAACTCACCAGTTCCCAGGTGGTTCATTCACGCTTTTATCAGTACCTATGAGAGATGTGTGTGTGTGTGACTGTGTTCTCATTCTTTAAAGTGTGTAATTAGTTGGGAGTCTGTCAGTATATCGTCAGTGTGACCAATGAGCATGTTTACAAAACTGTCTAGACGTGTGTCTGTTCATAGTGTGAGTGTGCTTGTGAAAAGAAGTCCTGCACACAGGGATGGATGATCTTGCTCACATTTAAGGCATGAAACAAAATGCTGTTTGTATCTTTTAATTTTTCTTTTTACTTGTTTTTAATAACGACTTGGGGATTCTTCCCTTCCGATACAAATCCCTGTTATGCTAAGAAGTATAACAGAGATGATGCTCATGAGCCCGTGAGCTTGTGACGTACATTTAAGGAAGTGTAAACACTCAAGTGGAGCTCGCTGTGTGGTTTAGTTAAGTGGCTTAATAGGAATGAATAAGAAGTAGTTAAAGAAAATACAAATTTTTAGTACTGCAGAGGAACTATTTTTGTGTAAAGGAAGTTATAATGTTTAATGTCATTGAGGATGTCGGTAACCAAATGAAGAATGTACAGACATGCTTGCCGTAATACTGACTTAAAGCTTTACATGCTTGTGTTTCATTCTAAAGTGTACATATCCCTATTTTTCTGTGTACTTGAATTAGTTTTTTTGGTACAGCCTGTGTGTGACTGCCTACAAGCTCTCTGCTGTCAAAGTGGCTTTTCCAAAGGTACAAAAGTGACAAGGAGACACTGGATTTATGCAAATGGAAATATAGTTTGTATTCATCCCTCCTGTGTGGTTTTAAAAAGCAGTGAACAACATCCATCTGATGCCAGCATAAAGCTGTGTTGTGGTGAATGTGGTTCATCAGTCAGTGGACTGGCTGTGGATTAAAAAGAAAAGTTGGAAGGAGGATGGTAATCGATCAGGAAATAATGTTCCTTTACAAAAGAAAGTGCCTCACAATGAAATGCTAAGAGTGCCATACTGTCTTTGTCGAGATACGCGAAGATGTTACTGTGAATGACATTTTTATCGTTTTTAACACTCAAGTCATTCGACAGGTAAATGCCGAGCTTCCATTCTTTAGGCATTCCACTCTGGTCTTAATACGTTTTATACATCTTTATCCTCGTTTTTCATCTCTGGATTTTAACAGAACTTGAATTTTAAATATTCATTGTAAGATAAAGTAATTTAAATGTACATAAAATGCCATGTTTTAGCTGCTTTACTTTGCATCTCCATCTTATTGCAGGATTAAGTACAGTATTGTGAGGATCATGATGCTCATGGGGCCTGAATGGGTGTTGTGGGCAGTTCGGTACTTCTCGGTGGAGAGGTTTGTTGTAAGAGGAGACACATCATTGACATGGATCATATGTATCAGCGCAGTGTTCCTCTGGTTGTGAGAAATGTGAACAGATTCCTGAAACACTGGAAATAAATTGTCAATGGCAACTATCTGAGCTTGTGGTTTTGTTTCTTGTTACTGCTAAAGTTTATCAGACTTAATCAGAATTATGTCTACCCCTTGATTTTCCTGGAGAACTGAATCCTGCAGGCTTTTAAATGTCACTATTGAGCTATTTGCATGTGTGTAGTTTGCAGAAATTAGACTAAATTAGAATAATGGATTCCTAAAGCAAATATTTTATGACACACATACTGAAAGTTTTTTTTGTGTTTAAAAAAACACCTGCATTGGTAATCCAAGTGCGTCATGATTAGTATTAATGTGTGCAATGTCTTTACTTCGTGGTCAACTGGGACTCTTGAAAGCTACATTTATAGCTTTCTGGGTGGTAATGAGTTGAGTGCGGCCAAAGAAAACATGTCAAAATGCTTTATATACAAGTTGCACATACAACATAAGACTTAAACAATGTCAGTTTTTATACACTTTGTACACCTGTTGACCACAAACCACTGACAACACAAACAGAAGTGACATGAAGAAGAGAGCAAATAACCCACAATGTAAAATTTGCCAAATCATGAAACACGGTTGGTGTTTATAGAGAAACCGCTAACTAAATGTTAGCGGCTCAGTATTATACCACCTTCATTCAGGTGTATGCTTTTATATAGATCTATATATCTCTACCAAAGTTAGAGAAAATTTCTTACAATTTTGCTCTAAGACCCACACATTCCTTTTCCTTGGTCAACAATTCTCATCCATGTTTGCTCATTTCAGTGGGTTTCTAATAACATTTCACCCACAGTAAGGCACAGTGATTAAACCAGCAAGACATCAAATTAGAAATTTCAGAACATAGAAAATGTGATTGAACTCAATTTAAAGGCTTTCTGTGTGCAACACAAGTTAAACATTGTGCCTTTTTTTCAATAAAGCAACTATAAGGACTGATGCAGCCAGACATCCACTCACACATCACAACTGTAAGACACTGAACAGAGATTCTGAGAAACAAATAGCAATGATCATACTTAAACACAATATTCAGTAAGTTAGTTGGTTATCAGAAACTGGCAGCTTTTCAATACTTTATATTCTTAACATAATGAGCTTATCTTCACACAGGGACGTTTTGTGCTGCAGAGCGCTTGTTTAAAATGTGCCTGTTGGGGAACTAAATGGTTATTTGTTGATCCTCTATTTGTCCACCAGAGGGAGTACAATTCCATTTCTTTAGACAGACTGTTCACTTCTTAGTTTTAGTCATCCTCTGTTCTGGTCCATCCTGGTTTCTGTCGCAGCGGCCAGAGCAAGGTGAAGAGACGTCAGTAGCAAGAGGCCCTGTTTGCACATGCAGGTGCTTCTGATCAGAGTAAAAATCAGGTTGAGCTGCAGATAGTGTGGAGTGTTTGGGTTGGAAAGATTTGTTGCATATTGTGCTGTGGTGCAGTAGCTGGCCGGGGGATGCTCTGAGGTCCAAGTTTAACTCTCATCATCGTCTTCTTGTTGGTCATCCGTCAGCACTTCTGGCTCCCTGAAGCACTCCTCAAAGAAGTTAACTAGTGACTGACTCAGGTGCTGCCGAGTCCCCTCACTGTGTAGGAAGTGTCCCTCATCTGGGTAGATCTGTAGATGAATATAAAGAAATGGATTTACTTAGAGATGCATGCAAATAACCCAGTTTTTTCCCCCATTCATTCATATTGTTCAGGAAACTATTTAACCAGCAAGTTGCTTAACTTTTAGCTAAAATGCCATTTTCTGAAACTTCTGCAAAGGCTGATTAGCTGATCACTAATGATTAAATGTTTTTTTTACTCTGAAAAATAAATTAAATTACAAGTTGGGACCTTTTGTTTTATGTAAATGAAACTATATATATTTTTCTACAAAGGTCATAAAATAATAACAGTTAAAATAAAATATTTCAAATGATGAAGAAACCATTTTACAATTTCATGAAAAACCTTTTATCTTCATTTTGATGGCAAAAACAAAAATATGGATGGAACAACAGAAGGCTAGAAAATTAAGTGTTTGGAAAAAAGCTGAAGGAATATGTTTCAACTAAAGAAGCAACACCCTTAAACTAGTTTAGACAGGTAAATCGAGTTGTCTGTCATATATCAAACCTCCATGGTATATTTAAGCTGCTGACTTCCTGTCTCGCTCTCTGACAGTACATGCTACTGCTTCACAACAGAATACGCTGCCTGCACTCCATACACCACCTCCTGCTGCCCCTCCTGCAACCCTGCATCCACCTACAGTCTCCTCATCAGGGTTTCCTCATCACTCTAATATCAACCTGAGAAAATGAGTTACGAGATCAAAGCTTGACGGCGAACCTCAATCATATTATTCTATAAATATTCAGATATGCTGTCTAAAAGAAATGACTACTGGCAACAGGACAGTCAATCTCCATGTTATTTAGTAATTAACTATAATGGTTTATTCAAACTGAAAGTTTATTTCAGTTGTTTTATGACTACATTTCTCATTCAAAATGTCTAGGGTGATTTTCTTGGCAGAAGAAGAAGTGAATAACAGCAACCACAGTGTAGTAAAAGTCATGATGTTTGCTCACCTGTAGGGTGTAATTGGCCTTCTCACTGATTAAATGGTTGATAAATTTGGCTGTGTGTTGGAAGTGAACCTTTTCTGTGTTTGTGGAAAGATTAAATAAAATACACGTTAGACTTGGAGAATTACAGGTTTCTGCAGTAGTTAGAAGAACATAACCATAAACGTGGCCTACCATCAGCAGTTGGGTGAATTATTAGGTATTGTTTCTCTTGCAGCTGACATTCTCTGTGAAATAAATTCGCCAACTGGCAGCCCAACAAAAAGAGAGAGAAAATAAAGGAAACCTTGAGTGTGATAAATAAGTTTATGTATAACAATCATTTACTTTCTTTCTGCCTGCATCAGGTCAACAAGATTTTGCATAAAGAGACATTGAAACTTTACAACATATGCTCGGGAATCCGTCCTTGGACCGAGGTATCGTTCGGAAAATGCAGATGCTGCAAATATGAAAAAAGAAAACTGAGGTTAGAAACATCTGGTGTCATCACACACCATCCCATTATACTATTGTGACATCAAAAGATAAAAAAGCAAAACCATAAAGCTCAAAATCTGTGATGGGTGAGACAGCGGCTCCACATTTTAGTTGGGTGAATTCGGCAGAGCTCAAAAGCATTGTTGCTAAATATCCACCATAGGCCTGAGAAAGGAAGGACACAAAACCAACAGGCTGTTATGCAAACAATACTTCTGTAAGACATGTGACAACACATAGCAAGATGCCAATCAATTTACCACCCTTCTTCTAAGAAGTTCATTTTCTTACCTTCCCATAAACCCCCATCCGATTCTTATCAATGTAGGGCTCTTTGGATATAAACCTGAGAGATAGGGGAAAAGAAAAGTGGTGGTTGTGGTAGGAGGGGGGGGGGGGCAGAGAGAGAGAGAGAGAGAGAGCGAGAAAGAACTGAAAATAAATAATTAACAACCCAGACCCTAAAGTTCCACTCATACTAGCTGTTGTGGCTGTTCTAACCTGAGTGCATCCAGCTGATCCCTCTCCTCCAGCTTTCCCAGCTTCTTGTGGACCTTGTGGAGCAGGTTGGTGCCCTGAAAGCCGCTGCCATGGCCATCAAAGCGGATGACAATGGTGCTGAAGCTGCTGACTAGAACAGTGGCCCAGTCCAGCTGGAACTGCTCCGTCACCATCTGCCCACCAGGTGTGCCGTCTCTATAAAGTAACCCATCAGTGTGATAGTAAACTTAAGGAAGTCTTGAAGAATAATCAATTTCTCTAAAGCAAATTTATATATATATTTAGCATCTCATCTCAACATGTCATATTGTGATACTCCATCATCAGTTTTTTATGAATGAGTTGCACATTTAACATCACTATCTGATAGAGAGGTATTCTTGGTAATAATCTGCTGCCTGCTATCTTTCTGCAGTACCAGCTGGACCAATAATGTGCAGTAATAGAAAAACGTGTGTAGTGCTGGTTTATAAGAAGTATATCATGCAAGATAAAAGAAGGAGATGGACATTTAGTATCTACTGTTTGTTAAAAGCCCTGTCTCTTTAATGATTTTTTTTTAAAAAGGCATTTATGGCAGCTTGTTTGAGGTAGCAAAATTAGGTGGTAACCAATATTATGTCATTACGTCTTACTGCGCTGAACGTGGATTGTTTTCTGTAGAGGAAAAATGACTCCTTTTGCTGTGAACTTTGAGCTTTGCAGGCAGGATTGACATGAATAAAAGAAATATACTACATGGAAGGTAAAAAGATTTTTTAAGAAGATAATATTTTAAAACTCACCCGATTGAGTTAGTTAACAATAATAACATTCATTTAAAGTGACTGCATTACCTTTGGGAGAACAAACTCATAATATTACACTCACACTAGCAGCAGGAGCGGGTAATGGGCTGTATCTACAAATCCAGCTGGCTTCAGAATCTCCATTGTCAGAGCTACAACAGAGGGGACAGGGTCAATGGGAATCTTAAAGCATCTTATTTGGATGCTTATATAAACTGTGAATATGTACACTTACTGTAATCATCTATGATGATGGTCTTATTCTCCACTTTGGGCATCTGCATGTTGTTGTATGTGTAGTTCAGTACTTCATTTGTTTCCAAATCAAACATTTCTGTGGGTCAAGAGAAAAATATATTTCAATCTGTAAAAGATCATGTTATATATGTAAATACTGTATGTAGAAACATGGTGCTCACTCTCTTTGTCCCCAGTCCTGTAAACAGCCACATTTGGAATATCTGGGCCTAAAGAACAATTAGGGAACACAGTCAATGTTGAATATAAAATTGTTAAATGTTATGCAGGAGGACAAAAGTCTCATGCCTCATATAAATTGATAAATGAGATGGTGATACATAACCCCTTTCTGTCTGCCTACTTTTTTAAAAAGAGAGCTTAAACAGCACTTTCACTCATCTCTACAGTTATTCTTTCATCCCACCAGGAAACAGTTGATGGCGTTATAACTACTGTCCAAAGATCCGATTTATAAAGAACGCCACCAGGACTTTATCTCAGCCTCCTAAAGACAGCGCTCTCTGCAGAACACACACACACACATACACACACACACACACATTTTCATCTTCAGGTAAAACACAAGACAGTGCAGATGCTTTGAGACTGCCGCCGGCATGCAGGCACAAAGGATCCAGCAGCATTTCAAGGTCACCTACTTAAACCCAATTCATCATGAGCTCTCAGTGTGAATTCTTTCACTAAATAAGACTCTATCTGTCCTTCTCAGGAACATTCATATTCCAGGTGAATGTTACTCACCTTTGCAGCTGAGTAGAAAGTACCGCATGTCGTGGCTGAATGAAACATCCACATAGCCACATTTGAATTCACAGGACAGGCAGCAGCGGTTGAACGGAGAGATTGTGTCGGCACTGTTAGATGAGACGATCAAAACAATCAATGGAATTTTGAACAGTTCTCAGTGAAGCCACAGAAACAATGAAATACACTTTCAACTCCTTACATATCGGGACTTCTTAGTAGTAAACTGGGCAATGTGATTTATTTATGCCATTATTTATTTAATAAAAACAAAAAGAAAATTGATGTGCCACACATACGTGTTTAGCAACTTTCCAAATCTCCGTGACATCTTGAGTCATAAAACACAGAATCAAGACTTTGTTTCTCACTTCTATTAGAATCCTACCTGTATAAATGTCTCCGTTTGGGGTGGTCCTCTGTGCTCAGAAAGTATCTGCAAATCATCAAAACAGCCATCAAGTAACAAAATAATTGGTGTTGGAGCATTTGTTTTTAATATATGTGAACAATAAACCATCAGGAAGTCTTACATGAGGTTCCGTTCATGGTTGTAGGCTAAGATGCTGGTGACGTCCCAGTCTCCAGTGGTCAGGGACTGTAGGATGTCTGTGCTAGTGTTGGCCTAAAACACAACCCATTTATGAACCCATGTATCAAAGGAGAAATGTGGAAATGTGGAAAGGAAAACTTTGCCTGCACTTGCCATGGAGGTGGACATAGAAATGTGGAAAAACTTTCCTCTCCCACCCTGAGGGATCGCCCTGGTGAAAAAAAACTTGTGTCCATCTTTAGAAAACAGTGGTGGCTCATTCTGTGTTAAAAAGAGCACAGTTCCCTGTTATTCCATTGTTTGTGTTGATAAATGGTACATGTGCACTGTTTTCTAACCAGCTGCTGCATGACAATGGGATGGCGCTGTTATCGTATACCTGTCGATGCAACCAGCTGTCGCTCTCATCCTCGTGTTTCTGCAAAAACAGAGAGAGAAAAACAAAAGGGTCTGAGGTGAAAGCTTTATTCAACAGGGCAAACAGACCTGGCTCCAAAAAAATTGGGTAAATTACTTGGTCTTTAATTAAACACTGTTTAAATGTAAATAATACAAAACACGTGTGACATGTTCAAACTTTAAATGTACAAAGCTGATGTCAGGTAAAACTATTTGTGATATTGTTGTAGCGATTTCATACATATGCTCAGGAAATTCCTGAGTCTATTCAGAGATCCGTCAGGCAGAACTCTGAAGAGAGTCTGACCATGAACAGACTTATGAAGACTCGTATCCACGTCAGTGAAGATAATTTGCTCCCAGTATAGATGCAAGACCAGGCCACACGATGCTTTTACCAGCATCATTACAGGTATCTCCTAGTTAGTTTAGCTTTACCTAAACTAAACTGATGTGTAAGGCAGAGCCGCTGAAATGTGTGTGCGAATTTGATTCAAAACAAATGAGACACAGACATTTGTGAAAATAAGGAGTTGTGTCTTCGTTTGACTCTTTTCACAGAAAAAAATTCCAACATCACCAGCAGAAACTCTTTAACACAACAGAAATGTTATATTTTGTGTCACCTTAACGCAGACTCCGGTGGTGGCCTCGCACAGTGTCAGGATAGAGTTGTTCTGGGCTCTGTTCAGCCAATTGACAGCCAGTTTGGTGTTGGTGGCCCATTTCACCATAGTGATGTAATATTCTCTCCTGATATGAACAAAAGGTGAGAATACATCACACATCTTAAAAACCTCTGTCTCTTCTAAGAAAATGCTTACGGGATACTTTTAGTGTTCGTTGCTTCATACACAATGAGGCACCGATGGGCTGTCACTCACCCTATTCGGGGGTCGTCAGGTTTCTTCATCACCACTGTGTGCAGGGGTCCATGGAGGCTCACCACTGACAGGTGCACTGTGGGATTTTCTTCCCCAGCCTGCATGAAGCAGCATGAAATTAGATACAAATCAGAGAGCCTGACTTGATTTCTGACACAATGCTGCTGCTCTCAAAGATTTGTCATAATTAAATTCAAATTCTGTTCAATTAATTGACATGATTTACACATTAAAACCTTCAATGGCAGATTTTCAACCATACGATGAAAGCTGAAATGATTTGTGAGCACAAATCCTGTTTTCCACTACAAAGCACATATCAAGTAGCTCAAATGACTTTGCTGTCTAGAGTTCAAGTTAGCATTTAAAATATGTTACACAGACAGGATTTTTGGATGCTTTATCAAAGAATCAGATGTTGTGTACAGCCGATGTTGTTTAGAATGAGATGTGACGTAACCAACATCTTCTATCAACATCCGTGCAAAGGAAACCTCAAATATCTCTGCTAGCTGCAATGACAAATGCTTGTCTGTGGAGTTATGCTCTGTCCATGGTTGCAAATCATAGTGAGGCAGCACATTTCAGATTCAGCAGGATAATCCCACCAGCTCATCCTTTTTTGTTTTAAAATGTAGCCCTGTCCATTTAGATATCCAATAAAGTCCTTATAAATTGGCTGGCATGTGCAATAAGTGTGTGTTTACAGTCTATACCTTTGGGTAATGGTAGTCCAGGCTTGTAGGATATGGTGTCCCTGTAAAAAATGGAACTTCCATTCTTGGCACCAGTGTGTCGTTGATGGTCATGTAGGCCAAACGCAGCCCGTCCGGAGACCACCAGTGCGCTATGTGGGTTTGCAGGATCTCTTCTGAAAACATATCAATACACACAATGAACAATGCACAGATCTAAAGATTAGGAAACAAGAATTTTAATAAAAGCAGAAGAAGAAAATCTATAGTCTGGCAGTAAGATTTTTGCTCATTTTTACAAGTCTTTATGATGTGGAAGAATCCAGAAGGCAGAACCAGGTAGATGAGGGTGGAACCCTTTACTATCTACCGTAAACTATTTGTATTCATTCAAATTTTCTCTCCAGTTTGACTGTAATTTTAGTTAAACATATATCTCCAATTTGTTCTAGTCGTCCATTTAAATAATAATTAATCACTAACATTGGAAATATTAACACTAAATGCATTATTAAGACATAGGTTATTGGTAAGTGGTTTAAAATGAGCCTCAAAACAGTATAAAAATTCATATGTACCATCAAAACTTCATATACAGCTTTTCCTGCTTTGCCCTATTCTGTGTTGAATTGTGCTGGTGGCAAAAATATCTTTACTCTCCTCCACTAAACTGGAAATGCACAGAAACTATTTGGTCAAGAAATAGAGAAAATGTAATGATCATGGGCTTGGCACATAATTAACTTTCCATTTTAATAAAGACATCCAGTAGGGGGCAGACAAGATCCACACAGAGACTACACATAACACCCTATTTTCAGTAAAAAACAAACAAAAAAACTGATTGGCCTTGATGCAGATTCACATTGCTGTGAATACAGAGAGGACTGAAGAGACTGTCAAGCATTTAATTCCTAGAATTTCATTGAGTTCTCAAGGTAAGGCCGGGTGGTGCAGCACAGCAGTTTTCAAGGCTGCTGTGCAAAAGAAGAAAAAAAAAACTATCTTCATTACGTGTGCCGTCACCCAGGCTGAACCCAGCATACTATATAATGAATGCTTTTATCTTATGAAGGTCTACACTTTAATAAAAGCTGTGTTGCTCTGCCAGGATTATATCCTTTACTGATTTTATACATTAACCATTGGGGGGGGTCATGTTGCTGAATAGGTTTTGTCAACATCCCATATACAGATGGGCTAGCTCCATAGAGCAGCTGATCTTCCCCACCCTCTCTCTCTCTCTCTGCCCCCTTTCTTATCAAGCTACTATAAAGTTATGAAAAAGCTCACTTACTCCAAAAAACCCCAAACAAATAAAGTACATTTTACAATAAAAGTAAAACAGAAAGTTGGATGGTTTTATGTTGTTTGTACACTCGGTGTGATGCACTGCTGTGCAGATGATGTGTCACATAGTGTGTTACAAGATCATCCATCAGAAACGAACACATCTTTCCAAATGAGGGTCCCAACATTAAAAAAAAAAACCTATAAACTGCTTCTTGATGGAATAAACTGTCTCATTTATTCCAGTTTGCAAACACACACCTAAAGCAGACACAGTGATAGTGTCTCTGGCTTCACTGCATTTATTCTTTTGATCAAGATGACGCTCATGTGTTTGGTAAAGCTCGCCAGCGCGGTAGTAATGGACACTTATACATTATAGAAGCTTGGAGATTTTTTTTTACTCTTATTGTAGGTCAGGGATGGGCAACTCCAGTCTTCGAGATTAGGATTTTCCCTGCTGCAACACACCTGATACACATTAGACTTAATTATACTTGTATAGAGTTTAACATCAAACTCAAGTTTCCTAATTACCCACTGATTTGACTCAGGTGTGTTTCAGCAGGGAAAGTCCCAACACTTCGAGGGCCGGAGTTGCCCATCCCTGTTGAAGGTTCATTTTCTCACTTAAGATCTACATTTCTGTGGATGTGACGTGAAACAACCAGTTTTACCTCTAAGGTTGAGCACTAACTATACTAAACATGGGCCTTTGGTAACAGATTGAGGATCCTTTCTGTGAGGTGAGGTTTTTTGGCCATTTGTGTTGATGCAATGACTTATTTTAGTCGAGGCATCATCTTTAAGGTCTGTTTAATTTGTCACTTTAAACCTGATTGTGTTGAAAATTGAAATTTTCTGCATTTTTTTGATAATTTTCATAACATATATCTTGCTCTTCTTATGAATTGAATAAATCTTTGGTTTAGGGTGTACTTGTAACATGAACATTTTATTGCATGCCTTTAATTGTGGTTACAATTTGGCCTTTTTATGTTTATTTTTTTGCTCTGCTAATACTTTTTATGCATATTATTTTTCTTTTATTATTATTAGCCACTGACAAATTCTTACAACTAGAACAGCAGGATAACACAAAAAGGCCAATGTGCTGAGAAAAAGAATTTCTTTCATGTCATGTTCTGTTTCAAACAAAGAAATAATCCCATTAATGAAAAAGACACTGATAGGTGACCCCTGAAGTGGTTCATGCATTATGAAAGAATTTGCCCCAAATCACAAGCAGTTGCATTTACCCTTCCCTTGAAATTATTGTCCCAAACAGCCCTTTGAATAAAAGCATGACTAATAAGTACAAGCAAGCTGAAAACAGAAGTCTAGGCAAGGCGAGTTTATTTATATAGCACCTTTCATGTACAGGACAGCTCAAAGTGCTTTACATTGAAGTCTAAACAGGATACTGTACCTAAAAACGTCATTGGAAATGAATGCAGTGGAATTTCTGCTCCCAAACACAGCAGCACATTTGTAAACAAAGCCCCATTAAAGTGATGTTTAATTACAACGTCTGTGCCACATATGCCCTAATCATAAAACGTCTCGTATTAAATGACATGTATGCTTGCTTCTGAACATCTGCTGAGTGAGATTGCAAAGCTACAAACATGAATTAATTAAAAGTGTTTGAACCCAAAGACAAGCGATGTAGAGACGTGGAGAGCGGGAGGAGCACTGAAATGTTGCCAGCTGTGCTGCTTCAGATGGAATTATGCACATAAACATGCAGCACACCTCAGTGAAACCCTGCCCGGGGCACATTTTGAAATGCTCCATTAAAATGATTTTCAGATTTAGCTAGATAAACACAGAATATGTCAAAAAGTTTGTTGACATGTTGCTGGAGAGAGAAGCTCCACAAACCCAGCTAACCCAGAACCAAACAGCAGACAGATGCAGGTATTGATCCGTGAGTGAAGATGAAGGGGGCATAGCAAGCAGCTGTTTGTACTATAAAAATCTATATAAAAAAACTTCCACTTGCTACACTACTTGTAGCTGAAATGTAGCTGGTGAACACAGAAGTGCTTCCCGGTTGTATTTCACTTTGATTTCAGTTGAAGTTAATAAGAAAATGACATGTTGCTCTATATTATACTCATTCAACAATCCTTCCAGTTAGCTGTTTTATAATCAGATATTCAGCGAGTTCACTCTGTTTTGGTTGGGTTCAAAAGTGACATTATATTCTAACAGTTTAGTGTCAAGGCAAATTAAACATCATGATAAAGTCTGGACAATTCACTCTGGTCTTTTTGTGCAGTTACCACTCATACCAGCACATCACATTGGGAGACTCTCTGCTAGAGATTCACTCCACTGGACGGAAATGTAAAGCAGGGTGCAGATTAATGACTGGTTGGGACCCACAGGAAGCAACGTGTGATGCAGAAATTAGGCTGTGGAGACTAGCAGAAGAGGGTTTACACTGCAATGATAAGAGTAAAACATGTACCTATATTTGATACAGGGAAAGCAGCATACAGGCTGCACAGGGGTGCAGTTGATTAGCTCTGTGGCCTCACAGCAAGAAGGTTCCCGGTTTGAGTCTCAGTTGGGGCAGGGGTCGAACCGGGAATCTTTCTGTGAGGAGTTTGCATGTTCTCCCCGTGTTAGCGTGGGTTCTCTTCTGGTACTCTGGCTTCCTCCCACAGTCCAAAGACATGCACCTTGGGGATAGGCTGATAGGAGACTCTAAATTGTCCATAGGAGTGTG
>JBAMHV010000008.1:12901236-12918070 GCA_037177535.1 Pseudomugil gertrudae
AGGCGAAGTTACCAAAGGGAGGGGGTGTCATTGTGAGACATAGTGAAATCTATAAAGTTTATACTTTATTATTTCCTAATACTGTATTCACTCTGAAAACTACACATCTAGGAGCAGACGGAAACAGCAGTATGAAAAAAAATCAACCTAAGTCTAATGATGAGATGAGACATTATAACAACATATAATTATGACAATTAACTTCGAGTTCATCTCTACAGGTACATCATTCACCTCGTACATCCTGCTTTTACATACTGTTGATGTGAAAAGTCACTGTCTCAACTTTGTTACAGCACCTTCATTTCTGTATCTCTGTTCTGGCTCAATAATATTTTCCATATTCTGTCAGGGTTTGGTGTGTGTGTCTGTTCGGGCCAGTTGGGGCTGAGAAGTAACACAGTCAACGGCGTTTAAACAGACAGCAGATTATCTGTGGTGACCTGAAGCTGGCAAACACAAAGTTCATTCATACCATATTTGAGTACAGATAAGTCTTCTGGTTTGCTGGATGCAGGTCCTCATGAAGTCAAACCACTTGCTAGCAGGCTCTGAAATGTATTTTTAGTGACCTGATTGTAATTGAGTGGTATGGTCAGTGACAACAATGTAATGGGGTAAGTGAGAAGAACATGCACTGCAAATACCCTTAGTTGATTTTTCATGGCATGTCAAAATAATATTAAATGATTTATATCCCTAGCTTTTATGCCATTATCTGTATCCACCTGGAAATAAATTATTAAACAAGTTATGGTATGCCTTTGCTTTTTTTAGGTCCAAACACTTCAATTCATCCACTCAACTGAAGTTTTATCCAAGTTGACGATCTTAAATTAGAAATATCATGAATCAGTCCTGTCATTTAAATCTCTTAAGAAATAGCTTAGCTAATACAAATAGGCCAACATGTGTATAATGTATATATTAAACAGCAGGAGATGCAACCACAGAAATCTGCAAAGTTACTCCAAATTGATTCATTGTTTTGTGTTTTTCCATTAATCAAAAGCCTTCCAAAGTCTGGTGCTCATGCGTTCAACAGCACCGTTCTCCAGGGTTTGGCAGCAGGTGGTGACGCAGGAGTCTGAGAAGCTCGAATCCATCTACTGAAGTGACAGTGACATGAAGTGAGACACTGGCATCAAAAAATAATCCCCAAGGACAAAAAGGACTGGAACAATCAAACATTTTATACGCATCTCTTAAAAATGACAAATTGTTTTCTTGAATGTTGTCTGAGTTGTCAGTTTCACACACACACACACACACACACGCACACACACACACACACACACAAAGAAAGTCAGTCACCAAAGTTTCAATGAAACCACTAAAAAGTAGCTTAGTTTGTTTTAGAGAGAAACCAGGGACTTACGGTGCGTTGCCAATACTAAATGCACCTCAGCTCTCTGACTGATCTCTGTCCTGATCTGCATGAACACATTTAATAATTAATTAAAGTTGCAGAAAGTGATCAGTGAAAATGGTAAATGGGCGTGGTGTCCACAAACACATCAGCGCACACATGGAGATCATTCAATGCAGGACCGTTAATGTCACAGCTGAATAGGGCTTACAGCAAACTGTTCTTTTCTCTAGTATATAGTTGTACAACTTATACGTTTAAAAGAGTGGTTGAGTGTGGTTGAAAAAGTCTAGTCTGGAGGATTATATGAAAGTAATTCAGTCAAATAAACTTATGGATCAGCTTTTGTTTAATTCACTAAAGCTGTTTAGTGTTGTTTTTAGTGTTTTCTGTCTTGACAAGGTCTCATTACCTCCTGCTTGTAATCATGGTTGACTGAAGCTGGCAGCTTTTTCATGCCAATGTCTGATCGACAGAACAAGCCAAAGTAACTCAATGCAAAATGCAAATCTACAAAAGAGGATGATCAATTTAAACAATTCAAAATTCACACTTGGAGCCATTTTTACACAACTTTTAATTCAGACTTTTATCATTTTAAAGACTCACTGTAAAGCTTTACCACTTTGCCACAATCTGAAAGAAAGCATCTTACTTAGTTTAAAGGGGAAATTGGTTAAAATGGTCACAGCCTTAGCAATAAGCTCGAGCTGGGCTAAAACTATCCACATGCAGAAAAGGAGACATTTTTTAGAGGCATGTTTTATGGAAAAGGGGCTTCAGTTCTCAAGATGAACTACCTCCAACCTTTATATGCAACTCTTCTCCAACACAACTGAATCAAATAGTTGGCTTGTTACCAGACCTCTGCAGAGCTGAATGACATGTATGTTTCAGCATAGATATTAAGGACCGGACATGGACACGCCTATTTTATTGTCAGGTGAAACATTACTGACTTGTTTGCAAGTAATAATCTTCCTTTAAATTGGTTCCATTGAGTCTTGAGCCCTTTGTAACTGTTCTAACTAACAGTGGTGGTGGCATCAGGCTTTGGCAGTATTTTCTTAGAAGTCGCAAGTAAATTGGTCCAAGAGGAAAATGTGCCCAAACACTCATGAAATCTGGCTCTGGACCGATGAAGTCGCTTCCTGGAAAGAATTCCTAATAGAAAATATGACAGCACATAAGACAGCACACTCTCAGCACACTGGAGCCTAACCCAGAAGTTAGCAGGTGAGAGGCAGGGTATACCATGGACAGGTCACCAGTTCATCACAGCAGATCAGTTCCAGCAACCAGCAAATGTGTAAATTGTATACTTTTTATATATACATATGCATTAACTGAATATTAAAAAGGAGTAGTGAAATAGAAAACTATAATCCTGTCAGAAGCTTGTTATTGTCTGTCAAAGCGATTATAACAAATGCTGAATATGCTGTGACGTAAGCAAATTCTTTAACATGTAATTCTAAGAAAACAAAACTAACTAAAACTTGTGCACCAAATTCTTCTTTTTCCCAATTAAATGTTAACTTTGTGCTTTCATTATGTCCCACAATAAAGCCATCATAGCAAACATCGTATCACTGACGTTCTGGTAAATGATGAATCAAAGTCATCGCTTGTATTTTTCCGTTTGTGTGGGTTTTTAATCTGTGAACAGGACAAAGGGAAGATGAAAGAAAAAGTTTTTCTCAGGGGATATGATTTATAGCATGCCTCTGGACAAAACTGCCATGGTATCTTTTAATCATCAGAGAAAGCGCAGCACACAACAACGTGGCGGAAGTTGAATCAGTTAACAATGTCCCACACTGTTTTCCTCTGTCTTTGCTTTTTCAGGTTGGATATTTTCCTCACATTCTAGCTGGGAATGAAATCCACTCTGAGGTACAGGAAAGAATATTACACCATCAGGGTAATTACTAGTATGCTTAAAGTTTAAGGGGAAAATATCAGAAAACATGTAAATGAAATAAATGTAAGTGGGTTTTTTAACTGGGGTAAGCTGTTCATTACCCAACTTAATTAATTTAAAAACAGTTTTATTGACTTTTTTCTTTTTTTCATGTTACTTTTAATCCCCTCAGTCTAGAGTGCCACTTTGGAATACAGTAAAATGTATGTTACCTTAAACAAGACAACACCCTAACTCTAAAAAGCCTTGCATACAGTAAGAGAAGATAAAACGCTGTAAAATTGAACATCAGAGCAACAACTCGTGTTGCAACAGTTTCGGTTTTTCTTCAAAGCCTCCTAACCTGAATATGTGAGGGTTGTTTTCAGCTAGCTCAAAGTACAGAGACAGTCACAGTGAAAAGAAATATAAATACACTCCCTTAGAGTAATTAATTTTCCTTTAGAAAGCTGTAGCATACTGAAAGGTGAATAATTTGACACATTAGTTTGAAGCATTGCCTTATTGTATTGGGACCTGCATTATAGCCACTGTCAGCAACAATGCTGTTGCAGGAGGCTGGAGTTCAAATTTCAGATAGCGTCCCTGTTCTGTATCCTTTCCTATATCTCTGCATCTTTGTCTCTATATCATTAGTGCATGCATAAGGCATCTGAAAGTGATATATCAGTTAGCAAGCCCAGTGAAGGCAGTCTATTTTCAAAGGTCCTGGTTGTACAAATTGTGCATCTTGTAAAGAGAATAAAAACAAAACAAAAAAAGCATCTGAAGTCAGTCAGACATGAAGATATATGATAAAGAGTAGCTATACTGCAGTTCACTCTGCAGGTCGGCTTTCATTAACGAGCAAACAGGAAGCAAAAGTAAACACTTTTCATACTTGTAACACAGTATGAAACAACAGAACGACGATAAAGTCATTAAAACTGTGCAGAAAAACATTTGCCACACTTTTACTCTGCTTATTATGATATAATACAGAACCCTCCATCCAATTTCTGAACAGTCCAGTTTTTACAAATGCACACACAATCAACAGCTGTTACACACAATGGGGTTTATACCAATGTTATCTCCACCTGTGTCTTTTTGTGAAGCACCTTTACAGCTGAATAATGATATACCAAAAGCACAGCATTATCTGAACCTATTGGGTGGCTGAATATTATATATATATATATAAAACACGTCTATTTAATTCCATTTTTAAATGTGTAAAACCATACTTCTGTCCACAAACACAGCTGTTGTTTCTTTCATTTATTTTCTTTTTTTAATCTTTGATATTTCAGATAACACAACACTGACAGCTGAATGGAGGCTACACCTGTGGGTAAACGTTACAATAGAGACTAATTAGGCATCAAGTTTAGAAGTGCTGGATGCGATACGCCCTCAGACAGAACAAGGTAAAAGTATAAATAAAAATACAAAAGCTAAAACAACGAAAGAAAGAAAAAAAAGAAAGCTCGTGAACAGTTTGAGCCAACGCTCCTGCGCGCATTTAATGAGAAAAAGCGCGCTGAACGCGCTAAAAGCGACATTACAGGAAAACATTTGCGCATAGTCCATCTGAGGACCTACCTGGTCGTACTGCTGAGACACTTTAGCCGGCCCGTTCGCGTCTTTTGTGGAAGTCATGACGGTAAATAAAGAAGAGAGGAAAAGGGAAAGACGTCCGCTGCCTGCAGGTGCAGAATAATGAAGCGGGGGTGGGCGCAGACCGAGGCACGGAGAGACAGCAGGGAGGGAGAGAGAGGCGCATAAAGTGTTCAAGGAGATCCAGCGATTTGCTCCAATAATGAAGAGACCGTGGGTGCAGGCTGATGTGCTGAAAGCTGTGGCGCGCTGGCTGTGGGAGGTTCAGCTCCTTTCTGAGTGTCACTGACGGCTTGCAAAACTCCTGTGGCATTTTATTTCCTTTTTCCATTTTCTGTGGGAATTTTCTCTTGAATCTGAACTATTTAATAGCAAGTCGCCTTTATTCGGAGTCAGTTTGAGTCCACCTCTCATGGCTTCCAAATCCTTTCAGCACCAAAAACTAATTTCACATCACAACAATGTCGAGGTTTTGTCATTTGTATCTTTGGAAATGGTTTGTGGCAAAGCGTTGCTTTAAAGAAAAGAAAAGATATAGGACCAAACAGGAAAGTAAAAGCAAAGAGGGAAAGCAGGAGTTTATGCCTGAACTGAAATGTTTTCTTTTCCATATTTGCTTCACTTTTTGAAGGAAAGCTTAAAGTTTTGTCCCTAAACTTCAGAAAACCTTTTGTTTTATTAGAGTCCACTCTGCACTACTCTGCTCCAAACTCACATCAACTGATAATATGGAGACATGTCAGCTGGTATCAAATCACTGTGGGCACTCATTACTGGCAAGCCCATTACACAGGAAATGGAAAAAAGGGATCAATGCAAGGTGTACAAATTACTTTCTGTTGCTGGTGAAGTTTTTTTTTTCTTTGCACTTTGGATTTGTATTCGTATCTAAAATCTGATTCAGGCCTGACAATATTCTATAAACAGCAGATTTGATAGTTAGAGAAAAATATATGCAGTGTTTCTATAAATAAATTCTTTTTCACCATTTTTTTGTCAGTGTATTATTGTCTGCCAATAAGACAAAGGAATTATTGCAGCCTGGATTTCCAGAAACTGAGTTTCCATCCTCCCACATTAAGCAAAAATAGTTCCAGTTCTAAAACACTGGTTTTACGGCAAGACTGTGTCACATCAGCACACACAATCCACATTCTTGTTAGCACAGCTTGTCAGCTTATTTGTGTCTTACACACACACACACACACATGCAAATGTCTGGTTTGTATTGACTGTGCGGACTCTTCGCTGACACAGTGCCTTCTCTGGCCTCTCACTGTAACCTTAACTATCACAATTTCATGCACAACCCTGCACCTAGTTATCAAATTCTAAATCTGACCTTAAAACCAAGTCTTAGCCTATTAAAACTAACTTTGCACCCATGGGGACTGAAATTCTGTTAGGAGAAAGTTCGTATAAGTTAGTGTGGAGTCAATTTTTCCCCCCCAACATGTAGGAGAAATAAATATAGACACACCTGCTCACATAAAGTGCTCCCTTTCTAAAAAGTGCTCTTTCAGAAGTGTTGCTGAGTCTCTGCAGCACTGCTGGCCTTTTGAACCATTCCTCTGTTGAAGGGAAAGGAATTGAACAATCGCAGATAAGTAAGAAAGAAAGAAAGACCATGATATGAGTCACTGGCACAGAGGTGGGTACGTTTGGTATCAGTATAGAGAAAGCATATGCAAAGCTGTACCTTTGCCACTATAAAGAAGGAGATGGTGCCTTCTTTCTACTGTATATTCAGATATTAACTGGTTTAAACAAAGATTTAAACTGAAATATGCTGAAATAGCAAAGGCATTTATATTAAAGGTTAAATTGTTGGTGTCGCATATGTATTTCAGTTGACTCCCTGGTCTTGTCTGCAATAGTAGACACCTGCCACTGTGGGTTTGCTGCTGCTCTGTTCTTGTAGGACAACAGTTGTAAACTCTGCTCTTCCTTTTTAAATGACTTATAGGATTCCTTGATATAAACTACTTTCTCTGATACATGTCCCATGGAGGAGTGTTGTCTCCCGAGATACTTTTTCCTCCACATCCTCATTCTCTGTGTACTTCTGCCTGGGGGACTCGCTCAGCAGTTTGTCTCAGGAGAGCATCTTCCTGAAGGATTTGTCTTGTGACATCCAGGGTAGTGACATTAAATAACCGTCCCTCTCACTATTTTTAATGGCTGCCATGACTCGGATTATTGAACTGGGGATAACTCGCACAAAAGACACAATGACTTGAGCAGTAATCACTGCATCACACACAACATTTGATGCACAGCGCCACACATGGCCTGAGGGATCTGTGCAATCAGCTCACTGCCAGGACTCATTTCAGCACCATGGCGATGGACAGCTCCACTGACACAAGCTGAAAGCCTCTTTAAGCCTGATCTCTGTGTCTCTGTTCTCTTTGTCATCTGTTTTCATTTATGAAAACATGCCATCTGGTCCCTTAGTGAGAGGTTACATCTCAGAGAAGCAGTCAGAAAAGCTCAGTGTAGGTAGTTTGCTGAAATTAGATCAAAGATTTTAAGGCTCAATTGAGCGCTGATAAAAGATACCTGGGGGATAGCACTAAACAAAATGAACACATCTGGTCTCAAACGCTGATAAAAAGGAGTATACAAGGGTACAAACAGCGTGACTGTTGTGTCATGTTAGATACAGGTGCCTAGCAACGCTTGATTCCCCATGAGATAACAATCAGGGCGAGGGCCAGATAGCAGTGGGACACAGGTGGGACATGTCCCCTCAGATTTACAGTGATACCAATACCCCCCACCCTTGTAAGGCAGCAAACATCAGCCATATTGAGAAGCCATTTATATGGGCATGGGGGTATTAAAGACTCGCCAGCGAAGCGTGTACATGATAAACACTGCACTGTGTGCGTAAACACGAGTAAACAAGTACCCGCGAATAAAAATAACATAATGAGGAGGCACTTTTACACTGTGAGGGAATAACACAGTATATACATGCAGAGAATCACCCTCACAAGAGTCAATTGGTCCACCGTGGACACATGTACATGTACGTGGACACAAGTGACCAGTACACTCTCAGCAGCTCAGCTGAACCAGTCTGCTCGCTCCACTGCTGGGGGGAAAGAGATAGTGGCTGACTTGTCTTCTCCTCTCATTGGTCAGTTTTCAATGACAACAGAACTAATGTTAGTGCTTCATTAATGAAAGAAATTACCTGTAGCTGCCTAACAGACAACATTTATCCTGAATGAATTATAAGGCACCAGAAATATACTTGGGCCAAACAGGATATTTTTTTTATATAAAAATGAAAAGACTACAGCACTTCAGATGACAGAAATAAACAAAGAAATATGCTGATGAGGTTTAAGTACAGACAAAAACATCTCCATATAAAAAAACACCTGAAGTGAAGAATGTGACGTGAAATATGCCTGGTCTGATCCAGGCAACAATACACTCTGGAGGAGGAAAGGAGCAAGACGGGCAGAGGCTGTGGCAGGTTGACCAGGTTAAAGGGAAAAAATGTTCCAATTTCTGGAAAAGATCCTAAAACCAAGATAAAAAACTTTCATGAATTAAAACAGTTTTTATTAAACTTCTTCTTATAGTGAAAGGCAGGAGCTCATCATGCAAATACAGCTTAGACTGGAGGAAGGAGCTTCTACTGTAAAAAAAACAAAAACAACACAAAAAGAAATAGTTTTCACAGGCTCAAAAAGTCTTATTTCTTTCTAACATTGCACACGTATTATGATCTATAACTTGTGTCTTATGTAGGATTTCTGTCTAGTTTAGTCTGAAGTTTCAATGTATTATTTCTTTTTCTGGATCAAAGTCAGTGAGAAAAGCAAAATGCCTCATTTCGGTAAAGTTTCTGCGACATCATCTAAGTAAGATGTAAAGTCTCATTTGCATTTTTGCAAATGAAATGAAGCTTTTACAAATCAGAAACTATTTTAATGAATCCAGGTGTTTTAATCCAGGTTTGAAAAGTCTAAATATTGTGTTTTTGTTCTGGACCTGGTCAAATATGTTCTGAATGCCAAAAAAAAACATTAAATTAATTTGGTCTAGAGCCCTATAATAAAGTGAAATAAGTGAAATCCACCTTTTTTCATGAAGCAAATCTAAGCATTATTGATTTACGTGTGATGGTGATATTTTAGTGGAATTGTAGACAAGCTTTAGAAAAGTTTTCCATGCATGAGAAATCAAATGGTAAAAACTGGCTGTAAGTTACTGACTGCCAGTTTGTACACATTTATCCAGTAAAGTCAGACACAGGCTAGACATAGAACTTATAGGTAATCCTTAAAAAAAAAGCCTTAAGTGTTTTTCAGTGCAATCCACTGATCCAGTAGACTATGTTAGGTCAATTTCATGTTCATGTCTAATTACTCTGATTATTATGTAACAGATGCATTATACTGAAGGTCCCTTGCCTCATGATAAACTGATGCATTTCTGAGCTAGGGTCAGTTGGACCTTGCTGACCTAAGCACATCTGATACCAGAGAACATCTTAACTTATGAGGGATAAAGTTGGTTATGTAAGACATATATTTCTATCTTAGAATGCTTGTTAGGATGACTAAGTGTACCAGAACACCAAAGATTTATGACGGACATTTAATGTGTTTCTCCTGCAGATTAAAATATCTGCATCCCTGAAATTTATCAGAAACCTTCAGACTTCTGGGAGTCAGAATGGGTTCCTTTTTGCCTTATTGTATTCTTTTATTCTTTGTTTCAATAAACCTTGTAATATTTTTTCACTCAAGAACCAGACTCGCCATTCTTGATAATATGTTTTGCCTCCACAACTATAACAAAAATAAATAAATCCTAAATTACACTAAAATGACTTACTGAGTTGAAATCATTTGATGACATCTTGGTCCCCCCCAGTTGAAAAATCTGCCCCCCTGAATCAGGGTGAGTTGTTCTAACTGCTACAGTATGGCTGCTCCTCAAATCAAGTCCATCTAACCCACAATGATCAAATAATTAATACATACTTTGCTGATATTATTAGTATATTTTTAAGGGTACCAACATTCATTCATGTGTCAATTAAATCTTCATCTGCAGACTAGCTCCCCCCAGTGATCACTACTTGTCTGACATCTTCATTCTGTTCTAAAAGAAATCAACATAGTAAAAGTATACTTCCTACAATGTATGCAAACATACATCTATACATCTGCAGACAGACAGACGGACAGCAAGATTAATACTGTATGATAAATAACTTCTAAGCTTTTAAAAGACCATGAAGTCCTCCTGTTCATTGATGCGTGTACAGAAATGTGTAAATGTGATGTTTGCAGGAGCATTCTGAATGAGAAATGTTAGGCTCTGAATCCCATGTTTGTTTGTTCCTGGTTATCAGTCTGAAGATGAAGAAAATATGGCAAACACACACCCAACAAAAGCTGGGTACATTTTGTTAGAAAAACTGATCATTATCAGTGGCCCTTTCCCCAGAGGCCAAACAGAAGCGCAGAAGGACTGAAGGTGACTCTTAAATCTAACAGAGCCAGACAGAAAACAATTATCCTCTTTGTTTACTGAAACACATTCCGCAGTCTTATTTTTTTCTTTTTAGCATTAGAAATGCTGCTATGGTGATGAAGGGGAAACACAAACATTGTCAATCCTAACTCCTAAGAATAAAACAGCTTTCCCATTCCAATGACACAGCTGCTTAGCGCTGTGGCCGAAGGTTGCTGGTTTGAGCCTTGACTCGGGGGTGAGTTCCTAACATTTCTAATTTCTGTGTAGAGTCTCCATGTTCTCCCAATGTATCCTCACATTGTCCAAAGATATGCATGTTAGGTTAATTCAGGGATGGGCAACTTAAAGGCCACAGTCCTGCAAGTGTTAGGAATGTTCCTGCTGCAACACACCTGACTCAAATCAACGAGTAATTAGCAGACTTGTGAAGAGTTTGATGTTAAGCTCTGCACAAGAACGGAAAGTCCTAACACTTACAGGACTGTGGCCATCAAGGACCAGAGTTGCCCATCTCTGGGTTAATTGGTCACTCTAAATTGTTTATAAAATTGTCACATCCCCAAAGCCTTTGGCCTGAGAATGTGTTGGAAAAGACTGCAAAGCTACAACTTGTACCAGGACCTCATCAGAACAGCACATCACCTCCATTATTCCTCTCACCTGTTGCAATTATTGGATACACCTGTCATCACTTACCCACTGTCAGGACTGTCACCCACTGAATACTCCACCACACCACTTCCTCCTCTCCAGCCAATCAGTGAAGACTTTGGACTTTTAAAAAGGAGGAAGGACCGTCAATCTACGCAGCTGTGGATCAGTTTGTCTCTGGGAGTGATAGTGTTGGCTTGTCTTGTGATTTGGAGAACTTTTGAGAATAAGCGATTGACATTTAGAATATCCTTGTGGTTTAGTTTTGGTTATTTAGTTTTCCCTTTGTTTAGTTTGTGCACAGTTGTGCCTTTTGAATTAATTGAACATAGGAAGCTCTCACATTTGTGTGTGTAGCCATTTGTTTTTGTTTTAACTTTAGTATATCTCCTTAGGAGACTCTTTGTGTTTTTGTACATAATTATTTGTAGTTGTAAATAGCTTTTATTTAGTTTTATTGTTTATACTGTTTTATATAAATTAGAAATAAGTGTTTTATATTAGTTTACATTTTAAGTGTTTTATGCTGTGCAGCACTTTGGAAACATTTTGTTTATAAAATGTGCTATATAAATAAAATGGATTGGAATAGTAGACTAGTATATAGATAATTGTTCATATTAATTGTAACTGTTAAACATAACCTTGTTGGGAGAACATATTTTAATTGTATTTGAGTATTTCTTTTTAGTTAACCAGTTAGATTAGACAATTTAGTTAACCACACCCAAATGAATGCTGGGATAGGCTCCAGCTACCTGCAACCCTTAATTGGATTAAAATGTCTGACTTACTAAAATTCATTTACCTGCACTGAACTGGATGAATGTGTGGTTTTGTTGGTGCAGTCTAAACACACTGTCTAAATAAATCCTGCAAATATTTTTGTAAGATGTCTCACAACCTAGAAACTTTGGCTTATAACATCTTGCTACATGAATATGTCAACCTTTCACAGCATCTGACACAATGCTATCGTTTATTGTATGATGCTGAACATATTTGATAATGGTGATTTTTGACTCAAAACATTTAGAAGGATTGTGGAAATATATCACCAACCGATATGCAAGACATCTATGTTTAACATCCATTTTACAAAAAAATGTTTACTGTAATACTAAATTCTTGGGAGGTCAGAAACAGTAAATACAGTTTACAGCTCCTTGTTTAGGGGTTTATGTTTAGCCATGTGTATACTGATACAAAGCAACAAGCTAGGGACATATTAGCATCTCATATTTCTATCCATGAATGATGAGACTGCTATGACAAGATGTGTGGACAAACTTAATTGCACATTATTTGGTTTGACTTGACTGACAAACAGAACATGCTAAGATTTTATACAAGACATCTGCTCTACTGCATCAATAATCTGCCATGTCAGCAGTAAAAGTCCCAGTCTGTTGTGATGGTGTTTAGTTTTCATTGGCATTTTACTGGCTTCCACTTTAAGATTGTCTCTTGTCAGATAGTATATCAATACCGTCTCCCACATTCATGCATCATCTAATGGATCATTATTGACAACTTAACTGAAAAACCCCAGCTTTGTGAAACAGAATAACTAAGTAGTTAAGAGTCAGGATAGTACAGAATAAAAACCTAAGATATCTTTATGACAAATTTCTTTAAAGGTTTTGTGAAGAACGGTGTATGTCTGGTTTAATGTGCTGCAGCATCCTGTGTCAGAAGGAGACTCAGAGGTTTACTCACATACAACAGCAGTGTTAACATGGTGTGGTTTATATATGGGATGCACACCAGTATAAAAAGTAGGTATAAACATAGCTAGCTCCTACACTCTCAGTTATCAAGTGAGTTACTGGACATTCTTGTTGGGAGGAGCCCATCGACTCTGGAGGTGGGCTTTGATACTAACCATTTAAAATGTTGGATTCAATACTTTTTTTTAATATTGAAATATTAAGGCATGCCATTAATTTTCACTTCTCAAATTTCAGATTTAAATATGATGTTCATTACTGTCTTCATTAAAACTTTTTATGTCTGTTAATTTTCTAGTAAAAACAGCAGCAAGGTGTTATTGATATTTAAGTCATTAAGGCTTGTTTATGAAACAAAAATCATATCAATATGTGTGGTTGATTATTCATCATCACCAAAATTGCAGATGCTCACAAATTGGTTATTTTGGAAGAGACCATTTTTTTGAGGTGGTGCCACTGGAACGTCCCATACTCTAGACTGTTTGGAGGTACAAGACAACTTGAACACACCATTATGTGTGAAAAATAGTTTAATTTTAGAAAATTTTGGCAGAATTAATTCTGCCGTTAAGCGATGGTCTTTTCCAGCTAACCAGTGCCTGAGAATGGCCTATAAAATGCCTGAGGATCTGCACATTCAGGCCTTTCAATTTTCCATTGATGAAAAATCTTGCATTTAAAGGCAGTGCTAAAACTATTTAGACCCAGTGTCAAACTGGGGGAAGTTTTATTTTCCACATTGCTTTAACAGACTATAAACAGACTCAGCTGGAGACAAACAGACTAAGTCATAAAGCTGGAGTGAGGAGAATGTGAATGGTCTGGATTTAGAAGTTATTTAGAAAGAAACAGCACTGTTCTGAAACAGGACTGTGGACTATGACTCAAAGCCACATAGCGGAACAACTCCAGTAAGCCCAGTAATATCAGAATTTATGTCAAATACTGTATGCAGCCAGTCTAGTTGGAGTGGGGTGTGCTGTTGGAAAATGTTTTAACTTCTAATGAAGTAAAACATTTTGAAGCTGAGACATAATTACACCAAGAGTGTATGACTCGTCATTATTTATACTGATAGTAAAATCCTATCAATCAACGAGGATCGCCTATATAGAAACAAGCTGTTGCTTCTCATCCATGCAGTCTGATGTGAGCACAGCCAGCTCAGCCATTCATCATGGTCCCTTCAGCCTCTGGCCTGCCCTGACTCCTCCAGCTGCCTGACTGACAGAACATCTGCTTCACTTAGAGCAACTGTTGGGGTTTGCGTCCCTCCATCTCTGCTGTGCTGGGGCTGCAATTCACAGGTTAATCAAAGAGATGTACAGTGAACAGCACCTCATTGTTTATCACAGATCATTACAGTTTGTTTAGGTCAACGATCAAGCCCAGAGGAAACACAACAACCTCTAAAAAGACTCCGAGCAGAGGCAGTTTCTCACTGTCTAAACATTAAAGAGGGGCAATTAAAGAGGTGTTCAAGCCTTTAATCAGAGTCATTATTGGTCTTTGACCAAGAAAGAACTTTCCAGGAGAAACAATTAATCTGTCTAGTCTGGAATTGTTTGTATGAACATCTGCACACACATGCATGTGCAATAGTTCTTTAACCTCCATCGCTGACCCTCATCCAAAACCCTCCTCTTTTCTCCTCCTATTTCATTTATATATTCATACTTTTTCCAGGTAGGTAAAGGCTCCTAAAGCAGCTGCATGGTTGGTAATTTGCTTGTGAATGATATATATATTATATACATATCATATAATATAATCATTTAATATAATATATACTGTAATTATATATAATAAGAGTAATAATCCTGTGACCCCATTCAGGCAATAAGCTGTAGAAAATGGATGGATGGAAGATTAATAATCTTGGACACAGGAATTCAATGTTGAAATTTATCTTCTTTCTCCATCTTTCAGAAAATGTAATAATCATATTTTTACATATATTTCAGTACTTTGCTCCTCTTTTATCTACAATAACATTCACGCTACATTTTGGGCCATTGCTCATGTTGACTGTTTATTGCATTGGAGTGAATCAGAACAGGCTTACATTCTGACAAACACTGTCTTCTTACACATCATCAATAATCCCAAACCAATACACTTCCCTCACATGTTTGGAAGATGATGTTATGCTTCAGATCAAACTTGGTAAATATAGTTTCTTTTATATCAAGTAGATCATAGCTGTGTCTATCAAATGAAGGCTGTCACACAATTAGTAAGGCGTATTAGGACCATCCATGTAAAACACTTATATTAATAAAGAGAATCTAAAGGTTTAATTCATATTTTTTATCCTTTATAAACCAAAAGCATTTTTATAAGATATTTTGACAGTGGGTGGCAGCATTGGGCTTTGAGGGTTTAAGTGCTGGTAACCCCTGAAAAATGCATCTAATGTAAATGTGCATCCTGGTTAAACGTCTTTTAATCTTTTCTGTTTAAGGAAAAGCTCATCTTTGTAAATTCTAGTTTCAATATCCAGTTTGTATTATGGCAGTTTTTCATCACCTTTAATGTATCTGACTTATGATTGCAGTTTTTATGTGTTAAAGTGCGCAGTGCTGTTATTTGTCCTCATAAAATCATTTTCATATATTTCACATGCAGTAACAGAAAAACATTTCCCTCCTGTGAATCCTAAACAATTCCCTAGAGCTCTCCAACAGCTGAGCAGTTCTTAATCTGAGGAAAAGATGAACTGGTATGAGCAACACACCACAGAGCACCCTGACAGTAAAATGCCTCGAAACTCAAACAGAAACAAAGTCTATTTAAATCACTGTTTGACAGAAAACTACTGCCTCGGGGGGCTTAAGTCAGACCCTTCTGAGAGAAAAAAAATGCATTCCTGGTGGAATCAGCTCTGAACCAAGCAGCTCTGCAGTGGGTTGCTAATAATGTAAAGATCCAATTATGTGGAGCTTATTCACTTTTCACAGTACATTTCTGTGGCCCTTTTAAAACACACAGACTTGATTTTTTTTTCCTGGTATTGCATCAGTGTGAACTTTTCATCTCACCCTATAGCGGCTTGATCTTCATTATGAATTCAACAATCTGTGGATTCAAGATGAGACCCAAAGGTACCATTTTGCAGACCCTCATGTTTTCATGATGCCCTCTGCAGTAAAATATTAAGTCATAGAAGACTGTCTTAAAAGCTCAGTTGTTACATGACAGAAGGTGTATTGTATGGTAGAATGTTGTTCAACGCCTCCAGAAGACCTACAACAAACATCACTCTTTAACTAAAGCAGGTCTCATCATCCAGCCTGATTGAATTTAATAGCACTACCTACCAAAACCTCCATCAAGTCATATAACAAAGCAAACCCATTAACTTTATGTGCATCTGAAATCTCTGCAGTTGCTAAGCCCAGCATCCACATTAAAGTTACTATTTTCTTTCACGTGAGATTCTACTCGTAAATGTCAAAATACCTTGTTTGCCTAAAACACATATTTGCATAATGTCTGCCTAGTGGCTAGCTTGACAGGCCTCAAACAAAAAACAAGCAGATGCCTCACTCCCCACCATTTCTAATCAATCAAAGCAGACTGAGCCCTTCAGGAAAGTAGTTTTAGAAGGAAGGGTGGTGAAATACAGCTTTGAGACAGGAGTTGCATAAGATTTCTGCATGCTGCTGCAGTATGAAGCCCTGAAAAACCATGTTGCAGCATCATTTCTTTAATAATTTCCTAAAAGCCTAATACGAGTTTCAAATTAATAACAATAATCAAAAATGTGTTAGTTAACAAAGTTAACATTGCAATTCCTCTGTTGATCAAAAGATTCAAAGGACACTTTTTCCACCTTAACTGTAATTAGAACATGAAATCAAATGTTCTGTCTAGATAGGACAACAAGCAGGATCCAACTGCTTCTGTTTTAACAAAGTGTCACAATGAGCAACAAACACTGTTGTTAAGTGTTGCTCAAAGGAATTCAAAGGAGGGTGTTCCTGTGCGTGTATGTGAGTGTGTGTATGTGTAGGTGAGTGCTGGGGGTTGAATGGGACACGATTTTTG
>JBAMHV010000008.1:12951530-12962312 GCA_037177535.1 Pseudomugil gertrudae
CCCCCCCCCCCCCCCCCCCCCCCCCCCCCCCCCCCCCCCCCCCCCTCCCCCCCCCCCCCCCCCCCCCCTACACTATATTTTAGAACATTGTCCCAAGTTTTATTCTTCACAGATGTCAAAGCTGCCTTATCTAACAGTCATGAGCAATATGTGTGCTATTTTGATATAACCTTGCCAGTTGTTCAGTGGAGTAGTGTATAAATCAAGGTTGTGCTGCCTATTTTTCTATTTCATGGACAGCGGCATGTTTTATTCCCTGAACTGGTTTGTGGTTTCACAGTGCCTCGTAAATACTTACATAGAAAGTCAGCCAAATCTCCTTTCCATTTTGGCTCATGGGCATACTTAGAGCAAGAGTTTCTCCCCCTGCAGCTGCAGCAGTTTATCTCTAATAGCTGCTGGGCCTCTGCTCATATTTTACATGTTTGATTTCTTCACTGACAATAATCCCACAAGGGCAGCTGCGGCGGATAAATAACCACGCTTATTTAAAGGTGGGCAATATAATTAAAGAACGTGAGAAAATAAAACACCACAGAACAGCTGCACTATTTTTCTCTGTGTTAAAAAGAACATCGTGTAAAAACAAGATTAAGATGAGCTAATGTTCATATTTGCATGCACATCACAAAAGATAAGGTTTCATCAAGGAGAGTAATTGCCCTGCAAACTGTACAGAGAATAATAAAGTCTTTAGAGTTCATACAAGTCATGATGGTTGTAGCTGGAGCTATTGCTGATAACAAGCTGATTTTATGCCACGGCATTCCCTTTCAAACAACCCCCTCATTGGTCATTCTCTGCATTCGTTTTTGTCACTTTTATAACCATGACTTACACGAGCATAATTATTCATTTTGCTAGCTCACAGTAAGTCATCCTAATTGTAATTAGTGTAAAAGGTCAGCACTGTTATTGCTTCAGAGCACGAAGGTGATGTGGTGCTTCATCATGTAGACACACCGTAAATAATGCGCAGCTTAAGTTCCTTTGCATGTTTGCTTTAACTTCACCGCATCACTTACATAAAATTCGATCCATTTCTCAGCTGCTGAATTTGCAGAATGTGAGCTGGCATAAAAAAAACTGTTATTGAAAAAGTCTAAAACTAGTTGGACCAAATCGGAGCATATTTATAGTAGACTTAAAGATCTAAATAACAATTTGTAAATCAAATGTACTTAATAGTTCAGGGGAGTTGTCTTTAGCATATATGGCCTGTTAGATCTGATGAGAAAGAAAAATGTAATATTTAAAACTATTTTTTTTAAAAAGCCTTTGAATTAAAATGTACCATAAAGTGCTCAATAAATAAGTCTGGTAAATACCAAATAACGTTTGTTTTGTACAAAAATGGCCACATTGGAGAGAATAAAGTTTCTTTAAAATGTGCATTTTTCCCTCAGAGTGACTGTCACCATCATTCATATGTGAAGTTCTCTGTTTTGTGCTGCAATATTACATTATGTCCTTAGCAGAGCTCTGATCTTGACCTTCAGCCAGACCAAAGTAGCCTTCCCTTGGTAATGGGGCTCAAAGGCCCCAAGCAGCCTATACGCCAGAGCTCCACCCAAATATTCATTCTGCTGTACTTGGTATGCTTTTCAGCCCAGCTCCTACTTGAGCTCAGGCAAGGGCAATGGTGCAAAGACATGAATAGAGAACACATCACTGTTTGTCAGAACAGGAATGAATCAAGGCAGACATGCACATCAGGCTATGCTGTGTCTTTATCAGCAAGATGCAAGTGCTTTCACTACAGGCTGAATACTATCATGCCATCCATCAGAGGTGACAGTAATACAAGAATTCTGCACCCCAGAGAGCAATGCAGGAGCGTGATTGGGTCCAGGATGAAGAGCTTTCGGTGCTCAAGGGTGGCCAGGAGCTGCAGAACCCAGGCTGCTTTTATATAAACAGGGTTGTCATCTATAGCAAACTCTCCCTTAAGAGCCAAATCGCAGCATAGCAGTTAGTGGTGACAGATGACTGCTGTTGAATGGTGTTGTCCCTTTCAGCTGCACCTCTCTGGTTGTTGTTTTTTATCTTCGGATTTCATTTCACTGAACAATGGGCTATCGTCAGCGACTGCATTATCATTTTCAAAGCATTCACTGGGCAGAATAAGATGATATCAGAAATGAATCAGGAAAACTGAAGTAATTTTGAAATTGTTAGTAAGGCTGCGGGGCAATACAAACATTTTTAAAAGGTGATTCAAAGGCTATTGGTTCAGCACAGACGAGCTTGCTCGATGAATACAGAGTGCTTTTAAAAGGCCTTTCATCTGTACATATTCCTGCTTCATAAAAATTATTTCAGTATAACTTTGTCTGCAGAATTTTACTCCAGGGAACATTAAAATTCAGGTTGGGATGCCAGTACATCCTTGACACATTCAAACAGCCCACATAAAGGTTCATTCAAATAGATTAAACTTGCAATCATGTTATCTTGTCAAAAAGCCTAAACATACCCAAATCATAACAATCACCACAAAACAACATGACTGTACAGATAACCTTATAAAAACTATTTGGGCTCAGGGATAAAAAACTACTGAAAGTAAAATTTTCCACAGAATGAAATCATTTCAACAGACTGAGAGGCGCTCAGTTGCTTAATAAATTTAATAATGGAAGCTTAGAAACAGGAAAAGGATGCTGTCCTTGAAAAATTCAGTAAGCACCAGTTCAGCCAGGGCACCAGATGAGACACGATGATGTGAGGCAAAATGACAAGTTAATGTTTTCCTATAGGAATGACAAACTTATACTAATAGCTTAATTCATTAAGAATTAAATAAAATAATACATTATTATTATTATTATTATTATTATTATTATTATTATTATTATTATTATTATTATTATTATTATTATTATACAAATAATCCACTGCAAGCATGAAAAAACATTTTGAGAAAATTAACACAACTGCAACAGCATCAACAAATAGTTTACTACTTTCATTTAGTTTAAACTTAAACAAAGATATTAAATCCATGTGTCTGTTGACACAATGTGAATTTTAAATAGAGTTGAAAATAATGTTATCCATGACTAGAATAGGTTATATTTGTTATGTTGTGGCAACAGCAAGAAAAAAGAGTTGGATGTTAAATACCTGCTTTTGTTCTGCTTTGTCCATTACAGCTCACATTAATATTGTGTTTAAAAAAAATAGTTGGGTTATTAAATGATCAACTCCAAGATTTCAGGAGAAATTGCAATTGAACTGCCGTTCCTTTATCTCTCACTTACTGGTAAATCTTTAAGCTCCATCCCTTTATTTCTGAAAGGCTCAGGCATTCATGCAACTATGTTGCAAAACTTCAGAAATGACAACTTTTGCAGTTTTTCATTGTCCTCTTCACAATATTTTTTACTGGTGTTGTCTCTGTTTAATCTAAATGACTATGTTTCTTAATATTTTAATCATATTTAAGGAAAGAAGGTCAAATGGGGAAAATAAATGTTTTGTATTCATTGCTTGGTTTACACAGTTAATAAGGCTTTGTTAATAGGAACTTTCTCTTATTCTCAGAGAGGGATCATATTAACCAAACAATGCATAATACGATTTTATATAATAAGTTTTCCACAAAAACACTGTTGAGTCCAGAGAGAAGGAGCTGAGCAGCTTGAATATCCAGCCAGGCTTAATGAATTCTTTTCTATGCAAATTGACTACAGATTATGGTAGATTTTTCTAAGCTGTGTCTGGGAATCCTTAAAGACTTGTAAATTGGTTGTGGAAACTTCAGACTTCCGAATCGAGCGATGTGCAACGTTGCTGAATTTTTAGGGCATTCAGTGGTAGAGCTCCTTGTCACAGGGGTGAATTTTGTTTGAATAAAACTAAACAAAATCCAATAAACGATGACAAATTGGAGCGGCTTGCCAGAGAAACTTGGTGACTTTGTATCTCCAGCAGAGGGCAAGCTAACTGCATGGACTGAACTAAGAACATGCCCTAAAAGACATCTAATCATGAGCAATCCAATGATACTGGCAGATGACAGAATCCCCACAGAAACCAGCCAAACATCCACAGTTGTAAGGACTAAAGATGAAACAAAGCATGTGACAAGTGAATTAATGGGGAAAAAACTATTAGTCTTTTCACATCATTATTTTCTTTTTACGTGTTTCAAGTATCTAAAACTGTCATGAAAGAGATTTGTTTTAAAGTAAACCTTTTAAACAGTGCTATGACATTATAAATATGGAAAAAAGAGGTGAGGAGGGCAGTTTATATTATCTCTGTGTTAAGAACACCCCCTCCTTAATAGGAGCATGAAGGCTTGTCACAAAGTCCTCCCAGGGCATCTCAGGATACTGATTTCATGCGTCAACATATTTTACCACGGAAACCACAATCAATGTTACCCCCATGTAATATGAGTTAACTTCCTTAATGCAGAGTCGTAAATGACATTTCAAAAGAGTCGTGCAAGACTATTACAGGAAAGATGAGCTGATACATATTTTGCCCTATCACCAAATCTAACATTCAAAAGTTAACGTTTAATGTAAAATACTGACTTATTACCCAAACTACATGGTTTTACTGTTAGAATGGATCATAAATTTGACAAATAAATGTCTAGATGCTAGGAGCTTCCTCATCTAAATACAAACAGAAACCTTTGAACGATCAGATATGATCAACACAAGTGTTTCTGCTCATATGAGGTGAAACTTTATTTCACATTATCTCCCATGAAAGCTCTTCTAAAATGCATCTCTACCCTACAACACAACACTTCCAATAATTCCAGTAACAACTTTAATCCTCTTACTTCCATGTGTTTCCACACAAAATGATCACCTTCATCAGTACGCAGTTCAAAGTGCTGCAACAACGTTCATCAGTTACAATAGATCTTTAGACCAGTGGGTTAGGCAGGAATTTACAACGCGATTGTGTCTAAAATATAACTTACCTTGTCTCCTTTGGAGAATCCCCTGCGGTAGTTTCCCGCACCTGCTGATGAATTCATAGTCTCGTGTGGAATTAACCTGCAACCCAAAGTAAATCACCTTAAACCACCGGAATGATCAACTCTGCGGAGTCCTTGCCTCTCGTATCTCTGCCTGACACACCAGCGCGTCAGCACGCACACGCTCACACAGCTCACAACCACGAGGATTTTCTCTATTTCTCCACCTAGAATGTAGTTGGAAATTTAAGTTCACTGGTAAGCGATCGGGACCATCAATAATCGAGAATAAACGCCGTTTTAAGTCTTATCCAATGAAAAATCAAAGCTTTGTCATCTCACTATAAGTTTAGCCTGCGCGCCCATGCAGATCATTGTCAGGAAGTTGTATCACAATAAGTCCAGAAGCATTCCTGTGAGCATGAGAAGTTTTTTTGTGTTTGAGTAAAATCAGCTAACCCGTTTTGGCCTCCCCAATTAAAAAGAAGAAGGAATAAACTATTCCGCTTTATCAGCAAAAGGAGTCCTCTGTTCCCTGGAGTGTCCAAAGCTCAAATGTGACTATTTATGTCGAAACATTGTCTGGACGTGATGTTTGAGTGCTATTGCGGGGCTCAGGAGCAACATAGTCCTTATCTATGTGAAGCCACTGCGTTTTCACCACTCATTTATAAACATTTGTTCCTCTGATAACACTTGACTTGGATACAAACTCAGCTCAGTGCGCGCGGCTTCTGCCCTCTGACGCTGTTTCATGGCGACTTCCGCACAGAGTAGCAATTAGAAGCTTTTAGCTGTGGCTGCTGATCAAAGGCGAAACCGTGTCACCCTGTAGCCCCTCAGCGGTTAATATGTTTTCACAGGCTTAATGAGGAAGGGGATGCGAAGGAGTTCATTACACAGAGTAAAGTGTGAATTTAGTGAAACCACAGGGATCTAAGTGGCGGCGCTCTCTGCATATAAAATGACCTGGAGCTGGAGAGTCTTCTCCAAGTTCTACTGAAGCCACTTAATTATAACAAAGGAAAGAATTTGTATTTCATTCTAACAGCTACAAACAAAAGATTCATTATATGGTGATTTTCTTAATGTCAATATTCTTAAAACAGGCCACATGACTGATGACTGAGGTAAAACCTTGCAAATTACTGCAACTTTTTTGTCGGATATTGGACGAACTGTGTATATTACTCACAGAAACAGTTTAAATAAGACACATCCCAACTGAGATTTAATGGTAAAATTCTTATATTACTCTCTTAACATAAAATAACGTGTTTTCTTATTTAGTTTGGACAGTAAAAGAAAGAGAAAAAAATAAAACAGCAAAGCTAGACAGGAAGGCTGTGTTTGGCTGCCAAAACCATTTGCATTTAAACATTATTTTAAAACTACAATCACACATCAGATAAACAGGTGTATGAAGATGTGTGTGTGTGTGAGAGAACTCAACAATGTGAGGGGATCTTTCATCTCAAACCCATATCATTTACAGATCAGCACCATGGACAGCGCCCAGGCAGCTCTGTTAATGGAAGAATAACCTCTGACACCGCAGGAGACCAATTATAGTTCTTATACCGTGAAAATGTTCAGGAGAAGAAGTTTAAAACCAGGAAGTGGACAAAAGGAAGGTAAAATCAAATGGCCAATGCTGAAGCGAGTAAATCTGCATTACCAATGTGTACTTGTCTCTCTCTCTTTCTTATTTACAACCCAACTGCAGTTTTAACTTGACTGATACACAAAGCGTTTTAAAGTTCCAGGCATGTTTTAAAGTGAATATTTGAAAGCCTACAAGTGATTGCTTTGAGGTAAATGTAGAAAGTTTTAATGTACTCAATTTTAATTATGATAGCCACTGACTTGTTTATTATTTATGTTTCCTGCGCCATCAGTTGAATCACCATTTGTTTAGGTTAATAATTTTAGCAATAAAACAGTTGACCATAACGCACTTTCTGTCACATGATATTTGTGTCACAGTCAGCTCATAGACTCAATAACTGCCCTGCTCTCACCACACCCACTGGTTGTTCTCACTCACCAGTCAGTTCACCTCAGTATATTTTCTCCAGCCTCACACTCACTCAGTGCCAGATTGTTCTTCTGCAGTATGCGAGACTTTCCAGTGGTCCTCTGTCTGATTACCTGGTGTTGACCCTGCCTGTTCCTGACCTGCTCCCCTTGCCTGACTCCTGGAAAACTGATCTGCCTTCTGTCCCTGACTTTGTCCTTTGCCTCAGGGTTCCTGGAGTCGGACTTAGGGATGGCTAAACCGAAGCCTCATGAAACACTGAGCAGATGTGACACAGATGCCTGGAGACATCTGACACATCAAAAGAGCTCCATCTGCTGGCTGTGGACATCTGATGCATCAGAGAGAAGCGCTGACAAGACTTCCTCAGTGCTCACTGCACATCTATCATCATTATCTCATTTTTAACTTTGTGTTCAATAAAATGAAAACAATAAAAGCAAATAAAATCAAAGCTAACATCTTACACTGAGTTAAAAGCCAAAGAGAAGAAATGTGTTATGAAAGGATGTAAAACCAGGAAGAGACTGCCTGCCTCACATTCAAAGGCAGCTCATTGTGATTGTATTAGTGATTTGATACAGTTTGTTAGATGTTATAAAGAAATGCTGGTGAAATTTTCTGACACAACAGAGATTTTTATTCAGAATTTGTGTTTTCTCTACAGTAGATGGCTAAATGTGAATCTGTGTAATCTGATGTGATAATTTAAGGTCACACAATATCTAGCAGAATCTCCTCCTCTCAAAAACCCACAATCTCCTGAACGTTTTCTCCTCTTAAAGCACTGACTGGTTGACAAACCCAGCCCCTTCGAGCTGCTCAACACGAATCGATGACGTAACGAGGCCTCGGTTGGTGTGGTCACGTGACCTTTGGCGTGGTGAATCTGTTTCAAAACAAAGCGCTTAACACCACCGTGTCACATGCTTGATCCGTGCTCGAGCAGATCGGCTCAAGCATAACATCCCTACTTGGACTGCTCTGCTTGCTTGGCCTTGGTTCTTCTTCTGTCTGCTCCTACTGGAACCGTAGCCTCTGTGGACTGTCTGCCTGGCTTCGACCCTCTGCCCGTCACCAACCTCTGCTCTCTCCACACAGAAGTTCAGTTTCCTGCAGTGTGAATAAAGGTCATTACCAACTGTTCCTGCCTCCAAGTGTCTTTCATTTTGGCTCATATACCCATCACAATGTGAAAGCTCTGTGAATCTTGTCTTCTGTTTCCAGATATTGTGTCAGCCCTTAGAGCAGCACGTTTTTCCCTTAACACACAACACAAATAATACATTTATTATTTTTTTTATCAGCTCTAAACATATAACATTTTAATACTAACAACAAACAAATATCTAACCTGTTTTTAGCTTATTTATTCCATCATCATTGACTTCTTGCTGAAAATCCAATTTCTTTCCCAGTTGGCCTTCCCCTTTTCTCATTAAAATGCCAACAAAGAGGACCACATGAGCTGAAGGACAGTGAATAAATCGCTGTTCTTAACATGGCAGATTTAATGGACCTGAGGATCACTGGGGTTGTAAGTGAACATTTAGTGGGGGACAAGCCACATGTGGAAAAGCAAACCCTGTTTTGATTTGAATGACCAGAGGAAGTAGCGCTATCAGCCTGAAAAGCTCCTCTACTTAATGATATGTGGGCTGCTGTTAGGCTAACATGAGTGACATGACGCTGAATACTAACAGAGGCAATACCGCTGCCTTTTCATTTCAACTCCTCTACATCACCTGAAATTACTTAGCATGGTTGCCTGTAGGAACATGATGCCCATTAAATCCATCTCAAGTATGTGACCTGGTGTGGGAAAGTTTAAGTCATTTTCCTAAAAGTCACTTGTACAGTGAAGTAGCAGAACAACTATGGCAGATGCATGAGAAGTAGCCATTAAAGTTCAAATGAATGCTTTCCAATTTTAAATGTACTCTAATTATTCATCACTCAGTTCAGCCTATCTTCAAAGTGAGACGTAACTATTGTATTATGTTGCATAGGTAATACATATTTTGCTCATTCACTAGTTCTGTGTTGCTTTGCTCACTAAAGAAAGTACTCTGCAGAAAAAATGTCTCAAACTGAACTCTGCTCATAGGATTTTGAGTAAAGTTTTTACCATAAAGTGATACCAAATGTCTCAAACTGTATTATAAAATGCAGGGCTCCTATGGGTTAAAGGAAATTACTCTGATGAACAGCACATTGCAAACACACACACAAATGTAAATCAAAATCCTGATGTCAAACTGCTTTTTACACATTGGTTACCTATACAGATAAATGTCTTTGCACAACCATCTGCATAGTTTTCATTACATAACTTGAATCATCCAACCACACAAAACATTTACAGTTTCCAGTCTTGCACCCATGAGGCCCATATTTCCTGTCACTTCTCTACCCTCTCCATCAAAAGCATTCAGCAACTAACAAATTAGGTTTCCATGGCTGTGTCTCAATTCAGAGACTGCATACTTCTAAGTACACAGACTAAGTATTCCATGAAGTGTCCTTCATAGTCTGCGTGCTCCAAAGTGCGCCTTCTGTTTGAAATGAGACCGCTAGACTGTACGAGAATTACCCATAGTGATCTAGTCACTCTATCACACAAAAACACAAAAATATCCTTTTATAGGACAGAAAATGAAGCCAGATATTTCCATGTTTATTTTCATTTACCTTAACTTACAAACATGTGGAGTAGGCGGGGCCAGAAGCGCTCTCCTCATGACAAATAATCCTCGTCTGACGCATGTAATAAAAATTATTTGTGTTTATAAGACACACTGCCATCTCCGCTTGTCTACTGAGACAAATATGTTTATATAGTTATTTTTAACACTTCTTCGCAGACAGTTAACTGCTGCTTATTCATTTCTATCTGGTGTGCAATGAATTCTGGGTGATTGGAAACCATGAAGGATACATAGTTTGTACACTTGTTTTAAGCTAATTCAGCCCCAAACGAAGCGCACATTTGAAGTGTGGATCAGAAGCACACTTCAAATTAGGACAGCACTTGGCGCGCCAGTATGACGTATGCGGTCTATGAATCCGCACTTCAAAGTGTCCAGTTTCTGAATTGAGACACACCCATGTCTCCCTGTTCCATTGCACCTGATTCAAATGAATGAATCGCTGTGCACATCTTCATAAGCTGTTGGATCCATTTGATTTTAATCAGGTGTGCTGAATCAGGAAGACATGCCGTGTCCGAATGTGCTCCCTATGCTCTTCACCAGTGGTATCCAAAGCCGGTACGCTGTCCTGAAGATTTTTGATGTATCCCTCTTCCATTAAATGAACACAAAAGCTAATGAAGTTCAGCATAATGACTGATTAGCTTGAGTCAGCTGTGTTGGACCATGGAAAACCTGCAGGATTGTGACCCTCGAGGACAGACTTTGGACACCCCTGCCCTACACAGTGCCCTAGTGGACACGCCATTGTGTTGGGGTGGAGAAAAAAGTAGTGCACTCAAAATTACCTACAATGCATCATGAAAAGAAGTAGTGAGCATCAATGGATACTAGACGGGTCAATATTAACCACAATGCATTGGCCGGCAGTTACAATGGCAGACATATCACGAACATTAAAGAAGGTTAACAAAAAAAACTATAGGCGATTATTTTTATTCTGTTTTCAATGAGTAAATTTTATGTAAATGAATTAGATATATCATAAGGAAATAAAATATATTCACACAACTATGGAAGCAATAGTGTAAACTAATTCAAATGAAAATGCAGTACTGGAACTCCTTTTTCTTATTCTGAACACTCCA
>JBAMHV010000008.1:12989849-13001221 GCA_037177535.1 Pseudomugil gertrudae
TATATATGAATGAATTTTGTTCCCTGAAAAGATAAATTTCCTTATGCAGCTAATCTCATTAACTTATTCACAGATATTTAAGTCAATGTCAATTTGCATACATCTGATTATGTAACATGCAGAGATTCTCCTTACCACCGAGGGGTCCCAGTTGATCCTCATCCGCACTTCCGCAGGGGTTGGGGTTGTCACAGTTGCCCCGTCTGATTTCTCCACTTATTGACTGTTAATATACTCTCATTGCGCTTTTTGGTGAGCCATGGTGATATTTTGTCTATGGACATTATTAACAAATGCGGCATTGTGATTGCGATCTCACAGCCGGGGTTTTAGAACCGACACGACAGGTTAACCCGTTGGAAGATTTAGCAACCTTGAGATCAGACTTTTCTTTCTGGAATCCTCTCCATGCCTACCAAATTGGAGCCAAATAAATAAAACGGCAAAAAAATAAGCCCACTACTGCCAATATTTGTACAAAAATATCTTGGATGAAATTTGGTCGGTTTTATACATGAAGTTTTATGTGTGGTGTGCTCCTTGGTGCACGTCAATGCTTAAAGACACAGACTCCAATTTACCCATTTACTTGCATTTAAAATATTTACAAAATAATTTTGTAAATAATTTTAAGTTTGGACCCTCTCCCAATGTTTTTTTTTTAAGAGTGTTTTAATGCAGCATTTTCTTAGGGCAAGCTGAATACCTACACTTAGACTTGCAGGACAATGTCCTCCTTTTAATGCTTTCAGACACAATGTATATAGTATACATATTATACACGATATAGGGCTACACACCAGGAAAACGTTTGGAGAGGGAGAAAAATAAAATGATTTAAATAAAGTTTTTAATTCTTTTGTGCAATTTTAAAGAGAGCAACAACGTTGATGGTGATGGTCGGGGGTGTGCCTGAGTGGGCGTTGTCCCTCTCGGGATGGCTGTCCCTGTGTGGTCCTCTGGAGGTTTCCCGGGTACTGGTCGTGGTCAGTGTTTGCGCTCTGGGTCTGGCCGGTCTCTCCGTGGTGGCGCCTGTGGCAGGTCCTGGGGGTTTTTCGCCCGAGTGCGCGGGCTGCCCTCCCGGTTGTCCGGCGCAGGGATGGGGGGGGCGGGTAGACGCCAGTGTGGGCTGGAGTGTGGTGTTGGTGATGGGGAAGGGACAATGGTGCAGATTTTTTTTTGGGGGGGGGGGGCTGTCTGGGCTACCCCACAAAAAGATGGGAAACAGCCATGGTATATAGATAGATAGACTTGCATTAAAAAAATAAAGTACAGTTTATTTTTAAATGCTGGTATAGTATTGTTTTCAAAGCTCTAGTATTGCGGTAGTATACTGGTGTACCATGCAATCCTAGTATTCACACACAGTGAGGTTGTCCATGTATGAGAATTGAAGCATAAATCATAAACTCCAGACTTAAGTTGTGCTATAGTAGGCCTCCAGTGTGTGACTATTTTGGTAGCAAATTAGACCAAAAACAATCAAGAAATATCTCTAAATGCCTATCTTTGTATTTGACCTTACCTCTTACCTGAGCTGTCAGTGATTTAAAGAAAAAAACCAGCTCATTGAATGGTGGGTGTCATCCATTGTTGTGTGCTGTATTGCATTTTGGTTTGTAGTTACAACCATGGGTGCAGATTAAGCAACCAGTGTTGTGAAGAACAAGATGGACAAGATAGCAAAACTGGAATCTCTTGTAAAATGTCCAATATGGTGGAATTTGCTTATATGTGAGTATTTATTATATAAAATAATTTAACAGTTTAGCATAACATCTGCTTATGTCAAAGGAACCAGAAAAGCTGGTCTGGAGTTACAATGTGCTTTGACCACTTCAGCCTCCAGTCTGTGTAAAATCCCCTACCCTGACTGGGATCAGGTCTCCCCCAGATAATAAAAGCATGTAACACTATGCAGCGCTTTAAAAAAAAACCATTAAGAATGCACAATATTTATCGAACCGATAATATATCTGCTGATTTGCTTTATTGGTTTTCCCGATTTTAAAAATCCCAGATAATATATTAAAAATTTGGGGTTATTTTAACACAGGTCAAGACCGCAAAGGTCATGCCACCTTACCAGTAGGACCCAGGCTTGGCCCCATCACTGCCTGACTAATAATGAGCAGATGACAACAGCATTGTTGTTTCCAAGAGGAGGGAAGAAGATTGCAAGTTTTAAAGGAACAAATAGAATGGCTCGCATGAAAAATCATTGCAGTGAAGCAGCCTGGAAAAATACGAAGCTGCCGCGGTAACAGCTAGTGGTGCTAAAGCTAAAATAAAACAGAGGGTCAATGTATCTATTTAGAACGCTGTAAAACCTTTTCAAGAGACAGCAAAACGGTTACAGAATTCCTCTCATTTTTGAGGATGCACTTTGTTTTCTATATTTGATGACATTTTGTTATTGAGGCTGACACAGTATGTCAGTACATATAATTTCATATTTAAACACATCTTTGGAGATAATCTGTACATATTTTCAAAGAATGCACTTTGTTAATTGAATGACCACATTTTTGTGCTATGACATTAAAAAATAAACATTTGAGGAGCCAAAACCTTGTGTGTGTTGCAGATACATCAAAGCTTCCTAAATATCTGTTTTTCATCACTGTATCCAGCATGAACTGCAGACTTTAGTAAACATAAAATATTGGTAATTTATTGGTCATCGCTCATGACAAGCAGGAAAATACCAGTTGAAAATTTTCATATTGAGCATCATAAATTTAAAATGCTGCATCCATTTCTGGTGAAGTATTAGAGGGAGAATATACTTTCTGATAAACATCAGAAACTGAGAGCAGTCTCCTTCAAACTCACTGTATTTGAGCTGCACCTGAAGGCTTTCTGTAAAAAAAGAAATGGTACTATTGTGATTTAACTAAGTAGTTAAATTGGTAAAACTACTATTATGAAAGGCTGCTTTGTATTGGGGGAAAATGTGGAGAAAACAAGAAAAACCCTGGATGTGTGAGCACCTATAAATCATAAAGCTTAAAAGGAGATTAAAAAAAACAAAATTAGACGAAATCTGCATTAACTGGTGGTACAGTAGTAATGAATGGATACATTTACAGGGAACTTTTAATTCCCCTTTAAATGCAAATGCAAGTTAATTCCTCTTTATAGAGATGATTAAAATAACCATGTAAACATCTAAAATGATCATTCGAATTAAACTTGATCCCGAATAAAGTGTCTGGTTTATTTCCATTTTACAGTGGAATTAATTTCTTCCTCTGTAATGTAAAACTGTTGTGTTTACACCAAAAGGTTCATTTTCAGTTTCATCCCAAAGCAAATATGATCTTTTGTTGCAGTTTCTTAATTGGTCCGGTTTGCGTACACAAAGGTCAAACAAACTGTCACATGGCACCAAATGTTCTGTGATTACTCATGTAAACTGTAAGCAGACAACAAATCCATCACAATTATTAGCATACATCATAGAACATTGTCTGCTCATTTTCCTGTTGATGCTGATTTGGGGCCTCCTTTATGAAACTGTGTAGCAAAGATGCCTACAGGTGGCGTATATACGGAAAACGGGAAACGTGGCACACAAAACCTTCCCAATTCATAAAACTACACAAAAAGCCAAAAATAAAATCTGCAATGTCAGGTAGAAATTCTGATAAACAGCATGGTAAAATATGAAAATATATTTTTTTTGTGACCATGGGAGGAACATCACGTTGACCAGAAAGGCAGAGGAGTGTCGGTAGGTAACCGATGCCGTCATCGCATCTCAGCAGACGGGCAGAAAGTTCGAGAAAGTAAGAAAGAAAAAAAAATGATCAGACATTAAAGTGGAGGGGGAAGCATTTTGTCGTGCACAGGAGTGTGCACATACCATGGACAAAGCTTACTGCTGCTCACTTCCACATATTAGAAGCTGGTGAGGAAAATTTACACGTCCACAAATATGCTGGAACCAAATGCAGGAGAGACACCGGATGATGCAGCAGGTGACTTATTCCTTTGTCTCTGATTATAAAATGAACATGTAGACGCATAGAAGACGTCTCGAACTCCAGTTTTACCGGTAAAATATTGTAGTTCCTGTGTGTCCCTGCTGAGTTTGCAGTGCTGCAGCTGGTTGGAAAGAGTGAGGACAGTGATTCCACAGCAGCTGTGTCCTTGCAGAGGGACACAATCGGCACCATCAAGGAGGTGATGTAGGAGTTGGGGAGAAATAAAGACGTCCTGCAGAAATGACATTAAATCAAACGTGTGAATAAATCAGATTTTTCTTCCTCGTGTGTGTTTCATCTCTACTACACACTGTGTAAAGCAGCAGCATTTGTCTCTCATATGAGGGGATGGGTTTGAGGTCAGCCCTATCAGCTGGCTTTTAGTGGTTGTGGCACATTCTCATTTTCTGCTGTGTTATGTAGCACTATCTTACACATCTTTGCAATTGCGTAGCAAGTTTCCTCCTTTGGCATACCTCCGCTTGCCCTTCAGCCCGATGGCCCACTACACCTTAGAGTGTCTGGCTGTGGGCACATCGTTCGGTTCCCCTTAATTCTGGGTTGAGAAAAGAAGTGAGCAGTCCCAACTTGTCAGCCATTTTCCTTTGGAAGATGTTTCAGCAGCAAATAATGGAGCCTAATATGTGACAATAAATGAAGACCATGTTAAGTATTCTGCTTTAACGCTAAAACTAATACTACTTTAATTCTGAATGACTTAATTCTAAATGTTTAGTTCTGAATTAAAAACCACCATGTAACCATACTGAACAGCTCATTAACAAGTTGTTGCAGAACTTTTTAATTTGGATCAGGTGAGTTGTACCAGGAAACATCAAAACCTGCAGGATGGTAGCTGTTGAGGATCGGAGTTATAAATCGTGACGCATTAATACACAAGTTTCTGACCTTAAAATTGTCTTTTGACTCGTTTTCATGAAACAAAAGACACCCATTAAGGACAATCAAGGGCCTATCGGTCTCTTGCAGTAGCCTGAGGCTGAGAAACTCCACAATTTCATGTTTCAACTGGATCATCCTGTCTTGGCTGCCTTTTTCTTTAGGACACTCTGTTGTAAGCTAACAACTGGGTATCAACTCACTGCCCATTTGGTTGAATCACCCAACAGAACATTATGAGGGAAAATTGAGAAAGGAACAGAGCAAAAGATCTGCTGAGTCTATTTCAGCCTGGCTTCCATTTGCAGGACTGATTGTCTCAGCAGGCTTTGGAAAAACTTCTCCTTAAAAAGTCCATCACATAGCTGCAGTTAGTCCAGAACACTGCTGCTCGAGTCCTCACTAAGACTCAAAATCTGCTATAATTCCCGTCCTCAGATCTTTACAACGGCTTGCTGTATGTCAAATAATCGACTTCAAAATTCAGCTGTTGGTTCTGAATGGTTTAGGACCAAATTACGTTCAGAATCTTCTGGTTTGTTATGAACCAACCAGATCCTGCAGGTCTACTTTCTTTTCCTAGAGTCAGAACCAAACATGAAGAGGCAGCGTTTTGTTTTATGCTCCTCGCATGTGGAACAAACTCTGAAAACTGCAGGTCTGCTGAAAATCTCAGATGTTTAAAATCAGGGTTAAAAACTTTATTTACACATTTTTTTAATCAATAACTGTTAGTTCCTCATACTTTACTTTTTAAAGCATTTTTCCTTTCTTGTTTTTATCTATTTTTTTAAATAATGAGCTGAAATACTTTAATGTTTTTATATAAAGCACTTTAAATTTGTCATGGTATGCTCTATACAAAAAAACCTTTTTGGTAAATCACACATGCCAAAGCAAACGGCACCGATCAGGCCATATAAGTGCACTCATCAGAATAGTTGGCCTGACAACAGAAGTATGAGCAATGAGTTCTGCACTCTCAACCTGAGGTGGGAAAAAGTTGATGTTGGTTTTTTTTTATAAGATGAGCTCAACAAACAAACAAACTAATAGAGCATGAGATGTGGTTATTGGAACATTAAACCTAATTTAAATCAAGTGTTTGGTCAAATAGTTTGTGTTTAACTCTGCGAGAGACTGGTCAGGTGTAGGTGCTAACCATCAATGTGTCATCTGCATGAAAAGTAAAATATCAATCAAAACCTTTTTAGTTTTGGGTAGTTACTCTAAAGTGGAATTAATCATTCTTTAAATTGTAATGAGATGCTACTCGTTACTGCACTTGATAAATTAACTTCACTACTTATAACATTACTGTCTTTCTTAATTTGACCAAGTAGACACATGGAGAAACATAGTTGTATCATAACAGCCTTTCTGCATACATCTTAATGTATAAAAATGGCATATTAAACCATATGAAAGAAAATGATCCCTGCCTGCACAAATATACCTCACTGTAAACACCATAAACAGAAGTAAGCTGTGATGAGATCATGTTGATGCATGCTACTAAAACTCTCAGACCTACAAGATGAAATCATTTAAAACAAAACAAGCCTTTACACACCAAAACAGATAAAATGGCAACATAAAATTTTTAATAGCAGACTTTTTTTCTGAGAAATAGAAAAACACAAGCAAGAAATAAACAAAGCAGGTTAATTTCCCTGAGGGAGTCATTCCAAAGGGATTATTAAAGTTAAGTCTAAGTCTCTAAATGTTTTTAAAAAATAATACCATATAGGAATAAATTATGTCAATACCACGTGTGCACTCTTAAATTGTACGTAGAATGCAAAAAATGTCTAGTTTTTCACCCTACAGTGTGAAGATGTGTTTTTATACCAGAGTTTGTATACATCTTGCATTCTCGGCTCAAGAGTTGTGTGTAATGGCTACTGATCTGAAGAGTTGTAGGTTTCTTTCCACTGAATAAACTAATGTTCTAACATTTCTTTGAGGATCAGAGGATGCTTATTGAATTAATATTTTCTGTTTTATTTTTTGGTGAATTAAATTTAAGGTAGTCGCATCAGTTTAAAAGTAAACGACACTGTGATGTGACTTAATGTCACTTAGTGACTAAGTGACATTATATTTAAAAAAACTGAAAAACTAGTTAATGATTAGTAACTGAAATTGTTTGCTCTTAACATGCCACTTTACTTTACATCAGGATTACTGTATCTTCATTACGCATTGATGTTGTGTGTAAAAGTACCGATGTGGAATGGGGAGTCTTACTTGATCCTTGGCTCATATGCCTCGCAGTCATCATGGAATCAAATAATGAGGTGCATATAGAGATTCCTATCCCTACTTCTTAAGCACACTAATGTAGCCATATCTGCTTGGATAATGTGCATTGTCCATGCATTGTTTAAATAAATGAACTCCTAATCCATAGAATCACTTCAACACATCAAAATCTGAGCCTTTTTCATAGTCCTGTCCAGATGCAGACAGAACAGTCCAGCTGTTTTTATCAAGAGGATATTGTATTTCCTATAGATGAAATGTGTGTTGTTGACGCATACAGGAATTATGCTCAATAGTAGTAATGCTGTTCTGGCAGCTTGTGGTGGTTAAATAGCTTGTTGGAATGTTTCTCAATTAACAAATGAATTCATAAGATTCAAAATGCCTCAAAATCATCAGAAATGTGTTTAAAATGATAAATGGCCATTAACTTTTATAGCAAGAATTGAAAGTGTGAAAAATTCCTGTTGAATGAATTCCAAGACTCTCTTGTTTTTATTTTTATTATTATTATTTTATAGTTTTTATTGTATAGCTCATATTCCACTACCCCCCGTCTGTACATGTGAGCTACATCTGTTTGGGCAGGTGCAGATAGAAGTTTTATCTTTTTCCTCATTTATTCATAATAGAAGTTGGATGGATGCCTAGCATCGACATGTGAAATAGATATATGTAATTACCTGAGAACAAACAAAAAGCTTAGTTAAGAGCCCATCGAAACTGAACAAAAAATAATGGATGTTCTTCGTGTTTTAGCCGGCACTTTAGACCTTTTTACCCTACTTTCACATGTGTACGTTTAAATCAGTTTAACAATGGCCTCTTCATCCTCACACATCCCTTATGTTGGTTTTTCGTTAGGCAATACATCCAGCAGAGAGCAGTGCAGAATTCACCCCAGAGTTCTGGAGTCCATGTCAGGAGAAGTCAAACTTTGCAATTGTTAAGGTGATCGTGAGATTGTACATCCTCAGAAAGAGACGAGAAGTGGCAGGGCGGTTGGAAGTGCTGATCTTGGTGAATGAAATGCATCATGGCTGCTTCTTTGTTCCTTCCATTGGTTGCGCATCAGCTATACTACTCAACACTGCCTCCACGGTTCCTGTTGGTACTACTCCGTTTGCTGTGTCAGAATATGCATGAATAAAAGTACATGAAACAAACCACAGAACCAAAACAATGCAGAAGATGGATGTAGCACATCTTCTGATTTTGTATGCGTTTGAAGATTTGCTTGTGTCCATTTTAAATTTGCTTCACATATTTTTGTATAAAGTGACAGATGAAATATCTAGCCCCAGTTAGGTCATAATCAAGCCCCACTTGAGCCCCGGCAGTAGGATACACCTGGTCACCAGCTTTTAGCTCAGTTTCGTAAATGCAGCTGATTTCCATTTGTCTCAAGACAGTCCAGAGGCAACAATGGTTGCTGAATCAACTATTTAAGGAGTTATTGCACAATTTTACCTTAGTACGTCTAATCAGGACAATCTTGTGACTAATCATCAGTCAGAAACACAAACAAAAGCCCCATGATGCTCAAATGTTTAGTTAGAGTACAGCTCAAGAGCCTATTTAATATAAACATTTTTAAACTCCTGCAGGCTTTGCAAAAATGTGAATGTTATTTCTTTACATAAGGTTTTATTAATACCTGGAGACCCTAGTAATATGCCATTGGTACCTACTTATTCTGTTTCAATAAGCTGCTGACATTGTGTGATTGGGTGACTACATTTAGTACAAACTGTATATTATCAGATCTATCCCAGTAACTTTTTTTCTTTCAGTGTAATATTTCTGAATGTAAGCAAAAGTCTTTAGAAATTTTGAGAATCACTTCAAATTGACAGCATTCTTAATAAAGAAAAAATATAGTGACTTAAATATTAATAACAGTAATATAATATTGATTACATTGTCTTTAAACCTTTAAATCAAATGTTTAATTGTTTGTATGCTTATTTAAAATAGCATAAGAGCTTGTGTTAGTGCAGCCATGTAGTTGGCCAATATCTTCACTGGTTTATTGCTATTTTGGAGCCAGTGCCTAGAGGGGTTCTGTAGTCATTGAAATATACCTCAAAGAAATGTATGAATGGAAATATTTGAAGAAACTTGCAGGATATTTCTTCCACCATTTTTTAAATCTGTTTTTCCCGATACACTATTTGTGAACATTTCAATATCTAATTAAATTAGGTGCAAATCGGTATTAATTTCTTTCTCCCTAAGCAATTAATAATTTCAATATAATTCTTATATCACCACATCTTTTTTTCCAGAATGTCATCAGAGGATAAGACTGTGGAGCCCTCTGATCAGGGGCCCTCACCGCCATCCAGTAGTGTAGGGGCCACATCCACAGAAAGTCCTGCCCATGCAGACAAGCGACCACGTGGCAGGCCTCGCAAGGATGCGGCTGCCCCCATCCTACCCCAGGCACATCCACCCCCATTCACAGCTAAAAACAAAAAGAAGTAAGTCCACAAAAACAACCCAAATACATTTTATTGTAATTTTATAACTTAAGGAATTTTCTAACCATCGCTAAGAGGGTGTTGGTGGGTTAATAATGCACAAGGATGGGAAAATAGTTTGATTTGTATATAATGATCTTATAGTTGGATGTCAGTTCCATTCAGCTTTTATGAGTATGCAAAATGAAATTTATATAAAGATAAACAGAGTTGTAACTGGCCTCTCTACAGAAAACTAGGCATGCACAATAAAACAATAACAAAATTAGATAGTTAAATTGACATTTAACTTATTATGAGACACTTTCAGTCAGTCAACATACAGAACCTGCTGTACATGCTCTAGTTGGACATATTGCACATCTAAGTCTGGTACTAACATGCACCTCAAGTATCAAACAGAAAAGCACAATAATTTTGTTTTAGTTGCCCCCCTTCCATAGGACCCATCACTTTATGGTAGAAACTTTATTCATAATCCTGTTGTGCACCATATGATACTGATCTCCTGCCCCCTGGTGAACAAAAACCAGAAGAATACACTACAATAATTTTCACCTATCACATAATAATAAATAGTAAACATAGCAAAACATTAAAATGTTTTTTTTTTTTCAGATTCTGTTAAAGAGTTAAATAAAGGCTTCAGATATTAAAAATTGGACTGCCTCAAAAGTATCTGTCTGGCAGTTTAGAAACTGCACCACCAAGACCATAGCATGCTTTGCTTAACCTTGTGTACTTCAGGCTACAATAATGGCAGCTGTGAATTATATTTATGGAGCACTAATAAATGTATGTGTAAGGAGTGGCGTGCCATTAATTGTTCTTGATGACCTGGTTGTTGGAAATTGCTAGATTTGCCCACGCTCCATCTGCTGATCAGTCCACGTCCAAGCAACTTGATTCTTGTCAGGTTTTCCAGGCAACTCTTTTCTAGCTGGGACTACTTACCACAGCATTATTTTCACTTTTCTTTTTTTTCCTCCCCCTCCCCTTCTCTCTGTGGTGGGATTGTGAGGAGAGGGCAAGCTGTGCAGGGTATGGGGTTGAACACTAGTGTAGAGTATTTGTCAGTAAAATAACTGGTTGTCTAAATGCTGAAATTTGATGCCTTAAGGATGGTTATTATTACTGTTGAATGTTGTGTAGTTAGTCGGGCACATAGAGGTGTCAAAAGTGCCCTTTTCATTGTGTTCATGTGGGGGGACTTTTATCTAAGTTTGTATTTGCTTTAAAAAATTAACTCTTAGAAATGATTCCCTTGTTTGTGCCTGTCTTCAGAGACCACAGTAAATGTTAGTAGTTGAAACAAAAAATGAAGGATGTAACTATGGTGTGATTATAGCAAGCTCCACAAATCTCTGGAAAGAGACTTAGTTTAGTAATAAAATTGTGACTGACCACAGTGAAGCTTTACTTTAAAGGGTTGAACCAGAATTAAGACCATGAAACATTTAATAATCATCATGTTTATACAGAACCCTTTTTCAAGTGTTGTTTCTATTATCCGAAACTTCTCTGCACTTCTTTCTCTGCAGGCCTTAACTGCAGCATTTTTTTAATATTTTGACCACTTTTGAGTTTTTTTTATCTCTTCAGGAATCAACACAAAAGTCTAATTGTATTGAGTCATTGTTGAATTCCCATTTATTCACTTTTAAAGGGGACATTGCATGCAAAAATCACTTTTCTAAGTGCTTAGAATAGCCTTCTGTGGTGTTTTCTGTCATGA
>JBAMHV010000008.1:13034759-13061986 GCA_037177535.1 Pseudomugil gertrudae
GACACTCCAGTCTGCTGTCTGGAAGCACCATCTCAGAGCATCCTCAGCATCGTTAGACCAGGTTTTAATAGTCTCTCCAATTATCTGCAATTCAGTTTTATCATCATATGGGCCGATTCAGTGTTGCATTTGCAGTGCTCAGAGGGAAAGTGAACAGACTTTATGAAACTTTAGTGCTGTGACACAAAAAAATACTTAACTCCTCTACACCGAGTTGGCCCCCCACACTCAATAAAACTTTATTAATATAGTTTCAACAGATTATGCTGGAAAAAAGTATTGTTTGTGTTGCTTCAGACTTTGAAATATGAAGATTATTTTCCTTTGAGTCTAACATCACATAGTTAACTGCAGCACAGCTGGTGGTGTATTCAAGGCTAATCGTTTTTGGAAGTACATCTTGTGAGAGCCTACTGTATATAAGGCGTCATATTTCAGGGCACCTTCATAAGCGGAAGTTGGAAAAAACACAAGTTTACCAGTTATATTAAACACAACTATTAAGTTGGCGACAATTGATTGGAATGCATTGATTTAAACTGGTGTTTTATCAGCCAATAAAACGAGAGTTCTGCTGTCGGGAAATTTTGGATAGAAATATTTAATGACATGTTATGGGCCTCTGGTGGTTTCTGTAATTTGCACAAAAAAAACCCAGTAAGAGGCAGGATGTGATCAGTCAGTAGGGAGGCTTTGTCCATCTTTGTCTAACAAAGTGTCTCCCAGCAAATCACCACACAGAGCCGTTCAGCTTCGGACAAAATCGCTGCTGGCAAACCACAGCTATACATGCTGGCTGAAGACCTGTTTGAACTTTGTCACATTGCTTGTAACTACTGAGGGTCGATTTCTACTTATCACTGTTAAGAATAGATTTTTCTTCAGTTGCTGTTACTTAGTAAGACATCTGGCTTTCTTTACCTTCCCACTTTGTCTTGCTCTTAAGATCTGTTTTTTGACAAATGACATTTGCTCTTTGTATCGAGACAGAAGGATATGCGGCTGGAAAGCAGGTTGTCCAGGTTGAATTCGTGAAAGCGATATCACAAAAGTGTTTTTAGAAATTTAATTTCAAGTTTGACAAGAATGAGGTTTTTACAGATGTTTTACAGTTAAATGCAGCCAGTCTAACAAAATTCACATCATAACTAACACAACTTTCAGTGTTTGATCAGCAACTAAGAGATTCTTCAATATTATTACCTCCAGTCCATGTTGGCATATTAGTATGTGTTTGAAGATTTTTGGTTGCAAATAGTCAGTACCTGCATTAGAAAAAGTCAACATAACATTTATATAACATCTTATTGCATCTAATCTGCCAGGTGATGAACTGTTCAAAATCAAAGTTAAACTAGTTTAAAAGCATAACTATATGTGAATACTGAGTTTCACATCATATACGGTGTGATTTATCCATCCAGTCAATCGCTGTTTTTGTTTTTTATTTATCCACCTTTAATCTGTCAATTCATGTTTTATGTCTACAATAGTGGATAACCTAAGAAATGCAGCAGACTAATGATTTTTCTTTTGCTTTTCAAAAACACCCTGGATTTTTGGGTTGGGAATTCTCTTGACTGAAATAGACAAATGTCAGATATACAGTTAGATTCCATGTCCGTTTCTATCAGGCAAACGCTTTGTTTTTAAGCCTTTTTGTGACAGTACAGCATTAGGAGTGAGGTTGGCTTTGGCTTGCCTCGAATACCTGCTTTGTTTCATCATACAGGCTGGATTTCAGACCTGCACCGAACATTGATGGAAAAGCTGTTAAAATGCCTGACACATGGTTTTAGACATGTTTTCAAAAATACATTTTGAAAATCAGTTTCCAACCAAGCCTCTTAATTTGTTTCACTTAGTAGCTCACAAATGTAAGAAATTCCAACTTCTTTTTAATTTTTTATCAAATAAAAATATATATTTCAACTGTTGCTTCAAGATAATCAAATGCTTGTCATAGTCCCTAAATCTTTATTTTGTTTTTTTTATTCATTATTTAGTTATGTACCACTGACCCTTAGAGATATGATTGTCAGGAAAACATATTTTGCCATATTGGTGACTAGAAATAAAAGGCCAAATCTAAACTAAACTTTTAGTAAAATCTAGCAGAAATGTTAATCGATGTTTCATTGTAAACATATTTGATGTTTCTTTTTCCCCACAGCATAGGGCTTCATACCAGCTGTAACACTGGAACACAGCTGATTTTGAACATTTGAGTTTATTCAGAGTTTAGTTCATATATCCATGTGATTCCCAAACAAATGGTTCAAAATCACTCATCTTTGTTCATCCCCATCATTATGATTTGTGACCATTTTTTTTCCTTTTTTCTATCTTTTTTTTGTTTTGTTCCTTCCTCCCATCTACAGAGACGTCTGAGGAACCATTAGTTGATCTATCTGATGTTCTGAACACTGATGCAGACATCTTGGGAATGCTCGGAAAGCCAAGCAGTGACTCTGGTGCGTCATATATCTCACGGGCAGTCACACTGGCAAGGATTTACACATAGTCATAAGCTGTACTGTTAGAAATTAGATTAGAGAGCCGGTTTATGTTGCTTTCACCACCTTAATTATTTTCCTTAATGCCATATTCTTTAACTAATTTTTTGTTTGTTCATCTTTGGTTTTTATCTTTTTCGGACATGTGTTGTGCTTGTTCTGTCTTATTTTATTTCACTCATTTTATCTGGTTTTGGGTTCTTGTAGGTCTTGATTTTTGTCCCTTCCAGGTTGACAGCTCACCACCTCCTTTTGGTAAGGGTGCTATGGTCTACTAATATACTGCTTTAGTGCGTTCCTCTTCTCTTACACTGTGCTTCTCTCTTTGGGTGTGCATGAATGAAAAGTAAAGCTGCTTCATACTGAGCACTTTCTCAACCATTTCAAATTTAACACTCATAAACTCTTTAGTGCTTTTCTAATATAGTCTTCAGTAATCACTAAAATGCATAAGGTGTGTTGGTCTTTGTGTCCTTGAAACTCTGAATTGCCTTTCATACATTCATATTTCCTTAGCTTGTGTCTGCGGGATGAATGAGAAAATGATAAGGACATCCTGTCATTCAAAAATGAGCTTTTTAGAAGTAATTAGTGCCTCTGCCTTCATTACTTTGGCTTTATGACTAAAAGCTCAGCAGTTAATGTTTGTTGTCTTAAAAAAAGGTTAATCTTAAATGTTCCCATAATACTGTTTCCTGAGTTATGTCTTAAATTATTTTGACATAAATCAATTTTAAAAAGTTTACCTATATTTTTGGAGCTTCTTAAATGGTACATATGAGACTGAATAACTGCATGTTTCCTTATTTCAGTGAAACCTCAGGGTTCTATAGTGTGACAAAATAATAATAAAATATCAGAATAAGCAATAAGTCATTTAGTTGCACAATAAGAAAAATTTAGCGCAATAAAATTTCTGGCCACTATAGTTTTAGTTTGTTTCTCTCTCTGGAAACGTCTTTTGGCACATCTGGTTAATTGTACAAATAAGCCGTACATTTCCCTGAAACCTGAAACCCTGGATGAGTGTAAAATAGTCTGCACATCTACCTAAATGTTCTTTAGAAATTGTTTATCTTTGAAAGAACTTGGCATTTTTATTAGTTGAAAATTGTCTCATAATTAAAACATCAATCAGTTGGTGCAATATTATTGTTTATTGCAATAATTTCTGAGACAATTATTCATATGATAAAATATGTTATCATAACAGGCCTAAATGTGACCAAAATGTAGGTATAACAATTATTTTTCTTTCTTCCACCATTGTGCCTAACATTTTACAGGTGTATTTTTAGGAACAAATCTTTTTGATGTCTCATTCTCTTCTTATTCAAGCTCAAGTAAGAAAAATAGAGATTAAAACAGAATCGTTAAAGGCAAAGAAATGGGAGGGTCTTCGCCTCTAATTTTGCCTTGACAGTTGCACACCACATTAAATGGTCATTTTAAATAGCAGCCAGTTTGTAATAGGCATCCTGTACTGTTGGTGAATAACATAGGTAGGTAACTCATCATTTTGCAATGAAAAAACTGACCCATTTTATAAGACAATTATATATGTATGAAATCCACATGTTCTCAAGCTCACCCTTGATCGCTGTGAGGCAACTATCCAGACATCAGTCTCCCTGGTTTCTATCTAGTTTTGAGTCAGATACCATAAACTATGGTTTCTAACTTGGATCTAGAGCTCAAGCTTGTGCTGGAGACAACCAAACTTAACAAGGGGGGAAAATACTGTTCTCTTGGCTCAAGTAAAATAAAATAGATGGCTCTGTACTAAAAGTATTTTAGGGATTGCAGGTAAATGATGACAGGCAATGGTGTCTCTGTAGATCCACAAAATGCTGCATTAAAGCTGTAAGAAAAATACACACACTCTGCTATTTTCATTCAGCAACAGACAATTAGAAACTCTGAGGAACAAGATACAATTATAAAATTAAACAATAAATTTAATGCAGCCAGACAAATGTAAAAAAAAATTAAGTCATGAAGAAACAGATTAAAAAAACCTAAACCTAGAAATACATTTTTATAAACTGCAGTTTTCTACTTAACATTCAAACTTGAAATAAGGATAAACATTTCCCTACACTACTTTCCTGTTCACAGTAACTTTAAAAACCATCAGCTTGTATGAATAATGATTCAAACAATTCTTCAAATGTATAAACTTTACAAAATAATGCTGTAAAATTTGGATAATAAGACAGACGCAGCATTGCAACCAGTGCAAAAATACATTTGTCTCAGGCTCTGGACTGATTGGTATTAAGTTGAAAGATGAGATTAGCATTCTGTCTCCAGTAATAAAATAAGGAAAAAACCAAAACCAACCAGGAAAAACTAGAGATAAATGTATACTGTACAGCTTTGATAGTATTCCACAGGCTTGTAAAATAGACACTCATTTAAAGCTTGAATTCTTTGCATGTTATGACTTATTTTTGTACACCTGTGTGTGTGTTTCCACAGCTGGTCTGGACATTGGGCCCCTGACAGACAATTCCCCTGTTACATCTCAGGCTGGCCGAAGGACACCTCGAGTAATGCCAGAGGAACCACTGGATGGTATTCTCAGCCCGGAGCTAGACAAGATGGTTACTGATGGTCAGTGTAGGAGAACAGGCTTTTATCTTTTGCAGTATAAGAACACAGAAACTTTTCACAGAAACACTTAAGAAATTTAGTTTCACTTGTGTTTTTCTAAAGGATTTTCCAGGGATGTTGTTTTTTTAATCAAGTTGTAGAATATAAAAAACTGTTATTTATCCTGTGCTGCATAACAGGAAATGGACCACATGGTGTATTTATATTTAATTATTATTGCTTTTAAAAAAAACCATCAAATGTGCTTGTTTCTCAACTCCAAGAAGTATTGCAAATCTAGAGACTGTTTTTTAACAAAATGTATTATATTAAAAGTTGTCATGGACACTACTATAATAACCCTTCAAGTGAGCAGACATGTTTTACACCCCCTCATACATCTTATTCTACCTACCTCAGTCAATGACAGCAGCACACATGCGAAACATTTAGTTTCGATTGATGTGTCATCTTTACTATGTCCAGATCCATTGAGTTGCAACCATGGGGTTGGTTGATTAGCTGTTTGTGTTAAGGTTGAACAAATTTTGCTACTTAAGTGGCTGATGAGTATATAAAGCAGTTTACTAATATATACAGTTCTGCCTGATCACTTTATTTATTTTCAGTTTGTTTTTTTGACGCCATTTATCATTGATCTATGAACATTCAACCATTAATTTTTACATTAAATTCAGGAATAAAGTATTTTTCATTTACCGTACGCATGCAAACAAGATGCCTAAAATACTTGTTCAAAGGTATAAAATTGTCTCTTGGAATTAGTGTGGTAAGTTTCACAGAATTCTAATGTCAATAAAATGCAGTAAAAGCACAAATAAATGGTTTCAACTCTCCAAAAACATTAGTCCTTGGATCTGAAAGATTTCCATAGTGTTTAAGACGATATAGCTTTTATAAATGTTGTTTTAAAATCCAACTTTTAAATTATTCAAAGTGAGTAATGATGATTTTCTGATTTCTTTTTTCTTTCAGAATCAATTCTCAGTAAACTTAACAAAATTCCAGGTTAGTATATTTTTTCTTATTTTGTAGGTTAAAGCCAGATTTTTTTATTAGTCTCTAACTTGTGAACTTGTGAAACTTCATGTTGGGTATTATTCTGCTACCTTACTTTCACAGAGTTGGAGGGCAAAGATGTGGAGGATCTCTTCACAGCGGTCCTTAGCCCGAGCACGAGCCAACCTCCTCCACCACAGGTGCCTCACCCCCAGGTTTCAGGACCTTTCCCTGCCACACCTAGCATGCCTCATCCCAATGCAGGTATGTTAGGAAGGACTGTCATAGTCATACAAATATATTGAACTGTGTTTTAAAATAATCTATTTTAATGTTAATGACTTTTTAAATTGTTTGTGTAGGAAATTCAATGTTTCCAAGAATGCCAATGATCAATGGTATGATGGGACCAAACCAACGTTTCGCTGCAAATCCCGGAACAGGACCTTGCATCCCAGAAAATTTCTCCTCCCTTAACCGAATGCCTTTCACTGACAATCCAAGGTAATTTATTACCTCCTGTTTTAAAACAATCAAATATTTTTTCTTCTTACTGTCTTGGTAGTCATTCTTCCACCTGAGTTGTTATCTTTGATGTTCCACGGACAGAAAATTTAATCGGATGCCTCGAGAGGCAGTCGGCCCATGGCCTTCCCCTGCCCATGGCCCTGCACCCCCTGGATCTCTGCCAGAGGGGGAGACTGAAGCCATGTCAAATGCACAAAGGAGTACACTGAAATGGGAGAAGGAGGAGACACTTGGAGAACTAGCCACAGTTGCACCTGTCCTTTATACTAATATCAATTTCCCCAACCTCAAAGAAGAATACCCAGGTTAGTATGGAGCTCTGAGGCTTTGATATGTTTAGGTTTGCTATTACTTTTCCAAATATTCGGTCATTCATTTGTACCTACTACATAATTTAGGTCGTACGGTACTAAAAAGGAATGCACACTAGGATGACAGCTCTTGTTTTTTTTTCCCAACAGACTGGTCTACCAGAGTAAAGCAAATTGCAAAACTTTGGAGGAAAGCTAGTTCTCAAGACAGGGCCCCATATGTGGTAAGATCACTAAAAGTCTTGTATCTGACCTGCTTTTTTTTGCCGGTTTAATGTGAGGTCCAGCCATTCACTATAGTAATTAACACAGGAAATCCTGGATAGTCACACTGCTCTAAGAAGTTACGTTCACTAAAAGACATTTTACCTGGCTGAGGCCTCTTTTAATATTCATGATAGTATTAAGATCCTGGTTACATAAGTCTATCTAAACTTTATTGTTTGATATTATGCTTAATTACTAACATACAAAGTAGGATTGATTTTTTTATTGAGAGACCTGAATAACTTAATCATAACTTAATCAGAATGACTTTCTGTACAATATTATTATTTCATTTTTAGCTTTAATCATGTAAATTACATTTTTTTTTGTAATTGTGATTGATTTGGTGTTTAGCAAAAGGCAAGAGATAACCGAGCAGCCCTGCGCATCAACAAAGTCCAGATGTCGAATGAGACGGTGAAGAGGCACCATCCACAGCAACAGCCCCCTGAGGTGTTTGATCCCAACATACCACTAGACACAGAACTCCTGTTTAAAGACCCTTTGAAACCAAAAGAGTCAGAGCATGAACAAGAGTGGAAGTTTAGACAGGTAAGAGTGTATGCAGTGAAGTCAGCGAATGCAGCGCCAGGTCCACTTTATATTAAGACAGCTAAGAAGTGGTGGTTTAGTAAAGCTCCCTAAACAACTGCACTATCCTCCGCATTAACCCTGATGACATTGGTGGTTAGTAGGTCCAGTTCATTTTTGGCATGAAACTGATAATTGTTGTATCTCTGCTAGTGTCTAACCCTCTTCTCGCTCTGTCTTTCCAACAGCAAATGAGGCAGAAGAGCAAACAACAAGCCAAAATTGAAGCCACTCAGAAATTGGAGCAAGTAAAAAATGAGCAACTCCAACAACAACAACAGCAGCAGCAGACGAGCCAAACAGAAGGCGATGGCAACAACAGCAGTAACCAGAGCCCAGCCTCCCAGCCCAGTAATGACAGCATGTCTCCGATGCAACAGTTCAATGCTAAAGAAACGTTTGCAAGGCCAGTTCTACAAGGGACACCCACTTCAGGTCCTCCAGAGGACGTGTTCTTACGACCACCACCTCCTCCTCCATCAGGCCCTTCCTCCCAGCCTCCATCTCCACAAGTATTCTCACCAGGTTCTTCTGGCTCCAGACCCTCTTCTCCATGGGACCCATATGCAAAAATGGTTGGGACCCCAAGACCACCAGCTCTTGGACCAAATGCATGTCGCAGAATGCCTATGGAATCCGGTAAATCCCCCACCTCCTTGATGGAGCAGCAGGACAGAGGGAGACCTTCTCCAGCGCATGAATCTTTTGGTTCTCCTACATCAATGAGCAGTGATCCTTATGCCAAACCTCCGGACACCCCAAGACCATCTGGAGAAAATGACCCTTTTCTGAAGCCTATGGGTCCCCCTAGGGGAAGCCAGAGTGCTCAAGGAAGGCCCCCAATGGGATCTCCTGGTAGAGACCCATACTCAAGGCCCATGATAAGAAATGATGCTTATCAGCGAATGGCCCAGAATAGAATGATATTGTCTGACCCTTACTCAAGGCCTTTACTTGCCCCAATACCTGGAAGCAATGAGTCTGGTTCTGTTCCTCTGTTCAAAACACCAATGCCCCCTCCTCAGACTCAGGATCCCTTTAACAGACATCCCACTGACAGATTCAACCAGAATCAGCAGAATGATCCCTACGCACAACCCCCGCATACGCCAAGACCATCAGGAAATGACAGTTTTGCCAGTCCTCCTAGAATGGGTCAACATCATCCTCAGGGTCACTCATTTGCTCAGCCAGGGACTCAAATGTCCAGAAATCCTTATGCACATGCACCTTCTACTCCAAGGCCTGACCATTACACATACGACCCCTTTTCCCAGCCCCCTGGTCCCAACAAGCCAGCCAATGACCACTTCTCTCAGCCTACAGGTAATCCACGAGCCATGAATGAACACGGAACTCAGCCTCGACCATTTTTTGAGCCCTATGCACGCCCTCCAGGCACTCCACGTCCACATGACAACTATGGGCACTCATCTAATACACTAAGTCCATCCTCAGACCCTTACTCGCAAGCTCCTGTTACTCCTCGTCCCAGTGGAATGAATCAATTCACTCATCAGTCCCACCCTGGACAGAGGATGTCGCCTTCACACTCAATGGACCCTTATGGTCAGCCAACTGGTGCACCACGACCCTCTGTTGGAGAGAGATTCTCCAAGTCACCAGGTAGTCAGAGGGGGCCAGTGGAGCCATTTCCAGGTACACCTGGAACACCAAGACCGGGGAGTGGTGATATGTTTTCCCAGCCAGGGACCTCAAGGCCAATGCTCAGTGATTCTTATGCTCATCCTCCAGGGACACCAAGGCCTGTTGCTGATGGACTTAACAGACCTTTACAAAGGCCAGGACCAATGGGGAGTCAAGATCCTTTTTCAACACCCCAAGGCAGACTTCAAGAGCCCTTTTCTCATCCAGACTTGCATCCACAAAAACACTCAAGCATTTCAGAAGATGGATTTGGTCAGTCTCCCTCCAAAAGACCCAGTCACACACCCAGTCATGATCCTTTTGAACAAGCCCCCATGACCCCTCATCCACAATCAACAGACAAAATGGAAATGAAAGATCAGATCCTTCTTGGTAATAATGGAACTTGCCCCCAAGATCCTACCCAGATGTCTAACAACCCACAAATGCCTGGTACATCCTCTGAAACTCAGGGTGTTGCTCTTGCTGAGACAGAGGAGCGACTCAGACAGGTAATAAAATACTCAAACCTCTTGGAAATGTCATTCATATTAAAAATATGTTTCCATCTGTGATTTCAATCACAAAAATGTTTATATCTAGATATTGAAACCATGTCAACATTGCAAAAATAGCAAGCAGCCTATGATATTTATGATCTATAAATACTGTTAGCCATAATTTCTGAATCATTTGTTGAAAAAACTTCAATTTAACTAATCTGCAGCACCTCATAAAAGCACCTCATTTCTAAGAATCTAGAAGAAGACCATCGTTCATCTTTTATTATATTTTTTTCCTTTCTATTTGGGAACATTTTGCTTGAGCTTAGCAAGTTCCTAAATAGCATGTTTTATGTATAATGAATAAAAAATGTTAAAATGCAGATATAAAGTGAAGAAAAAACAAACCAAAGAATAACTTTTTTTTAACCATTGTTGTTAGCCTTTCATATAAATTTATCTCGTCTAAAATGGAATACACTTTTTTTTTGTAGCGACAAAGAATTCGAGAACTAATCCTCAAGCAACAGCAACAGAGAAGTGCCATCCGACAGGAGAGGGGCCCTCAAGAATCAGCTGGCATCATAACCCCAGGAACACCACGACCCTGGCCACAGGAGGGCCTGGGTCAACAGGGTGAAACTTTTAACCGACCACCTCCACCTTATCCTGGACAAGGACCCATGAGAGGACCAATGAGGTTTCCTGGACCATTTCCAGGTGACCAGCGTGTCCCTTTCTCTAATGAAGGTCAAATCCCTCGAGCCTCACATCCTGTGGATCCTAATTTGAGGCATCAGGGACCAAGGTTTGTTTTGCAGTTCTTTTGGTTATTCTTCTGTGTTTCACATTTTCCATACTTAATAGCACACCAGTCTATAAAACTAGGTCTGCTAATTCTATTTTTTTTTTCATTTGTATTCTAGGTTTGCATTTCCTGGAGTTTTAGGACCCCATGGACCTCAGGAGTTCTTTCCCAGGGGGCAACACCCGATGCAGGATGTGCCCCCTCAAATGAGACGGTCTATGTCTGCAGAAATGGCAAAAAACATGGGAGGAAACCCCATGGGGCTTCCTCAACCCTTCCCACCACGTAATATGGCAGTGCAGCAGCACAATATAATGGGCCAGCATTTCATTGAATTGCGACACAGAGCAGCAGAAAACAGGCCACGCATGCCATTCCATCCTGCTGCCATGCAAGGAGGCAACATGGATCCTAACCTACAGGTGCAAAGGACAACAGGTTTTCCAGGAGCACCTGATTCCAGATTTTCTTTAAATCAGGGGCCCAGAATGGTAGACACTTTATCCAGCCAGGTTGGCCACTTACCGCTTTCTTCAAGTATGGACAATCTTCATCAGCAAACCCAGATGCCTGGATTCAGCCCACTCAAACAATCTCCATTGATGAGATCAATGAGCCAGCCTGCTTCAAACGAAACTCCGCACATTGCAGCATCTATGATCCTTGCTGCACCCTCTGCTGGGCAGACTGAGACCGTCTCAGTGGCCAGCAGCGAGGCTGTGGAGGAGAAACTGGATGCAGAAGACTCAGCAGTCAAAGATCTTGAGGATGTGGAAGTGAAAGATCTTGTAGATGCTGACTTAGAAAACCTAAATTTGGATACTGAAGATGGTAAAGACCTGGATTTAGAGACCAATGACCTACATCTTGATGACTTTCTTAAATCTGGGAAATTTGACATAATTGCCTATACAGACCCTGATTTGGATGACATCAAGAAAGACATGTTTAATGAAGAACTGGATCTTAGTGATCCTATGGAGGACCATTCTGACACCACAGATGTTAACAAAAATGCAAGTAATGAAACTGAGGCTTCAACCAGTTCAGCATCTGCACTGGCAAAATCAGAGGCTTCAGGTGAACAATCCTCAGCTGACCTTAAGCCAGAAAACCCTGGAAATCATGACTCTGATTCTTTGGCACCAAACCAGGAAATTAAAACAGAGGTCAAAGATGGTCATAGGCCACCAGAGGTGGTAGACCAGCAAGCTTCTGGACACGCCTCAAACCAGCAGGGTGTTCTTTCTGACTCCACCCCAGTCCTGTCTAGTTTACTCATTAAGCAGCAGCCCGAGGAGCAGTCATTAAATCCAATCATTGAATCTGTCAATCAAGGAGGTAACCTCATGACCCAGCAGAACCAAGTCAGTGATACTCAGCATACCTCAGGACTTCCAGTGAGTCAAACGATACCTGACACTACCACTGCAGGAGAAGTTTCTATGACTGGCTTTGCAGCAGACCATCAGGTGGGACTGACCCCTGGAGTAGATCAGAGTGGTCTGAGCCAGACCTCGCAGACAGTGTTAAACCAAGGAATGGGTCAGCAACAGCGTCCTCTTCTGCTTGAGGAGCAGCCCCTTCTTTTACAGGATCTACTTGACCAGGAAAGGCAGGAGCAGCAGCAGCAGAGACAGATGCAAGCCATGATACGACAGCGTTCCAGTGACACTTTCTTCCCCAACATTGGTAAAGCATCTAGGCCACTGCTTCAAATCTTAAGCATAAAACACAGTGTGGGATTCATTTTGATCTTGTTGTTTGTCACTTGCAGATTTTGATGCCATTACCGATCCCATCATGAAAGCCAAAATGGTTGCTTTAAAAGGCATCAATAAAGTCATGGTTCAGAACAACATGGGAATGACCCCAATGGTCATGAACAGGTAAAATCTTTTATGTTTAAATCCCAGAAGTTCACCTCAAGAATGTATCTAATGAGGTAAAAGGAATATGATTGTAGTAAGTGTGTACTTACAGTAGGGTGCCAGGCTTTTATAACACTGTATAGAGTTATTATTACATGCTTAAACATTGCATGACCAGTGTTATTATGTTACAGATTTCCTTCTGCTCCTGTACCACCTTGTCCTGAAAGTGCACCACTTCCTCCACAAGTTGTTGGCCCGGTAATTGACAATCTGCTAAAATATTCTAAAGCATTATCATTTTAAATGTTTTAAATGTTAAATATTCTTATTTATCTTGGTTTCAGGATGGAAAATTGACACAAGTTGCAAGACCAAATCCTCCTAACTTTGGACCAGGATTTGTCAGTAAGTTGTCTTTTTTAAAATATATTTTTTTCATGTATTTATTGAAGGTCTTTTATGGCTAGAGATATAAAGAAGTTTGGTTTTTTATGGTGCCTAGATAAAAATATAATTTTTCTTTCTTCAGACACAGCTCAGAGGGCTCAGTATGAGGAGTGGCTCCAAGAGACTCAGCAACTACTTCAAATGCAGCAGAAGTTTCTAGAAGAGAAGATAGGAGCTCACAGGAAGTCTAAGAAAGCCTTGTCTGCCAAGCAAAGAACTGCTAAGAAGGCAGGCAGAGAGTTCCCAGAGGAGGATGCTGAGCAGCTCAAACATGTCACAGAGCAGCAGGGTGTAGTGCAAAAGCAACTGGAGCAGGTAAATGCACGGCCTGTCAAGCACGACCGTTGAATTTTTTTTCTCTGCTTTATATTCTGGCTGCCTCTATCGTAGTCCTTTCGTTGGTCTTGTAAGCAAAGTTCTAATTGGTTAACACTTACCTGGCACTTGTTTGAGTAAAATAAATCCATGTCAGTCTTGATACATTATCTTTGCATATTTAAGCTTATTTTATTTCAATCAGGCTTGGGGGGGCTGTAGTTATTATGATTTTATAGCAGAAATAAATAGATTTACACAGTATTAATCAAATAAAGCAAATTATGTGCAAAAGAATGTATTAATCTGACTTTTTTTCCTGCTGTACAAAATAAATTAATATAACAGAAGAATCAAAATGCAAAGGCTTGTTTAATCCAGAAATGTGAAAAAGTGAATACTTCCTAAATGACAATAAACAATAACAATAATAAACAAATGCATTTGTTAGAATATGATACAGACAATAAAAATTATTTGCTCATCACATTGAAGTAAAATAATAATTTACCTGTCTTGGGTAAATTTCTGTCCAAGCAAAAAGCACTGCATAAAAGCAGTGTCATATAGAGATCCAACAAATTCAGTGTGTATGTAGGAGTCTAGCCTTGTCCAGTTTCCAGACTCTGCCCCTGACATGACAAAACACCAAGAACCATCCATAGTTGCTCTTTTATCATCAATAATGAAGTACTTTTCGTTCTGTATATTTCAGATCCGCAAGCAGCAGAAGGAGCATGCTGAACTTATTGAGGAGTACAGAGTAAAACAACAGCAAAGCAATATCACACCAATAATACCAGGCATGCACCCAGTTCCAGGTCCTGCTGGCATGGTGCCCAGTGGCCCACCAATGGCACAGCCTCCCATGAACCCAATGATACAGATGCCGCTTCACCCTGGCCAACCAAACGCACCTCCACGTATGCCCAACCCACCACCTGGCTGGCATCCTGGTGCTCCCATGCCAATGGGTGGACCAGGAATGCCACCTATTATGCCTCCTCAGGTACCTGTTGGAAATTCAGCTCCACCCCTTCAGATGCATCCACAGGTACCTGTAGATCCCCAACCACCACCCGCTCCACCTGGTGGTGTAAAACCCATGCAGGCAGGTGGGGTGAAGTTTGATGACAACAACCCATTCAGTGAAGGCTTCCAGGAGCGTGAGAGGCGGGAAAGGCTTAGGGAACAGCAGGAGAGACAGCGTGTGCAGCTCATGCAAGAAGTTGAACGTCAGAGAGCCCTGAAACATCGTATGGAAATGGAGCAACAAGGGATGATGGGGCCAGATGGGAATATGGCCCCACTTGCTCAGATGCCATTCTTTAATTCAGATCTACCACAAGACTTCATGCAGCCCCAGAGAGCCCCCTTACAGCAGTCACAGCAACTTGGACCAATGTTTCCCCAGCAGCAGGGCATGCAGCCTAGCATAGGTTCACCACCTGGAACTTTTATTCAGGGTGAAAGGAGAGCAATGATGGGCAATGGAATGATGCCACCTGACATGGGACCTGGTTTAGCACCCGATAATGTTTCTCTACAAGGGTCTAACTTTTCTCATGGTCAACCCAGACCTCGTCAGTTTAGTGGACCAGGAATGATGTCACAGATGCCAGGTGAGGGGCCGCCATTTGGGAATGATTCATCTACACCTTTACCATCCAATTTCCCAGGCTCAGGCCAGTCTCTTATACAACTCTACTCCAACATCATTCCTGATGAGAAAGGGAAGAAGAAGAGGAATCGCAAAAAGAAGAAAGACGACGATGCAGATTCGGTTAAGACACCCTCAACTCCACATTCAGACCTTGCAGCCCCTCTTACACCATGTGTCTCAGACACCTCCTCAACTCCTACTCGAAACACCCATCTCTTTGGAGACCAGGACTTGTCAAGGTCCCCCTTGCTGGGATCTTCCACCCCTAGTCACTCAGAGCTTGAGAGGCAGCTCTCTGGAGGGCAGTCTGGTCTGCCATCAGACACTTCAAGGACCCAGGCTCAGGAGCATGAGAGAATCCTCAGTAACATAAAGCTGGAGCAGACTGATGTCATGGACTGTCATGGACCGAGAGAAGGACACACTGGCTCAGAAATGAGCTCTGTGAAAGAAGAAGGTAACAAAGGAAGCATGTCTCCATTCCCTGATGGACAAAGTCCAAACAAGGGAGAGGCTGGAAATGAGCTACTGAAACACCTACTAAAAAACAAGAATACACCTCCACCCGGATTGTCCCAGCAGAGGTCAGAGGAAAGTCTTCGCTCAGAAGAAGAGGAGCCAACAGACTGCAAAACCCTGCTAAGGCAAAGCTCTGTGGACAGCAGTGGGGTCAGTATTTGTATTAGTCATACAGTTAGACTGCTCATGGGGGGGATCAACATAGTGAGTCAGTTATGAGCTAAGTGTTTCAGAGGGGAGATGCGTCAGGGTTAAATTGGTACGATTCATAGTTATCAATATAAAAACAGATTCAACCTCAGTACCGGGGATAAAAGGGTTAACGTCCGGTCACACAGATGTCAGGTCTGTAATGCAACTATAGACATATGAAATGTGACTGTCCCAATGATTTTACATTTAACTTCCATTCACTGGGAAAGAACCACATTGAGTAATAAAACTGTTTCAGTTTCTTTTGGGAACAGTTATCTGTAACAGATAACATTTTTCAACCTTGTTACACGAGTTTGATTGGACGACTTAATGTGTTAGTAATTTTGTATCGCAGATTTTTCCTTTCTTATTGTGATCATTGGTGAAATGGACATAGTGATATTGGTGTAATACCACTGGATTGTACAAATAATAAGAAGGGTTACCAGAGTTAGAGGTGGTACTAGAAAGTTGTGCCCCAATTTAATAATCTGTTAACAAGGACCCTATTCGATGCCAAAACGTGCCAAACCGAGTCATATTTTAAAAAAAGCCTCAGCAGGTCTTTACCAAACTTCCTGTAATATGTAAACACAGGGCATCTGTCACGAGGCTTTCAGCCGTTTAAAATTTTACAAGTGTTACCATTTACTTTATTTTTATATGAAGCTTATTTACATAAAGTTTATAATTCCAGACAATCAATTATATATGTCATTTCATGCAGAAAACCTTTTAGGTTAACCATTTAACAAAATTTTGATTGAAGCCTAAATATTACTCATAAAGATTTTCTTTAGTTTACTTTGTGATTTTCAGGCTAAATTTATTTTCATTCTATCTTCAGGCATACTCTGATGGCACCTCTGACTTTCCTGGACCTCTGCTTACTGAGCAAGAGAAGAAGAAGGGGAGGAATAAAAGACCACCAAAAGGAGGCGAGAAACCTGCCTCTCGATACAAGAAGAGAAAGAAGGAAGGGGATGAGAGGCAACTGATGCACGCTGGCCCAGACACTGTAATGACTCAAATTAAACAGGTAAAATGTTGTTTTAAATCTAATCACCATCGTTCATAATACTAACATCACTCTGCCTGCAAAAACAAAAGATGACGGATTTTAACTGCTTCAATCAAAATTCAGTTCTGTTATTATCTTGACTTCACTGGTTTGTGTTTTTTGAGTGAGGGATGGATTGTACCTGAGCATCACATGTCATATTTATATTATATGGTGGTAGCAATGACTCTTGTACCAAACTGTGTACATTTTTATTTCTATGACAAGGATAGTGTGGGTCTGTGAGGAAGCCAACATAAACAATCACATTCAATACAGTTTAGCTAACCTTAAATAAACTGGTGCTTTAATTGACAAGTTTCTCATAAAAATAACTCATTTAACCCAAATAAGAAATAATGATTGTGACTATGCTCAGATTGCAGGTCAAAGTGACCCAAACCTGAATTTAAATGTTTTTTTTCTTTCTTTCTTTTTTTTGCTGCTCCAATGCGACTTGTATCTGATCTTTTCATAGCGGTCTAAACAGCACAGATTGTTTTTTCTCTAAATGCGCTCCAGGCCACATAGATATTTGGTCTTAAATCTGAAATGTATCTGATTTTTTGCCATGTGACATCAGTCTGAATGGGCACGTCACATTCACAGAAGATCGTATACGAGTCGCATTCAAATGGAAATGTAAACAGATTCTCAAAAAATGTATTTAACAAAAAAATCTGAATTTAGCACGATGCCCTGCAGTCTGAACGTAGCCTGTGGTTGTTTAACTGTGAGCTGTTGTTAATACACTTTTAACTGTTTAAAACTGTCTGTTTTTACCTATATATTTCTGAGGTGTATTAAATAGTAAATGTCTGAACCAAGGAATAAATCTCTGAAGGATGTTTTTTAAAAGCCAATCATAAACACCAAATTCTGAATTAATTAATTCTCCAATTTCCATGTCACACAAGTGACTTGTGAGAGTTGTTTTTCATCAGTTTTTAGGTAATCTTTGATGTTTAGGCATTAATAGTCTGTTTAACAGCTGTTTTTTTCCCTCTTCTCACAGCAACTCTCCCTGCTGCCCCTGATGGAGCCATTGATTGGGGTTAACTTTGCCCATTTTGCTCCTTATGGCAGTGGCCAGCTCAACGGAGAAAACCTCTTGTCTGGTACTTTTGGCAGTGCCTCATTAGATGGTGTCTCTGATTATTACTCCCAACTGGCCTACAAGGTGAGATTTGCCTACACTACTTAAAAAAAGTGGAGTTTATGTTGAATGTTTCTGAAATGTATTTTGCTGACATGGATCCTGATCCCACAGCAGAGTAATTTGAGCAATCCTCCAACTCCTCCGGCGTCTCTTCCTCCCACTCCACCACCTGTGAATCGACAGAAAATGATCAACGGATTTGCTACAACAGAAGAGCTGGCCAGCAAAGCGGCTGCCATGGGTAATAACATTTCAAGCATTTCTTGAGACTTATAAAGAACTATCCCTTCCAGATAAATTGCCTTCCAACATTGTTTGGCATAGTTATGAAGTATTGTCTCCACACTGACGTGTTCCTGTTAATACAGTCTCTAAAGGGGTGGTACCAAAGCCTCTACATGTCCCATTTCGGGCTGAGGAAGATCTACTAGCTCGGGCTATTGCTCAGGGACCCAAAACTGTGGACGTTCCTGCTTCACTTCCCACCCCTCCTCACAACAACCAGGAGGAGCTCAGGTAAAGATTAAATAACATAAATAACTTTATGCGAACATTACTGGGTGATTTTATGTCTTTGTCTAACTTACTCTGTGAGCTTAAGAGTACTTTTCTGGTGTTTGTTTTAGCTGCATGATTATCACTGCATTTGCTTCTGTTTTTGATAACAGTAACAGAGTACAGGAGCCATGCAGGGACACGCCTGATAGCTTTGTTCCATCCTCATCTCCTGAGAGCGTGGTTGGCATGGAGATCAGTCGCTACCCAGACCTCTCTCTGGTGAAGGAAGAGCCCCCATCCCCCTGTGTGTCTCCTGTACTCCCTGTGCTTCCTCCACCTGATGGGAAAGGTGAACATCTTACATAATTTAACCATCCAGCCATAATTAATTGGTACTTTCCATGAAGTTTACCAACACAACTTCAGTTGTTCAGTTCACCTGAGATGTTTTTCTGGTGGTCTGGAAACAACACTTTACATGTTTGGAACATGTCCACATGAACTGTTGGGTGTGCCATAAGTCCCCAACTTCTCAGAATATACATTTTTGTTGTGAGATATATTTTTTAAAGATGTTCCTTACATTTTATTCATTTATTTTTATTCTCTAGGGTCAGAGATCAAACTGCAGGATATCAAGACCGAACCCTCGTCGTTGTTTTTTGGCTCCCCATTTGTGCCCATGTCTACTGATTCTAAACAAGGGATGGTTTCTGTAGCTATCACACTGAAACCAGCTGCAGCTGAGGTATGAACACTTAACATTTACAGAGACTAACTGAAATTCACCACAGACAGCGAGTTTTATTTGTGCTTTTATTGCATAATGCATAAAATCTGGCAGACCAGTGTACAATAAGACAATAATGTTTTGAAGCTGAATTTTGGACAGACTTTTTACTTTAGATATTACCTTAACAATATAACATGGTATTGTGTATACATTTCCTGTCTTAACAAGACAAATATTTCATTCAGGATGTGGCAGTCTTAGAAATATAAATGGTCAAATGGAACATTTGAATAAATACATTTTGAAACAAGACGTGGATGTTTTAAGTAGTTGTGCTTTTTCCTTTGGCGTGTTTCTCAGAACATCACAGGTGTGGTCGCAGCCATATCGGACCTACTCTGTGTGAAGATCCCCAGCAGCTATGAGGTCAGCAGCACCCCAGACAGGCTGCCTTTGTCTATGCTCGGTGGTCCAAGGATGGGTCCCCACGGCATTGAGCCTCGACCTCCCATGTTCTTCCAAGGATCTGGTGATAACGGAGGGCTTCAAAGTCGGCAAGGACAGATGATCAGGCCCTGTGGACCGCAGGGGATGATGCAACAGCAGGGACATCATTTCCGTTTCCATCTCAACAGCCAAGGTAAGGGAATAAAACTGAATTAAACAAGCATGTCACTGATTCCCCCAAGTACTACAATACAGCCTGTAATTGAAATGTCATGTCTGATTTAAGCTTCACATAATCGCTCCCTGTGCGAATGCACAAACCACCACTGATCTTCTCGATGTAATTGCTTTCTTTCAAACATCCAGATGAGTGATTATTTTCTTAAGAGTACATAAACCATCAGTTTATGAAGTATGTTATTATTTATTTGGGGCTTCTGAGAGCAAACTGCCCAGATACAGAAATACTGTACTTGTTTTGCCAATTTAAAATGTATTTTTCTGTCCTTGCAATACTTGCACAGACTATATAATTTATCGTGATGCTGCAAGATTTATCTAGTTGTGAGGCCCACACTCAACTGCAGTATGAAGGTCAGATAGTCAGCCACAGTCAATTATGGATTCCACCTATAAACATTTCAGAAAACACATATGTAGGAGTCTCTTTGCATATTCCCAATTAATGGGCTTTTACTGGTCTGCAGCCATCACACTTTTAGATCTTCATATTTCTATAAAGTAAAGGTTTAACTCCTTGGACTTCTTCTGTCTGCTTCTAATAGTGAAGAGTGCATAGCTCATCTTAACAAGGACCTTTCTTTTAAAAATAAAAATGACATTTTTAATCCTCTTGAGTATTTCCTGCTTTAAAAACAAAACATGTAAAACTACATGGTGGTACTATGTACTCTTTTTATATAAACTTTTTAAGTAAGCCGTCCATTATTGGATTTGCTGTCGGGCAGTGCATTCAAATCAATTGTTGTTTCAGGCGCTGCTGTACTACGAGGGCCTGACAATAAGACCCCTGCCAGCCCTGGATGTAAACCACAGTGGTGTTGCAACTGTAAAGTGGTGGTGCTGGGAAATGGAGTGCTGAAAGCTGCCAAAGACCTCCCTGCTCACATGAAGGTACAAAATGATTTTGGCTTTTAAATTTCTTACACAGTGGTACTTTAAGAGTCTACAACATTTTTCCAGCTGAAGTATTCGAATGGAAAAAAATGTGATCTTAGTCACAGAACTCAAAGTTTTTACCTGGTGAGCCAGTAAGTTCAGTCACCAGCATTTCTTCTCTGACCAAAAGGCTTTAAATTCTAACTTTACTTTGTATATATTTAAATGTACATATTACTGGTTAAAAGCTTTTGGCCAAACCACTCATTCAGTCTTCATTTCTTATTGATTTTCCTGTAGGAGTACATACGATGTGACTATTAACCACTCTCAGCCTGAAAAGCCACATGCATCTATACATTAATACACACATAGAACTGCAGTAATGTACTACTCATGACTCACGTTGAATCCATTCCAGAACAACTAGCAGGTTAAGAGACAGACTTCAGTCTCTAAATAAGTCATTTAAATGTAGTTTTTTAAACAGGCTTTTTTTTTGCTTAGTTTATCATGATGGTGCTTTAACACCTTATCCCTCATTCAGCCTGTTACAACCTGAACTTTTCTTTTTCTCTCATTAGGAATTTGACAGGCGTTTAAAGTCTGAGGATGACCTGGTCTTCTGCAGTCACAGCTGTTTCATTCTCTACTGTTCTTCATCGCCAATGCAGTCCAGACCCACCTCAGAAACAAAGGTTTGTACTATTTTAAACCTTACTGACCTACAGCTTGAATGACCTGCTGTTAATTTCTTGATTTTTGCATAATCTTTTCAGGAATCAGTTTCCCTTCTTCCAGCCTCTGAGCAAGCAGAGAACTTCTGTAAAACTCAGCATCAGTACAGCAACAACATGTCCTCATTGGATGTTCACTGCCTTGCCCAGCTTCAGCCCAAGCACTCTCCTCCTTCTACTCCTCCTATCCCCTTCCCATCAGCAGGTGAAACACCCAAGTCAGACGCCAAGTCTGATGCCCTCAAAGTGACAGTGAAGCTAAAGACAAGACCAAGGTCCCATGATGGCTGGCACCAAGGAAAGAGACAGAAGGGACTTCGCTGGAGGAAGTGGACTGTTCAAATAGTGGTGCCAAAAGGAAATTCCCAGCTCCCAGATGAGGATAAGGTTGATGAGCTTTTAAAGAAACTCGGAGCCTCCCTGCGTCCTCCAGTATCACTCAAAGACCAGCGACGCTGTTGTTTCTGCCACCAGTTTGGAGATGGGAACACTGATGGTCCTGCTCGGCTGCTGAATCTAGACCTAGATGTATGGGTTCATCTAAACTGTGCCCTGTGGTCGACGGAGGTGTACGAGACGCAGGCTGGTGCTCTCATCAATGTGGAGCTTGCACTGCGTCGTGGCCAAACAGTACGCTGTGCTTACTGCCAGCAGACCGGAGCCACCAGTGGTTGTCACCGACCACGCTGTACCAATGTGTACCATTTCACCTGTGCTCTGCAAGCCCACTGCACATTCTTTAAGGACAAGACCATGCTATGTCATGCCCACAGGCCCAGGGGAACAGCAGGACAAGCGTTGGAGCACGAGCTGCGTTGTTTCGCTGTGTTCCGACGTGTCTACGTTCAGAGAGATGAGATGCGGCAAATTGCGACGGCTGTGCAGCAGCCTGAGTTAGGTTATACATTTAGGGTGGGCAGCCTGGTGTTGCATGCAATGGGTCAACTAACACCTCTACAAATGGCAGCTTTCCATTCACCGATAGCCATCTATCCAGTTGGCTATGAAGCTTGCCGCATTTACTGGAGCATGCGCCACGGCAACCGCCGTTGCCGCTATGTCTGTTCTGTTGAAGATGGAGAAGGGCTCCCAGAGTTTACCATCAGAGTCGTTGAACATGGCTACCAAGACCTGGTCCTGACTGGCACCTCGCCTAAAGGTTTGCCCTCGCTGAGGATTTATAAAATGAGGATTGTTTTGTTATAAAGCTGTTTTTAACCATCGTTATTGTTTTAAATCTTGTTAGGAGTGTGGGACAAGGTGCTGGGTCCAGTTGCAGAGAAAAGATCAGAATCAACCACTCTAAAGCTCTTCCCCATTTACCTGAAAGGCGAGGATCTGTTTGGACTCACAGTCCCAGCAGTTACCAAAATCACTGAATCGGTTTGTAAAGGCTTTGGATGTTTTTATCTGGGTGTTGGGTTTAAAAATATAAATGCATCTCTAAACTGTGCTCTGCATGTCTTTACTGCTGGACCTAACTAGCTCCCAGGAGTGGAGGCGTGTGACAGGTACTCATTCCGTTATGGACGCAACCCTCTTTTGGAGTTGCCTCTCATGTTCAGTCCAGCCGGTTGTTCCCGTGCAGAGCCAAGAACAAGCTCTCCCTGCACCTCACTGGTGATAAGGTACGTTTGAATGAAGCTGGGCTTTACTTGCATCAGGCTGTCTCAAATTCACCAAGGCTAAGGAAGAGTTCTTACATAGTTTTTTGGTGTCTTTTTATTTCAAAATTTAGACCACAACCCCAGGCCATTTCCAGCAGCAGTGCCAGGTCTAACCAGAATGTGGCTCAAGGAGACGGTGGTGTTCCTCATAGCAAGACTCCTGTTGTACACCCCAGGTCTTCTCAGTACCGCTGGATGAAGAGTGAGTGGAGAGCAAACGTCTATTTGGCTCGCTCCCGAATCCAGGTGAGTCAACTACATTTTGGTGAAATGGAAACTGCTTGAGATTATAGTTCATTCTTTCAAAATGCAACCTATTAATGTGATGTATCCACAGGGTCTGGGGCTGTTTGCTGCTCGAGATATTGAAAAACAAACCATGGTGATCGAGTACAATGGAACCATTCTCCGAAATGAGGTTGCAATTAGGAAGGAGAAGATTTATAGATCTCAGGTTTGCCTGCTCTGATAATTAAATTAAAAATGTTTTCATCTCACGACAAAACTAAGTGCATATGATTTGTTGTTCGTCCCTCAGAATCGAGCAGTGTTCATGTTCCGCATCGACAGCGAACATGTGGTTGATGCCACTCGAACTGGAGGGCTCGCAAGGTACTCTGAAATTCCACAGAATGGTTTTCCCAAGCATTTTAACAGTAATTTATTCCAGCATTTTTGGTTTGGAATTAGCTTTCTGAGGGAAAAAATCAAAGTGATTGTACAGACCACACACCATTATATGAACAGTTCAACAGTATTTATTTGTTGTCAGAAACTTGATGGGATGTAACCTTGTTCATAATCATACAATGGTTGCCACTGATTAGCTTCTGCATGATGCTTTATTAAATTAAAACATGAATTTCCTTTTGCTGCTTATATTACAGGAATATATTTAGTAATACGTGATGTTTCTTCTCCTCAGATATATCAATCATTCTTGTGCCCCGAACTGTGTTGCTGAGGTGGTCACATTTGAAAGAGGTTACAAAATCATCATCAGCTGCATTCGCAGAGTTGAGAAAGGAGAAGAAGTAGGTCTTTTCTCTTTCTCCTTCCATTTATACATTTTCTTCTTTTCTTACGGACTATAGACTACAAAAGTGTGTTGCGTTCACTTAAAGCTGTTTTTCTGAATTAACAAGATTAAAAACTTATGTTAGCTCAAGTTTCTTTTCATGTCTAAGTTACATAAATGGGATTATTAGTTTGTTGACTTTGCGTGAACACCTGATGACATTCTGAGGGAAGCCCAGTCAGATCTGCTGGACCATGTTTGTCCAGGATCCACTGGTTGCTGCTTTCAGCCTACATATTTACCCAGGAGACAGTCAGGACATCGATACCAGTCATCCAGTTTTCCCATCATCAACCTGAGATCTTTGTGAATAATGAATGCAACTCTGGACGGAGTCAAATATTGTATGTTAAATATAGCTGCAAATGAGCTTCGTCATCACAGTGTACCTGAGTGCTGCAGTCCCATCACAGGTCCAAGTAAACTTTTGTTCATGTGTCCATCTACACCTGCAAACTTGAATGGAGTCTGTTCCAGCAATTAGCAGGCAAGAGGCAGGGTACGCCTTGGACATGTTGCCGGTTCATTGCAGTAATCGCAGATTATCTTGTTAATTGAGAAAAACAGCCCTTCTTCCCGTGTGAATTCAGTATGCTTCCATACTAAACATTACATGCTCAGTAACAGATTATTCTCCCTTGTTTCCAGTTGTGTTTCGACTATCAGTTCGACGCAGTTGAAGGCCAGCACAAGATCGCTTGCCACTGCGGAGCTCCTGGATGCAGGAAGTGGATTAATTGAGCAAAACAAGAAAGCCAGATGCATTCCTCGCTGTAGTGTACGGGTGTAGTGTTAAGACCTCTGACCAGAGGAAAATACTTCTTGTTAAAGTCATTTTACTGAAGAGTAGAAAGGCCTAAACCTTTTGGAGCAATGAATGAATTCACAGGTTGGTTCATCAAGATCAAGGAATAAAACGGGTGAATCCAACACAGTAGCAGGATGTGACGTGCCATATGTGAGGGGCTCTGTTGTACGTGATGCCTCCGTGTGTCTGTGTGTATCTGTGTGTTTGTTTGGTGTACATGGGGTGCGGAATCCACCAGCGAATGAGAAAGCACTGTGCAGGGTGCGGCCTTATTGCTTATGAAGGGCAGGCCCTTTTGTTACATACTGTTAATGTATACCATATGACTAAATGTAGACATCACTGAATGAGGAATGTACAGCAATGAATACCGCGAAGGGAATATTAACTTGCACTAAAAAACAAAAAGAAAATAAACAAAAAAAAAGAACATACACAAACTTTTAAATACTTGATTCCATGAGTCAGTTTTATCATAGGTCTGTCATGTGATTTGTGTGGAATTTGAGAGGTTTTGTATTTATTACTGAGTGAATGAATTTTATTCTTAAAATGAGATTGAGTTAAAGAAGGCTAGATTGCTATTGTTTTTGAAGATTGAAGAAGACATGCTGTTACTTTTGTATAAATGTACATAAAGAAAACTATAGGAATAACCGACCAAATACTACCTTAACCTTCTCGATGTTTGCGTGTTTTTAAATTGTTTTTGTTCTGTTTGTCATTGAAATTTATTTAAGATGGACGTTATTTCAGTTTGAGAGTATATATTATGATTATTCTGTACAGAATTTGTAATATAATCACAATAATTCACAAAGTATTTTTGTTGTATTAAAAGTAAGGTATTGTAGCGTACTGTTTTGTGACTTACACATGCTTTGACCACTCAAAATAAAAAAAGAAATATTTTTGTTGACTAACGTAACGAGTTACTGGTTACAGAATCTAAAAGGACTCTTCAAATTGTGAGAGATCGTTGAGATCTGTTTGCTGTTAATCAGGTTTGATTTTGAAGAACTGTGAATTAGATTTTAAACCCAAAAAACAACTTTTTCACTTTTTATCACTAGTAAGAACTGCAGCGTCTATTTACCTGTTTTTTGTTACTTCACTTTTGAAACAAGGTGCGAACATCTGATGATGTGACTTGGACAAACGAGCGTGGGACAGGAAGAATCATGCGTGGAACTGTAGGCTCCACCTTTTTGCGACAGAAATGGCATTCTGCTTAATCAAAATATTTCTTATACTGACACTTCACAAGTCACATGCTAAGAAACAGAGTTTTTGCGTGCACAATTTCAAGTTGACTGTAAAATTTTGCAGACAGTCTTAGAACTTGTAATGTATATGGCATGTATTTTTTTAACTTTCTGAAGACTCAATTGTATATATTTTCTCAATGAATGGTTGTAACAAAATTGTTTCTTGGATATTTTTCTTCTCTTGTATGATATTAAATCATCCTGCCAGTGTGTTTGTGCTACATTTTATCGGTCGTGTAAAGTAGGCAGACCCCCTCCCCACCTTTTGTTTTCCTTTTGTTTATTTTTGAAAAGAAACCTTTTGAAGTGTACAGAGTATGAGGTTTTGAGTTTGTGGAATTGAATTTAGAAACATTTACAAAAATAAACTATTTTACATGTTAACAGGTTTTGTGTGATTTGTTAACTGTGGTCAATTTTATACAGAAAAGCTTGTTTTTTTATTTATATAAAAACCTTTTGATCAATTCTATATTTAGTAAAGATAGTAGATATTAAAACATCATCCAACTGATAAAAAAAATAAACTAAAAGTGCCAATTTGCACAGTAGCATGTCTGAGAACTGAGACAGAAGGAGAGGAACTTTATGGAGTAAGATATGATAAGAGGTTTTTGCTGGGGGGTGTAAAAAGCTAATTGGGCAGCTACACTACCTGGAGGAACAAACTGGTCCACACTACTGCTTTTGGCCCGGACGGACCTGTATCTTCTCTGAGGACAACACCTCGAACAAGTAATCTGCTGGGCCAGGCAGAAAGTCACGCGCTATTCTCAGACATGCTCTCTCACACAAGGGTGGCTTGCACAAGTAGTCAGAACCACACAACATAAATTATGTTTGTTTGGTGCATA
>JBAMHV010000008.1:13066549-13110008 GCA_037177535.1 Pseudomugil gertrudae
ATATATAGATAGATAAACAGATAGACAGATAGATTGATAGATACGGTGTGTGTGTGCGCGCGCACCATTATATGGAGCATTTCTGAGCCATACTGACCTCTGTTGGTGATCTGTGTAAGGAGTGGTGTACTGTTAATATTTGTCTCCCTTAAAATATGTTTTTCTGATAGTATTTCCCCTGTTTGGTGTTTGTTTTATTTACCACCTAGTAGAGAAACTGTTTTTGGAAAGAAAAGAAAAAATGTGTGACTGGAGCGACGAATATGCCTTGCAAATTCGCAGTCTAACTCTTTTAGAGAGCAAATCAAATGATTGCCATTTGTGTTTACTGGGAAATGCAACAAAGACCAATATTGTGATAAAAAAATACAATTATGCTCGCTGTAATAATGTCGGCTTTGCTGTTGTCTCCGGCGCTGAACCGGAAACACAGCGTGGGGGACACATTTCCTCTGGGTAACCTACTGCAGCACAACACCTGTAAACAATCTGCGTTGACACCGCATTGAAGAGGTGTGCCCTGCCTCTTTCTCACAGACAAGCCTACTTCCTGGTGGACTTCCTCCTCGCTCGGTGTTGTTGTGAGTGCAGGGGGCAGCTGAAGAGAAGCTGGGGCGGCAGCTTAAGGTTTATTGTTGCTTTACAGCAGTTACTTAACAGCACTTTTATGCTTGCTTGTTAGAAGACAAAAAAAAAATGGGAAGCACGGTGATGGAGTCCAGCAAAGATAGCTCAAGAAAAATGCCAAAGAAGAGGAGAAGTCTGCGGATTAACATGCCAGTGAGTCGGTGAAGTATCAAATAATTTGGTTTCTTACTGTGACTCTTAACCAACTGGATCTGTTGCTAAACTTTTCACGTGGAAACGGGGCTGAAAAAACTAGTTAATTCGCCGTTAATTTGCTGACATCGCACGCGACGTATGTGCGCGTGCATGCTTGACAGCTGTCCTAGTGTTGCGAATCTAAAAGGATATATGCAATCTATTTTCCAAGCCTATGATGGAGGTAAATGCCGTTTTTTACTTTGCACAGAGGGATTGTTTTCATGTCACACATGTTCTAACCAGCAGTAATGAACCAGCTGCAATAGTTTATATATCACTTTAAATCATCCATCAGCATATATGTTATATCTATGCAATGAAATAAATATCTTTAAGTGTATCAAGAAGTCAATATAGGATTATTGTAGCCATCCTTTTTGCTAGTTGATGTCAGACTATATTTATATTTTTTTGCACATGGATTACATTGTTTGTGGGACTTTGCAAGATTTTGCAAAGTCAGTAACATAAGATTTATTTAGGTCCAAATTAACATTACTGCCCTGATACTTTAAGTGTTGTTAAAATAAAGAACTCATGCTGCTCCCAGATTGGACAAAACATCTCCAAATGTAATGTAGGACGTTACTGTAATGTTACTGACACCACAGTGTAATATGCTCACCTGCATGCAAACCTCCATCCACAGCATAGTAGAAGCTCCTGTATAGTTGCAGAAGAAAAAACAATGCAGTCGCTTTATTATACATTTGTAACATAGCTGCTATTCTGCTACAGAATGGCTCACATCATTTGTCGTTAGAGGAATGTTACACCCTGCTTGGTATGGGGAAGTGGTGTGCTGTGTTTTGCATTCTCCTGTAAAAGTTTTTGCAACGGTTAAACATGTTTGATTCTATAGCGCGGGTGGATCATTTTTGGTTTCGTTAAGAGGTGACTGTAGGAGCATCTAAGAAAACATAGTAATGATGTCACTTTCCTCTTTTTTTCTTTTAAAACTACTTATTATTATCATTGACATCCAGATCTCTTCTATTTTACAGGACTTTGGTCCATTTACTGCCCCTCCTGTGGAGACAAGAGGTTCAACCAAAGGTGGCACTCGGACGGTAAATATAATCCTCTCTAGATCATCATCTTTTTAAATTATTTGGCAATTATTTGTTTTTATCAATTTCCTTCAAACCCAGTTATATCATATATTTGTTTAAAAATTTCTTTTAAATACAAATTATGGATTAAAAAAAGCTAAATATTACAGAAGGCTATCTCTCTCCCACCAACCCACTTTGGCTTACAATAACATTACGCCTACAGTGTTCAGGCACAGCTCGAAAGCATACTGAAAATTGATTTTTTTTTCATTTTCTAAAGGAAAGATGTTTCATCCTTCAGTCTGCTCCTATTCGTTTGGGTTGGAATAATCACCCCCTGTAGCCAAAATACATATTTTAGTTTTACCCTAGCAATATTTGCGCAACACAGATAAACCTGTAGTGTCTTGCATTTGGTAAGACACAAGCAGTATTCAGATAAACCCCAATTCACTTGTCTTAACAAGCGGCTGCACAATGTAAGATTGAGATTTGTTGCCAAACGGAAAAGATGGGTGTGTGCGCTCACTTCTCAAAACTGTGACAGGATTGGTTTAAGCAGACATGTCCCAGGCATTGCTTTAAGGAAGTACCAGGGAACGAGACAAAACAAATAGTCTCATCACAGATACTTTTGAGTTTGTTGTTTTCCCCTTTGCCTTTTTATTTCCTGCAGAGCAGCAGTGTTCCTGCAGTTTTTTTTTATACTGAAAGTGTAACCAAAAACACTCCTGTTGCATTTCATTGTTTGCAGTAAATACAACCACCCTGTAGACTGCAATGCTTCCCTGTATCAGAGCCCACAAATAGTTAAGTGATTTGCTGTTGGCACATCCAGAGCAGGCAGCAGGCAGTGGTGGGAGGAAGCTCTCTCCGTCTCCTGATAGATTGGCTGCTATCTCTCATGTTTTGTTTTGGTTTCAGTAGAGCAAATAGTGAAGGATCTCTCCATCTGTTTACATGGTATTGACCTTGCAAAGTCCGACTTATAAACAGAGGGAGACTAAATGAAAATATGTGTGTGCACTTTAACTGTGTATAGTGATGAATGCCTTTCTGATAATAAACCTGATGATGTTTTTATTGACTCATAAATGGCCTCACTGATAATGTGTTTTAACTCCCCAGTTATCACAATGTACAAAACACAGTGTCTCAATTTAAAAATGTGGGCACATTTTCAATGTTCAAAGGTTTAGTTGTTAAAAGGCAGAGGTAGTGTTTTTAGCAAGCCAAATGTTTTTTTTTAAACTATTGCTGTATATTAATTAACTTTATATTTACTAAGATAATGTGTCATCAGTGCAACCAATGCAAAAAGTTACTCTGGAGCCCTGTGTCATGTACAAAGACATCAGGTAGTTTCAACCACACTGCAAGTGTGCACCATTTTTCTGTCTTTTTGTTTGTTTTTGCTTTTGTTTTCATGTTTTACATGTTAGTACTTGATTTTTTAATAACCTTATTACCCACAATGTCTTTCACTTCTGTAACAATTTCATTCTCTGTTCTCTTTCTGTGGTCGGCAGTTCCTGAAGATGAATGATAAAGTGGAAGATTAATTTATGATCTTTTCAATTAAAAATCTGAATTCTTACTCAAATCTTCAAAACAAATGAAAAGCTAAAATCAGTGATGTTCTCAATTTGTACTTGAAATGTCTAACACATTGAGTCACAGAAAGGAGTCAGACTCCTAAACTAACCGGGTAATGGGTCAAGGCATCTAGAAGACATGCTAACCAGATGCCCACGTGGGGGCCCTCCTGGATGACTGCTTCATACTTCGTCTCTCAAGCCCCATTTCCATTTGTATTTGTAATCTTGCTCATTCAGTCACTACCAACAGCTTGTCACTATACCCTGTGAGGGTAGTTACGTAGATGGACCAGTAAAATTAAGAGCTTTGCCTTTTGGTTCAGCTCCTTGTATTGTGCAGACCGAGACAGTACACATTGCTGCACATGCTGCACCAATCCGCTGGTCATTCTCCAGTTGCCTCCTTCCTTCACTTTTGAACAAGACTTTGAGACACTTGTATTCGTCTACATGGGCCAGAACCTCATTCCTGACCCACAGAGGACATGTCACCCTTTTTCAGCCATGGTCTCGAATTTGGAGGTGCATATTTGAATCCCATCTACTTCTTATTTAGCTTGAGCTGGAGATCATACCCTGATGAACCTAACGGAATCAAATACTTTGCAAAAGCAGATGGCACCAAACTGGACCCCCTTAACACCTTTGCTGCACCTAAAACATCTGTCCATAAAAGTTATGAACGGTGATAAAGAGCTGTCTTGGTGGAGTTCATCCCTCACTGGAAACAAATCCGACTTACTGCTGGCAATGTGAACCAAGCTATGGCTTGTACAAAGATGTCCGGTACACCATATTTCCAGAGATCCCCCCCGACTGGATCCCCCAAACATGATTGAACACCTCCTCCAAGTCCACAAATACACATAGACTAGTTGAGCAAACTCCAATGCCTCCTCCAAGACCCTGAAGAGTGTGTAGAAAACCACACTGCTCCTCCTCAATCTGAGAATGGACTATCAAATGAACCCTCCTCTCCAGGACCCCAGAGTAGACTTGACCAGGTAGAAGTGTGATCCCCCTGTAGTTGCAACACTCTCAGGTCTGCCTTCTTGAAGAAATGGACCACCACCCAAGTCTGCCCTTTCACAGGGACTGTCCTTGATGCTCATGCAGTGTTTGCAGATGTGTGTCAACCAAACACAGAACATTTTAACTCCACCTCAGTCCTACAACCTTGGGTCCATTGAACCTGTTTCCATTAAATTTGAGAGGTCTTCGAAGTATTCCTTCCACATATCAACTGTTTCAAGTCAAAGTCAGCAGATTTACCCATTGTACACAGTGGTAATGGTGCACTGCTTACTCCTGTTGAGCTGCAGGATGTTGGACCAGAATCTCTCTGAAGTTGTTCAGGAGTTATTCTCCTCCCTGAACTCCTCCATCCCGATTTGGCCAAGGTGCCGAATTAACATGTGGAGACCTTTATGCCAGAACATGGCGCTTGCTATGGACAATCTATGACTATCTCTCAACAATAACAAAACACCACTCAGATAAGGATTATTGTTCCTCCCAATCATGCTCCTCCAGGTCTCACCGTCATTGCCTAAGTAAGTGATGTCCCCAGAATGAGTGCTCTCCAACACTGCTCCAATGAGTGCAACTCCATCCAAGAACTCCAAAAATGGATGATTTCTCTGAACTCTTTAGCATAGAATGGAAGAGGGTCCAGCTCTTCTAGATTACACTGGTTCCAGAGTCCAAGGTGTTAGTTTGAGGTCAGTCCAACTACCGGTACATCTAGCCGGAAATGCTCAACCTCTCGCACAAGCTCAACCTTCCTCTGTTGGGTTTTAAGGAAAACAAAAACAAAAATAATTGTTCTTGATACAGTTTGTGCATTTTCTTATATCATACTACTTTTTTTTATGAAATGCCATGAACTTGAACAGTTGCCTAACTAAACAAAACACAGTTTTTACATTTCCTGAAGGAGAAGTAATGTAAAAAGTGTAAAAAGAGAAGCTGCCATTTGACAATAAATTGTTTTCTTTGTATTTCCTCATTCATGCTGGCCTACTTTGCAGAAGTGTGTGCAGAGCTGTCTCAGATTTGCACTGCAGCATATCAGCATTTCATACCATGTGGAAGATGATTACTGATCATGAAACATGTATTTACTCAAAAAAGTAGATAAAACTGCCTCTTTTTTTGTCTCTTAGGGAGAGCGTCTCATTCATTCAGCCAGCCCCACCAAAGGAGTAAAGAGTCCAACCAGCATGCCCCCAACATCCCATTCTGCCCCAGTGCAATCAAAAGCTAATTCAGCTTCACCCAAAACTATCTTCCCCTATCCCTCTCATCTAGCTTCACCCAAATCACCCCGTCGCCTGAGCCTCAGTGGTATCTTTCGGTCCAATTCGACAACTGCAAGTATGAAAATATTCTCCAAAGCCAAGAAAGGTAAGTCTAAGCTGGCCATCATTATAAACACCTAGCTTGTTTGTAGTGTGTTTGTTGACTAAGTAAAAGCTGAGTGTAAGAATTAGAACTCATGAGGAAGACACGTGCATAAGAAGTCAGACACAATAGATGAAACTGTGTCAAACAAAATTATTTTGATTTCCTGCTTTGTGCAGGTGATAAAGCCACTACAGGAACCTGTTCAGTCTCAAGTTCATGAATTCACATTTTTTTTACAGCTTGAAACTGAGCTGAAGTGTACGGCATCCCCGAGCTAGTTTTCATTTATACTGCAGAATGCTGCTGTGCAAAAAAGGAAGTTAAATTTCCTTTTAGAAAAAATAATCCACTGCTTTGCTTTGTGGTGTACAGCACTTAACGTGGTCACGGTGCTCCTCAGAACGTAGCATCTTAATGCCTTCAACAACTTTCTCTATGAAAAGTAAATAGTTTACCGTTTTTGTTGCCTCAATCAACCTCAATCATACTGAAAAAGTAGTTTTCTAAATATAAAATTACAAGACTACCATTTCACAGATGGGCAGCCAGCCATAGTACTTTTACCAGCCATCCTTAAGATAATTAAGATATAATAGTAATTCAGAAATAAGGAGAAATGGGCTAGGTAGAACAAAGCCTTGCTTCATAAAGAACAGACCCAACTGGCAGATTTTCTTTTCTCATGTCTCCATGTTTTTCATTGGCTGATTATTACATAACAAAAACAACCTTGTTTTCATGGAAACAGCCCTGCTGAAAGTCCTCTCAACCAGCTACACAGATGAGTCATGCGTTTTTGGCTCTCGCATATACCCATTCTTCAGTGTTTCCTTGCAGAGGGTCCTTTTGGCAGTGGCTAATGGAACAGCTTAGTTAACACCGTAACCTAAAAGACAACTTTCTCCCCTTCCTCTGAGCATTGTTAATAAAACTTAAACACACACACACACAGCTTCATGCTTCGCCCTGCCGCTGCTTTGGTTTACTAGTGTGCAGTATATGTTGAGGCATAGCATCCTCTTCATTTTAGGGCAACTAAATTATCTTTGCCCAGTGAAAATATTGACTGGGTACTTTTCTAACTAAATATCATCCAGCAGATGAGTAGCCACACTGGATTTCTGTGGACAGTGTATGAGAGGGATGTTTTTGTGGAGAACCTTCTTTGGCCACAAGGTTGTGCTGAAGTCTTGTTTTAATTGGTTTTTTGTGTTAATGAAACTGTTGTTTCTGTAACGTCTATTCTGATTTATTTGGTGTGTTGGACAAATAGAAGTATTTTCTTTCATCATGTGTTCCTAAGCATCAGCTCCTGTATGAATTGCTCATTCACTGCAAGAAGCAGGTACATTTGCATCTTAACTTGATGAAAGATATGACTCCAGAGTTTCCTCTTTCCCAGCTGCTTCTAAATATGTTTTCCCATTGCCTGGACATTGTCAGCACTTCAGTGCTGTAGCATTTCCATAACCTTATCTGGAAGTGACCAGACTCTCAGGAACTCCTCACATAGCCGTGCACAATTTTTTACTCCCTCTCTGTTGCTACTGTGGGCTGTATGTTGTCAGTAAATAAAAGAACAAAGTAGTTTTGACTGTCCATATTATTCAAATATAGTCCGTATCAGGGCAGGCAAGTTATTCACGTTCTGGAGCTGGAAAATAAGTTTCATGGACATGCACACGTGACAAAAACATCTAAAATGCTTCATGGATGTGGGAGTTTCCAACTCTAAACATAAAATTAATTCAGCTGATGTTATTTGTTTAATGAAACCTTTATTCCATCATTCTAACTCATATTGACTCACAGCTGAGTGGAACACTTGCATAACATGTTAATTGAGATCTGCACTGCCATGCTTCAGCTAATCTGAGCAGCAAACACTGAGTGGGACATCTGAGGAGGAGAAGCTTTTTGATCAGCTGACAGAACATGGGATGTCCCGCTGTTGTCATCTGACGGGTGGGCTGGTCTCAGCAGACTTAAAGGTCAGGCCTCCAAAAGTTATGGACACCACGCTGCACAAATGACAGCGAGACAACTGCTGTCCTTATTTTTTAATACTGTACTGATCAAATAAAGTCAGGGTTGTACCTCAAGAAGCATTCAGCCTGTGTTATCCTGAATAAGATCCATCATGCGATGACTGAGTGAAGCAGATGTTCTTGTGCTGAATTTACTCTTGTAAGAAAAGGGGAAGGGGGGGGAGACGTGGGTCTGAGGCCAATCAGTGGAGTTTCCTTCATAGACTGCCCTCCTTTTATAGGCTGCTATATTAAAGAGACACCACCCACAGCTGCACCTGACAATTTACAGCACTGACACGGCTCAGAGGGGGAAAACACTCCAGTCGGTGCCAGTTGTTATTTGCATCATTGCTGCTGAAAACTCTGTGGAATTTACAGCTTTTGCGCATACGTCGTTTCCTTCAGATATATGAGCTACATGCTGCTCTCCGTTCGCTCTGTGCTTTTTTTCCCCCTTTTTACTGGGAAATGCAGTCTTTGCATGTATTGATGTCTTGCTGTGGTCATTCATAAGAAGTCAGAAAATCCATCTTTGCTCATTGATTGAAGTCGTCAAGTTTCTGAAAGACCGTCTCTTCTCAATCCAACTTGCATCATCTGGATTTAATTTCAACTTAATTTCCAAACTGCAAAGCGAATAACTGGAATCTCATCTGCAGCGGTTTTAGCATGTGGTTGTGCTGCTTTTGTGATGCAGATGGTCATGGTAATATTTAGTTACGGGCCAACAACGCACTGCTTTCCATGAAGAGATTTGGCAGCCTTAGGAGAAGCAAGAAACAAAAAGAGCAAGATGGGTTAGGAGGAAAGCATCTGACTGAGGCATCCTCTCTGGCTGGTAATGTACTCTCCACCCTATATCCACCTCCTGCAGCTTTCCCTTCATTATTTTTGCGCTAGGACTGTCACTGTTAGTGCGACTTTAAAAGAGGTTTTTAGAAAAAGAAGTGCACTTTAGAATATGCTGCAGAATACCTCATTAAAACATCTGCGTGATTATTCATGCATTGAATCCCATTTAACTAAAACAGCTGTTTTCAGTGCAGATGCATCTTTAATCTTTAATTCAACATATGTAGTGAAACCTGATGCAGCCTGAATCAAATGTTTTGTTTAAAATGTTTTTAAGAGCTGCTGATAAATCTGTGAGCTCATTTACAGATGTTATTTTGTAAGGCAGCCAACTGGAAGAGTTTCTGTCATGTTTGATTCAAATTGAAACAATGTAAAATAATGTCTATTTAAGAAATTGGTTTAATACAACATACTCTGCAGACACAGTTCACACCTCCTTTAAAAGCTATTTTAGCCCATTACCTACAAATGCCATGCATGTGGATGACACAGAAATAAAATAGTAAAATAGCTATTTGGTAAAATAGCTTTTATGTCCAAGGAATTCTGTTTAAAGCTTCTGGTGATTGAGTCAACATCGTGCACGTTTGTTTTTGTAGGCATATTTATAGCTTTGCTGCATAAAACTCCATTTCTCTTAAATTTTTGCCTCTAAGTTGTTATTCTCAGTACTTTTTAGTCACTTCTAAGGACTGACTATCCATAACAAACGTAAGGAGGAGAGGTTGGCCTTTACATGAAGCGGATTGCATACAAAGTTGTTCTCAAAAGGACTAAAATAAAACAAGTAAATAATAAATAAATGAATGTATTTTAGATAATAATACAAATCTTGACACTTATTTAGATATTTAAATGATTTTTTTCATTTTGCTTTTTATTCCCAGCATTTTTATAGTATTTTTATGAGGAGAAAGTGTTTCTTGTGACTTATTTGAACCTTTTTGTTGCTGTCAAAGTGTTTTCTTGATTTAAAAAAAGTTTAAAATAGAAGAATTAATATATGATATCAAATCTGTCTTTTAGCATTAGACTGCATTAAGTGTAACTGGGTGTAACAAGTTAAACCGTAGCTAAAGGTACTGAATGCTGTTCATTATGACCACTAAAGGTGCTACATGGGGTTAAGGTGCTGCTACAAGTGCATGCTATGCATATGCACAAAGTGTGTCGGGGCGCAGGCCAAACATGGTAAGGCTGTGTTTGAGGGGCTGACGTGGTGTCAAACAATCTGCAATAATTTAGCATCTCTAATAATTTAATGATTAAGTGATATGAATAAAATATAAGAGCAGAATTAAAGTCGGTTTGTGTTTTACAGTAATCCTGTTGGTGCAGCACAATAATTTATAGCCGCTCTACCTCGTGTCACCCCGGTGTAATTTTTTTTAATCCTGTATACAAAAAGAGTTTAGCTGCTCTGTTTGGAGTGCGTCTTTAAAAAAAGAGCTGTCAGATTATTTGTTTTATTTAGTGTGTGTTTTCATTGACCTCTCTGTGTGAGGGCATTATCTCCAAAAACAATATTTCACCAGGTTTTCAATCCAGGAATGAGCCACGAGTAGGTCACCAAACAAAAGAGCCTTATCACTGTTAATGCAGCTCCTGTAAACTGTAGTGTTCAAGTTTATCACAGACCCCACAGCTCCTGTTTTAGAGATACTCCGGCCCCTCAGGCCAGATTAGAGGAGCTGAGTCGATTTCAAAGTTTTCTATGGCCGTCAGTAGATGCAAAGTTCTGCAATGTGATGGCACCCCCACCTGAACCAGAAGATTGATTAAGACTTTTGCACCATGCTGTCTTTAAATATGGCAAGCAAGGTTCGGACATCTTTATAAACACCAGCTGTTAAAAAAATGTCTCTGAGCATCTCATCAGTACTTTAACTCTTCAAAACATCTGTAACATCATGTTAAAATCTAGTCAACTAAAAAGGCTCACATTGCTGCTAGAGACTTCCCATGACAGAAAGCACACTTTAATTCATCATTTTCTGTTTTATTTCATCTACTTTGTGTTTTCTTGTTGCCAAAAGTGGAACAGCTAAATACTTAAAAACTTTTCTTTGGGGAAATCTTCATGAGTACTGACATCCCTCGTTGTGTCTGACTAATAACCATAAACTATTTTGACAGTAAAGAAAGGAGCACTTTATTTTATCGATTTGAGATGCAGCAATAGTCCTTTAATATTTCTTCTTCTTGGCACATCTGCTTGAAACAATAATGAGACAAATACATTTTCTCCTTTTTATCAATATAGAAATGTCAATTTTCCCTGGATTATCAGACTAAAGAGGGATCGCTAGCTGACAGCTCTGTCTATTTCACCGAAACGTCTGTAATTTAACTATAAAGTCTCATATAAATGACTGTTAGACTTATTTCATGCATATAAATATAGATGGACTGGAGTTTTAACAGCGGTAAATCCATACCCTTTTTCCTGGGTGGCGCCCCCCCTCCATTAACCAGGCAGAGGAGTCGCTGCCTTGCTGTTATCTACTCCTGTGGAATGTGCCACAACAGCATGGCTAAAAAAAGAAAGCCACACAGCGGAAGCTGGCCACACCAAAGAGGGCCGGTGCAAGCCAACTAAATGTCAGGCGATAGTGTTGAGTGGTCGTGGACAGCCTGAGGATAATGTTCACTTGGCCTAGTTTAAGAAAAATGCAATGAATTATTGATCATTATTCTTTTTCCTTTTTAAATGATTGATTATAATACGTCATCAGAGGTAGCAGTTATTAAGTAAATAATTGTATGTAAGTTTAGTCATTGTACTCTATCGATGTCTGTATTGAAGCTTTAAATCTGACTCCCTTAGGAGCATAACTCATTGTTTTAATGACGATTCTTCATTTATACATCATATTTGAATATAATGATGGAGAAATTAACCGAATTGATTTATTAGTATATATAAAGACAGATATTTACTAAGCTTCTCCAGCTGAAATAAAAGCTCTCACCAACATCGTCATGCCAGCATTAGACGTAATAAAAGTTATCTGGTCATGTGAGCCATTTGGTCCACATTGTCCATGTCTCTCATTGTCTGGCCTCAGAAATATGTTTCTGGGGAGGAGCTCAAGTAGCGTGAGGGTCGCATGTCCCCCCCCCCATGTAAGATTTGCAATGCCTGATGTAAAAGAGCAGCCTGTTGGGTGACAAGCACTCGGTCTGACACTGCAGCAGCAGCTGCGTCACAGACAGCTGACTGCTACACTGAAGTCAGATTTAATGTGGATGTGCTTGCTTAGAACAGAGGGATGCCAAGAACAGAAGAAAGACAGCCTGCATGATTCACAGCAGATTTTTTCCCCTTTAGAATAGATCCATCATCGATTTGCTTTTTACTGCACTTATATGCATTTATTCATGATTTGAGTTTTGGGCTCTTTTCTTGTGCAGTCAGGAGAATGCAGATGCAAAACGATGATAGTTCACTGCAGTGTTGTAAAATATGCCATGACTCAGCACTTAGTCATTGTTTAGCTATATATTTCACTCTGAGAACTTTTGACTAATTATGCAATCACTTCTATGTTAAAAATATGATTTTAAACGACATGAAGGCCACGTAAGTCAGCATAAACATCATACATGTACTTCTGTATTCTTTCAAAAATATTTTTTCCTTTTTTTTTTGTTTGTAACAAAAGTAGACTGAAGAAGAAAAGCCCTTGTTATGATGAATACAATAATTATTAAAGTTCAAACTGTTTAGCTTAGAGAAGGAACTCTCCCTTCCTTCAGTCTGAAGGTTATTATTAAAGCTGGAACAATTGCAAACTATTTTCTTCATCTTTTAAAAAGGTCGTAAATGATGGTTCTCACATACAGTGTTCATAAATACATATTTCTACTGTATTATATATAAATTAGGTTGCAGCCATTGTTGTTTATGCGGTGCTGGTGCATCCCTGTAAATCTGCTGCATGGTCGTAGCTTTATCCATGCATCTGTGTTATTTCTCTACTGTCTCTGTTCATGATGGGTTAGTTATGCATCTCTTGTATAAGATGCAAGAACATTGATGGTACAGCATATACAGTGATTGTTTTACCAGCTAATTACATCATTGATGTCAGCCAGCACTGCCTCTCGGTGTTGCTGAAAGCAAAGCAGAGATAGAAATCAAAAGAGATAAGCTGGACTTTGTATCTCTCTGCAGCTTCTGGATTCTTGACACCACCCACCACACCAACCCAGGCATCCAGCCAACCCGTGTTCCCCCAGGAGACCCAGCAGAGCAGCCAGAGCCCTGAACGGCTGGAGCTGAGCTCTCGAACCCGCTCCCATTCCACACCTCCAGACACAGGACAACGCCTCAGCCTTCCCTCTGCTAAACCCCCAATCCCTTCAACAAGCCCCGTGCCGTCCTGCTTTACCTCGCAACATGTGAGTCACGCTGCTGATTATTTTTATGAATATTTGATTAATATATTTGTAAAATGAAAGTGATTCATTTGCTTGGGGACACTTCAGTCAGTGCTAGAGAACTTGGAACAAGCTATAGATTATTTCATAGTTGCACTGGTAGAAAACTAAATAAGGAGTCACCTCTGTAAATTTTGTAGAGAACAATAAGAGATCACAAATACTTGCTCAGCTTTTTTGGAAAACAGGAAGCAAGTGTCTTAAATTTGCTTGGAAAAACAACCACACAGCTCAGCCAAATTCTCTTTCCTTGCAGGAAAAATGTTGTATCTTTGTGCTTATTAAGAATCTGGGGAAATAATAAAAGCCCATGGGTCATGGGATGTTGACGGTGATTTTTCTTCTTCATATACTTCTGTCTGTGACTCACCCGCTTATTTATTCAGCCGTAAGAGTTTATTTTGGACAGTGGTGAACAGAATAACACTAATGCAGATCTCTAATAAGAGAAACTTCAGTTTCTGACAGATGACATTTCTTGAAGTTTTGGGCTTGAATTGGGATTTGAAACAAGATTTGCATTAGCCAGAAAGGGGACTACTACAAGGCCCAGTGAGCCCTGGGAATAAGCACTTAAATGAAGACCTGTCTCAGTCTCACTGCCTGGAGTAATCATGGCTTCTAGTCAGAGATGGTGGATCAATATTTCATCAACTGTGATGTATGCTGGTAATATTAACACCCAGAGACTCATGATTGATCTGTACCTCCAGCTTTATTTTCTGTCACATATAAAGGACCCTCACAAAATAATATTCTGGAGTCATTTTTGCTATATGGAATTTCAAGAGCAATCCCTTTAATTAATTTCAACTTGTCTGCCTCATTGAGCTTTGCTTTAATACAAAAAGCAAGCTGTGTGCCTTGTGGTGCAGAGGGGGTCAGATTTATGGAGGCGCAGGGGTAGATTCTGGCAGGAGAAGTGCTGTGTCATCATTGCAGGAGGACACTGGGGACAGGGCATCTTAAAGCAGGTATGCGGGCATTCTCAGACTGCTGCAGAACCTTGTTGTGAAAATGAGAAAGCAGGAAATCATGTATCAACACGCACACTTTAATAATGTGAAGTTCCAGCATGACACAGCATATTTTCTGCTGGGAGCTGAATGTGTTGCGTACAATGATACCAACAACAACAACAACCAGTACCTCCGGGAAATGTTTGACTAAATCCCAGGTGAACATCTCTGTTTGGATTTGAAGAAGTGACAAGGTATCCCCAGCTTCTTGTTGCTAGGCAACGTGAGGGATTTCCTAATATGGCGAGGCACCGGGTCGTCCTGGACGGAGGGGTGTGTCCTCGGCGCGCGAAGCTTCCTGCTTTCTCTTCACGCTTCGTGTGTCAAAGTTTTTTTGGGGGGTGGTGAGTTTTAGACCTTTTTAATAATGTCAGCAGCTGATTAGTTGCAGTGGAGTTGTTTCCTCAAACTGTGTGTGTGGATGTAGGAGCGGCGTCAGTTCTTCCTCCGTGCTGCGCCAAATGGATCAGGACTGTTCCACTGCGTGTTTTAAGGGGGTGTGTTTGTGCGGTGTAGTTTCATAATAATGTCGATGCACGGCGGGCTCTGTCTCGTTATCAGTGTGTGTGTGTTTTAGCGGCTTTTGTAGTCGCGTTTTGTAATCGCTACGACACCTGTGCGGCGCGAGGCTAGTTGTTTTTGCGGGTTTTTTAGCGCACCATAAGCGGTGTTTGCTGGGACCCACAGGCGTCGCTTTAGCCTGCTGCTCACTCGCTTTTTGCTGCAAAGTTTTTGTTGTGCGCTGGCTTGTGGTGCTGTGAGGATTTGCAGCTCTAACTTGTGCCTTTTCCTCTCGTAGGTCTACGGTTTATTCGAAGGTATGCTGGAGAAACTTGAACTAGATGATGACGGTGAGTGTCCTGCCATAACTGCGCTGTAAAGTTTAACAGGGTGTGAAGGTGATTAAGACACAACTGGTTTCATGTTTGTTGCCAGTTTAATTTACATTACAAACGGAAATCGGTTTTCACAGAAGCCTAAATTCTTTAAAATCCTTTAAAATGTTGTGTTAACATAATCCCTTTTTCTTACATATATCAGGTTGATTTAAATGGGAATATCCACTGTACATACAGGGAATTGTATTACTATCTGAAAGCAACATTACTATTTTTAACATGAAATGTGCAAATCAAGCTATTTAATAGTATCTCTCAGTTGTTCCAACTTGATAACAAACATACCCTCATGTTTGAGAGCTCAGCTCCTTCAGCTCTTTGCTATCCATGTTTTCCTCTCTGTGTACTTGTTATTGTTTGGAGTGTAATTATCTGAAAGCTGCAGCAGTAAAGGACACCAAGTGGTCTGTGGATGTAATCGTTGTTTAGGGTGTGCATGTTTTTTTAAAAGCTGCAATTATGCATTCCCAGGGAGATTTCTCCTTCCCCTGGAATAATCTCTCTACTTTCTCTCTTCCAGCTGCTGAGCCAGAGAGCGATATTTACATGCGCTTTATGAAATCCCACAAGTGCTACGATATTGTCCCAACAAGCTCCAAGTTGGTCGTGTTTGACACGGCCCTCCAAGTTAGTACCACATTAAACTCCTGTGTTTGTATTTGATGATTTTTAGGGTTTCTATTGAGAACAGAAACAGACCTTCAATTGAAGTTAATGTTCAATATATACCGGAGTAGTTTAAAGCAGCTGAGCAAATTGTCTTAAAACTGTTAAACACTAAACTGAGGAACGTCTGGCTTCTTTGATGTGTAGATTTTTAACTTCTACAGCCAGGAGCTAAGATCTCTTATCTAAAGGTGAAGCAAAGCAAAGTTTTCACTAAAAAGGCTGCTTTTCTCCTCATGAGAGGACAGAAGAACATTTGGCTTCTCTTTTTATGCAGTTTATCAACTGTTTGCATGATCTGCATTGAGATGACGCAAAGAGGAAGTAAATCTTCACATTAAACAATCATAGGCTATTTAAAAGGGACTATTTTTGTTTAACTAAACAACCAATTTAAACTCACTTCTTAGTTTTAAGTTAATCAGCTAACGGCATAATTGAGTCACATGATGTGAAGTACCTTGTTCAGTTTCATCTAATTTTCTTTTCTTTTTGTTTGGTTGTTTGTTTTTAACCACTGCTTGTCAGGTTAAGAAAGCGTTTTTTGCCTTGGTGGCCAACGGGGTGCGGGCTGCTCCACTATGGGACACAGAGAAGCAAAGCTTTGTGGGTAAGAAGCCTGAAAAGAAACATCACTTTAGTGTGTTATGAAATGTAAATAACACAAAAAAGCCTTTTGAGTCAACAGTACTAGTTTGTTTTTATATCTGAAGCCGTTTCATGAAGAGGTAGCGCTGTTTGTGACAGCTTGTTTTTAAATTCCTGTTTTGTGCCGAGTTTGGATTAAAGAGATTAAGCTGAAAGCACTTCATTCATTGAATTTAATCTTACTCTAAATCTGACTTTGCTACATGTAAGTCTTCATTATGAAAAGTAACATTTTATAGGAAAATATTCAATCTCCTTACTGAGGTGACAAATATCACTTGTTTTTCTGGTTTGCAAGAAATAGAAGACAAGGAAATGCTTTGTATTGGCAGCTAGTGGAGCTCCCAGTAGAAATAAATGGAGCTCGTATTCACCAGAGTGTAGCAAAGGTAAAGAGAGTCATCTTTTGCTCACCCTGAGTTAGGGGTTGAAAGGGCAAACCAGCAGTGAATTGGATGTGTCGAGCTTTACTGCAGGTCAGCCTGTGATGAATAATAAATGGAAAGTCAATGTGAAAATAAAGTGGGATGTGGGGAAGCAGCAAAGTGTTGTTTGAGCCACTCCCAGCTAAGCACCTCCTCCACCCAGCTGTACAAGTGTTTAAAAATGTTTTATTATACCTGTTTGCATTCCAGGAATGCTGACAATCACAGATTTCATCATCATACTGCACAGATACTATAAGTCGCCAATGGTAGGTTTACTTGACTCATGAGGTTTGAAAATATTATTTAGGTTTAATCTTTATAAAAAAAATGCTTTTTGAATTCCAGGTGCAAATATATGAATTAGAGGAACACAAGCTTGAGACCTGGCGAGGCAAGTGCTCTGTAATATTGTTGCTGCACACGTGCATTGCAATTTGTCCAAAACTGTGACTGTAACACTATTTTTATATTCTTTTGCTCCTCAGAGGTTTACCTTCAAGCAACATTCAAACCTCTTGTCAACATATCACCAGAGGCGAGGTAGGTTTTCTAGAAATGTTGCATATGTTTTGACTTTCCACCTTGTAATTAACTTCCGTGTTTGTATTTGCAGCTTATTTGATGCGGTGTATACCCTCATCAAAAACAAAATTCACCGCCTGCCTGTCATTGACCTGGTCACGGGGAATGCTCTTTATATTCTCACACACAAGCGGATTCTCAAGTTCCTCCAGCTGTTTGTGAGTCCAGCTGATTTTTACGTCACCTTTTAAATGAGCTAGAAAAAGATCTTCATATCTGGCTTGATCCATATTTGTTTCTTTGCTGCCCTCTAGTGGTGAGGGGAAACTGTGATGTCTTCCTGCCTCATTCTGGGTGTGTTTCTACTTTCCAGATGCGTGAAATGCCCAAGCCAGCTTTCATGAAGCAGACTTTGGGCGAGCTTGGCATTGGTTCATACAACGAAATTGCTTTCATCCACCCAGACACACCCATTATTAAAGCACTCAACATCTTTGTGGAGAGGCGAATCTCGGCTTTGCCTGTGGTGGATGATTCAGGTGAGATCACAAACTACGGCCGTGTAAGTTTTTATACTTAATTAGTGCTTTTTACATCAATAGTTTGTTCTTTTCCTCTTTTAGGCAAAGTTGTTGATATTTACTCCAAGTTTGATGTGATAGTAAGTGTGCAGTTTCCAGTTTTAAAGGAACAAAATACTTTATTTTTTTCTTTTTGTGCCAAATTTTTGTGGAATTTTATAATTTTACTCCTTTTTTGTTTGTGCACAGAACTTGGCTGCAGAGAAGACGTACAACAACCTGGACATTACAGTGACGCAAGCCTTAAAACACCGTTCTCAGTACTTCGAAGGAGTTGTGAAATGCCATAAAATGGAAACATTGGAGGCTATTGTGGACAGAATAGTCAAAGCTGAAGTAAGACACCAAGAAATACATATGCATTAATGTATTAAGCTCGTTTAGAAATAGCCCAGGGACCTATTGTAAGTTTTACCTGTAACTTTTTTTTACCCCAGGTGCATCGGTTGGTGGTGGTGGATGAGCGCTCCAATATTGAGGGCATTGTTTCCCTGTCAGACATTCTCCAGGCCCTGGTGCTCAGCCCTGCAGGTATAGATGCTCAGCATTGCTAGCCCCAACTATCCTTTTGTCCTGGACCCTGAGCTATCTCTCCCTCCCATCTGCCCTCTAACCATGCCTCAGGTAGGAAACGCACCCGTTTGCCTGAAGGCTGGTGAGAGGCATGGAGGCATGGTGCCCCTCTGACATCCTGCTTGTCCTGCTGGATACCGCTTTGTGCTGCAGTGTCGTTTAGATTGTTTTTTTTCAGGAAATTAAGTTTCTGGTTTACACAGAATTGAACTGTCTGCTCTCACTGGAAACATTAGAAAAGTTTCATTATGAACATTTTGCAACAATAACTTTAATTCTGAATATATGGGTAAAGTCCTTGTAATGGTCGATGTGGTTTAAACTTTTCCATCCATTCATTTTCTGAACCACTTATTCCAATTCAGGATTGCAAGAAAGCTGGCGCCTATCCCAGCAATTATCAGGCGGGAGACTGAGTACACCCTGAACAGGTCACCAGTCCTAGCAGGACCAACACACAAAGGCTATTCACACTCACACTTACTGCTAGGGAGAATTTAGAGTGACCAATTAACCCAACATGCATGTCTTTACATGTTGAGTGTAACATAAATTCCACACAGGAAGAGTACTGTACAAACCCCGACCCTAGCAGAGGCTCGCACTGGTGAACTTGTTGCTGTGGGAGTGTTGCTGTGTCCCGTGACTCTGATGGATAATTAACACCGATGTTATTTTATTCTACAGCGCATGGCAACAAAACTCACAACCAAAACTGACTAAGCTGGTTACTGTGTTGATTTGAGGTTTTCTGGAAATGTTTTAATAGACTCAAGGAATGTCCAGAATGAGGGGGTGGAAACAGTTAATCTATTATAATTAAATCTTTTTCCTCTACAGTGTTAACATATTTCTCTGTAAGCATGTTAACAGCTCTTTGAGTGGATTGCTAAAGAGTTTGCCAAGTTTTTATCTGAATGAGGAGATTCTAACTATACCAAGGATTAAATTTGTTATTGGACTGATTCAGAATGTCCAAATAAGCTGATCTTTGTGAGAGCGTGGGTTCTCTGTATGCTGTGATTATAATCACACACCAAAGTGATCCAAGGAAGAATGACTGGTAAGCCAATAATGGGTTTAAGCTTTTAGGATGGGTGCATTAGAGAATTGGTAGATGGAGTCGTGAAATAAAGTGACCTGGTGCCTCATGCACAATATATTGCATGTTTGAGCTTTTTGGCATAAATAACAAGGAGAAACGCACCAGAAACATAAAAAAATAGAATATTTTTCATCATTTAGAACTGGGGTGGTTGAATCAGTGGAGAAAAGGATAAAATAGCCAGCACACACTTTTAGCACGTAGAAGTTGCTTCCAAGCATATTTTACATGGATTTAGTCGCCTAATAGAGTTTAAATGTAATGCTGCTCCTGCTGCTGGGCATCAGTCTGAACATTTACTGATCTACGAAATCCATGAAAAGTAGTTTTGAGTTTTCTTTCATGAGTATGCACCCTTTAGTACATGAGGCCTCTGGTCTGGTGAATCCCGTCTCAACATCATGTGGACAGCAAGTTGAAGATGGATGAGGACATGTGGTAGGAACAGAGTTTACTGGGAAACCTTGATTTTTTTTTTGCTTTAGCCACCTCAGCATTTTCACCCTTTTGACATCAATATTTCTTGACGGTGGGCTTTGTCCGCAGTAAAATGGACATGTTTGGGGTACAGACAGTTAAATTGTTTCTTTGTTGCCTGAATTTTTAGGAGATCAGAGTTGATTTTGACCCCTCAAGGCCTCCTTGTATTAGATGTTTTTAATGATGCTGCTGAACTGCAGCAGAGTTGTGTGTAGTGTGTTTGTAGGTACAGTTGCCTCAGTTTGTTTCAGGTCTCCTCTAAAACTGTCATCATTATTGGACCTTGGTGTAAGTAGAACTTTGCCAGTTTGTAGCACTTCTTACACGTGACTTAATGTTTCCTATGGTTAGTTTGTCAGATCTGGATCATGCAGTCGATCACAACCTGTTCTATGTAGAGACTTTACACACTTTATATTCTGCTCAGTTGATGTTTGGCTTGTTCCAGATGTAGCTGCATCTTTCTCCTGGCATGTTTGGTATTGATGTGCTCAAAAATAACAGGATTCATGTTTTCATGAATGTATTGAGCCATCGGAGTATAAAATAGCTACTCCTTGTTATTTGTGTCTAACATAACTTCATCGAGCAGTGGTGGAGGACTTGCTGAAAATGGAAAGTTGAGACATACAAGTCCTAAAGATGTACAGACTAAAATAAGGCACAAGTATTCCCATAATGTAGGAATGCAAGTTGGTTAATGTTCATTCAAGTTTTAGATGAAGATAAAAATACATGGATCAGCCACTAAACTAAACCAGACTGAAAATGATGAAGCCTGGAAGCATTCCAGCAATCATCTCAATGCTGCCTAAAGGTCAATAAAAACATTAATTACACTGAATATTGGAAACTGAATCCATACTGTGAATACACATAACGTGGTAACCTGAGCAGTGTTTATCCTGATGGTTTAAATGGTTTGATGGGATTTTTTTATGAAGGTCCTGTTGTCTGTTTTTAAACTGTTTTAAATGGTTATTTTGTTTTGTTTGTGCGTCTCACTGTGCCGTCTTCCTCTCCTCCCCAGATGCCTGTAAGGAGGAAAACCTGGCTGACTGAGAGAGTGGCGCATCAGCTTTACATGGTGGGAGTACATGAGCTTAAAGGTTGAGGTGTAGGTAGCAGATCCAGTCTGAAAGTCCCAGAGATGCCTACCACCAGTGCACTATTAAAGCCTGGAATCCAAAGAGCAAGATGGCTGAGCGAAGTGCAGTCCTGCTCTGATGATGGATTTTTCTGATTTTCTTGTCTGTTTGTAACACTGATCAGACTCTTGCTCATGACATCACAGATGAAATATACCGTATCCGCTGACACGCACATCGTCGCATGGCCACCTTTCCGTCAACGCAGTCGCATTACAGTGCAATCAGATCAACTAAATTTGCAGTTGACGGCTAATATAATAACCTCCAAGTGAACTTATCTGATTTTGGTAGCACACTTCAGTGAGATGACTGCTGTCATTGAGGATGTTTGTCAAGATAGAGCTCATTTCTCCAGTCTTTATTTGTGCCTCTTTTCTTTTATATAGTCCCCTTCACACATCTGTTTGGTCGTTTCTTTTTTTTTTATGTGTAACATCCATACAGGTAGCAGTTTTCACATCTTACTTTGATTTCTTTTCACATGGCTTCATTTGTGTGTGTGTGTGTGTGTGTGTGTGTGTGTGTGTAAAACCCAGGATTTCTGTTCAGTCTTGGTTCATTGGAAACAGAATTATGCAGAACTCTGAGAAAAGAGGCCTGTTTTTGAGGATTCTGATGGTCAAGAGTAGAGGACGAATTTTGCTCATCGTTGAGTGATTTGCAGTTGTCGTGATTCCAGGAAAAAAATAACTTTAAAGAAAAACATTTCTTTATTCACTCTGAGTGCAAAGCAGCCGGTTTATCTCAGCTGCAGCTCGACAGGACTCATCTCCATCTCTACCTGTAAATGGGACTGTTTCTGCAGAACATGTCAAAGCTTTATTTTTTATGAATGTGTGAACATGTTTAGACTGCAGTTTTAATGTAAATATATTGCAGCAATATGTCTAGTTCAGAGAAACTTTGTATCAGATCAACATGTACTGTAAATGTGCAAAGCATGACAAACTACACTTCAGCAGAATGAATGTTCTTTGTTTTACTTTTTTCTATTTTTCTGGCTGCAGAAAAATAAACAGACACTGAATGTATATTAAAACAGCATTCCTCTGGGTTTTCTCTCATGTCACACTGAAGGAGCCAATCCTAAAGCTAATATTGTGACCTTTTACACGTGTAATTAATAAATCGGGCTGTTTGGAAACCAAGGGGAGAAAACTGCTATTATATTTTGAAATAAAGTAATGTAGCTGCAGGAGCGAGTAATGACAGGAGTAACTATGAAGCAATAATGGGACATCAGTATTACTTTTGCAAAAGATAAATGTTCTCCTAAGATGTATTATTACTGTAATATAAAATCTTTTGACCAAACTTACTAAATAAAGATGTAGTTTCTATAGGTTGTAAAAGTAATGGCTACCATGAAAATATTGTAAGCTATGTGAAGAACATAACTTCTACAAGATGGAACCAAATTTAGGGATTAAAGCAGGAATTACTAAATCTGGTCCTCGAGGGCCGTTATCCTGCAGGTATTACATGCTCCACTGCAGCAACACACCTGATGTAAATGAATGGCTCATTAACAGAAACTGTTCAACTAGCTGTTTAGATTACTTTCATTTGAGTCAGGTGTGTTTCAGTCGGCAAACTTTGGATTTGGAAATCCCTGGATTAAAAGGATCAGTGGACACTCGATAAGAAGACACTGTTAAGCCTCAAATGATCACTTCTGTTTCATCTTGTACAGAATACAAGGACATGGGTTTAACATTGGGCTTGTAAAGAGTTGTGGAAACAACACGCTTTAGCTCAGGGTGTAAAACATCCCAGGATTCGTAATATCAGAAGTTCAGATTTCCTCTGCAAATAAAAAGTTTCCACTTTTCAAATTAATCTAAGGGTATTAGATCCCCCCCAATTCCATATATTATCCTCAAAAGCAGTTTTAGTGCTGGTCAGAGTTATTTCCCTCCTATACGTGTGTCAAACTTGAGCACATTAATAATGAGTGAAATATTTAAACAAATGCATCTTGCTATGATTTTTTTTAAATAAAAATTAATTATGGATAGTTTGTTTACAGATCAGAACTTGCACTCTTTAAGAGCAGAGACGGGACTTAAACTGGCTGTTTCTGATGATCCAAGAGGCCTTGTGAAGAGCTAATGTGATTTTTTTTTTCTTTTTTTGTCCTGCAGAACTACTGAAATCAATGAATATAAAAAAAAAAACTTATACGTTTAGATATATTTAGCAAAACAGAAAAGAACATGTGATTTTTTGCAGGAATAGTCAAAAAGCTTTAAGAGAAATGCTAAAAGCTGCCATGCTGTGTTTTCTAGACCTCTAGACTTGTTAGACATGTTTTCATAGTTTTACAGCTTGAAGACCGTTTGGGTTTGATGCCAGTGGCTGGCTGCCACCGCACACATTTTCCAAGTCTTCTTTCCTGCTGATTACCATATCATGTGAGATTTAGATGCTTGTCTCACACATGGAGCCAACGCTTCGCCAACCACGGACAGCTGAACGGTCCTCACTGAGCTGGAAGCTGTTGAGCTCTCAGCCCTGCAGCCTTTTTTCCTTCATGGCATGCTGCCCTGAGGATATTTTAGAGCAGGGATAGGCAACCATATGTGCCAGCATGCTCAGAAAAGGATGGTTTGATTTCAGCTGAACACCACCACAGCTGATTATTCATCCTTTTATATTTAAAAGCAATCTGTCCAGTGAAATCAGCTGTCGGTGCACACATAAGAAGCATTATTGTGAACTTTAGGCTCCTTGCAGGGTCTGACTGCACAGTGTGCAGGGTCTAACTAGAGAGTGTGTGCAGCAACCACAAGGTGACACTGTGGTGCACTCCAAAATAAGCTTGAGTAGTTGGTATAATGAGGAACTTTCACTTTCTCATTGAATATTTACATTCCTGTAACAGATGAATGATTTCCAAGCAGAGATTTCTATCAAACTTCTTTTCAGGAAATTTCTGTTTCGATAGGAAGTTTTTAAAGCCGTGAAGGTTGCCTGTAAATGAGGTGTGTGTGTGTGTGTGGATCTGATGGACTACCAAATGAGGGGTAAAACCACACCAGGCTGAGTCCAGACAATCTTCTTTGATCTCCAAATCTCCCTTGTGATATCCAGCTCTGGGAAAGCCTCCTTCACACCTTGTAGCCCTAAAGCAGAGGAGGCAAAAGTGGGCTTCACCATCCTCCCCCTTCCTCTTCTCCCTGCCCATCATCCTCTTTCTTCACACACACACACACACACACTGGACGCTCTTTTGAAAGTCTAGAACCTGATTTAAAATTCCTCTTTGGAGCGTGTCATGCATTTTATATGCATGGCGAGTGGGAGAGTGAGAGGAGGGATTGGAGGACTTGGGGTGTGTGTGGGGGGGGTCGGTCCAAATGAACTTCCCTCTGCTGTTGGTCTCCTCGGGGACATATCTGTACATACCACCATTACTACTTTTCATTCGCTCCTCAGCCCTCATTTTTCTTGCACCATCTCGACTCAGTCAACATTAGTTTTACTGCATCATGCTTTGCACAAATTCCACCAAGCAGCAGGGGGGGGAGAGGAGGGGGGGGGGGCTAGCCTTTGAAGACAAGTGTGATCAGAGAAGAGGCAGGGGGTGTACAAAACCTGGCCGCGGGGCATTTGGGGTTCTTGCGCTCGTGTTTAGCAGGGAGCAGAGCTTGAGGATGGAGGCTGACAAGTGCAGCGTTTGGGGACAGCTTTGATGTGTGATGGGGTGCGGCTGCTGCTTCTCACACAGGCCTTCACGAGGAGACTGTCGCCTTGACACATTAGGCTCACAAAGCTCTGATAGATAACATATAATCAAAAGAACACAGTTGATCCCCTTCACCTTAACATCTCTTATTCTCTTTCTGCTTTGCTGACTGGCTCTAGCCAGAATCAATAACATATAAGCAGCAGACACAACATGAGCTTGGACTGCATCAGCTTGAGAAATCTGGTTTATTAGGAGCAATATAATCTGGCTAGCTTATTGGTGATATAGCAGTAAACAACAGAAACACAATTCACTTTTATTTTAAGTGCTACAGGTTTGCGAGTATAGTCAAAACAATACAGCAACAACAGTGCTACATTCATATATGCACAGAGATTATAAAAATGACAGTATATTGCTCTTAAGCTGTTCCTATTCCTGCAACCGAATCACCCACTGAGAGTGTCACACACTGGGAGCTGTTGTTATAAGTATCGGGTGGTTCTGTAGTGATTGCTGAGACGAGGTTTGGATCTGAAAGGTCCGTATTTTACAGAAAAGCACTGAGTTATCATCTAAGTGCAAAGCTGAAAAATGTGAAGCTCATATAGTTCAGTAACACCACACAAACTCTCCCCGTGTGCTCTCATTAAGCTACTTTAAATTAAGGATTAATAAAAGTTTACTTTGGTTTCCAGCTCTAGATCTATACTGTGGAGTTGTGGCAGTTTAAGCTGTGAGTTTAAGTTAAATTGACAGTATAGCAGCCTCAAGCCAATATTAACACAACACAGAAATGAAAAACATTGTTATAATAGCAGCCAGTAATTACAGTGTGATTCCATAGAAAAGAAAAAAAAGTCACCTTTTTTTCATGAAAGTATTGTTAAAAATCTGGGATCTTGTACCTCGTAATAAATAGGAAAAAAATGCAGCTTCTTTGTTGTTATCGACCTCTTGTGGCCTGTTCTGCTATAAATACAGCTACACATTGTGAGTATCTATTGTGTTAAGATAGTAATCTTTCATTCATGCAACAAAGATTTATTAAAGACATAGAAATAAAATCACCTCTCTATTAACAACTTGCTGAGAACAGTACATGAAATATTTTGGAACCTGTGAGCAGTTCCAAAAATTTTCTATCAGACTGTAACACAAGACAAACATCAATAAAAACAAGCTGAAAGAAACAAATCAATGGCTGGATGCATTTGCAGATTGGAGACAAGGGACATCTCGGGTTCCAGCACTGCTGCCGTGGTATCCATTCAGTCACATGTGGTTTCCACAGTCCACGTCAACAGCTGTCTGTGTCAGAGTGGATTCTCTGTTGCAGCAACTGGAGGACTCATGTTGACGGGGTGGGCTCTGAAACCTGGGCGAGCCCAAACCATCGGATCACAAATGGACTTTTTCTTTTCTATTTTTGCAGCAGCACTGAGAGCTTTCATGTATTTTGTGCAAACAGTAAAGAAGAGATTGTTTGACTTTTACTGGGGAGCAATGAAACTGAAGGGTGGTCTCCTCCACATCACACTGCTGGAGGAATGCACTCTTAAAATCGTCCACTTACATTGCAGAGGCATTGTGTCTGCTGCATTCTCTCTTTCTCTCACAACTATGTTCTACATTTCTTTCAGGATATTCAGCAACAGAACTTCCATGTTTTTTTTATAGTTTTTTTTTATCTTTAAAGAACAGCACTCAAACCTCTCCACGTGGTTTGCCATGCCAGAAAAATTGGAACGAACATCGAAACCCAGGAGCTTTCACAACCCTGTGAAAGAAACCTGAGCCGATCTTAGTCTACCCACCCTCCATTATAAGCCAGTAGAGTATAATGGTGCAGTGTGTTCAGAGTTCACTGGAGTTTTCTGCAGAGTGAAAACAGTAGACACACGCTGGTTGCATGGAGCCGTTTCCATTATACATTCTGAGCAGCTGTTCTGTATAGGAAGTGCTTTGAAGGACGGCTGTAGGGAGGTAACAGGAGACCACAGTTCAAACGGGGTCCATCACCCTAACAAGCAGGGGCGGAGCTGAAGCTGCTTCCTCTCCTGTGTTATCATGCTCTCACCCCTGCCATCAAACTCTCCAAATAAAAATAGAGGTCCCACACATGCAACATCACGAACACTCAACATTCATGCTTTTACTACTACAGAAGCAAGCAGAAAACAACAACAACAACAACAAAAAACATGCATTCCTTGTTTCTCAGTTGTACTCAGCTTACTGTGATTATATCTCCGATGCATCTCTTTTTTTTCCCCCTCGAAACATCCTTTGCTCTTTGGGCCATGCCTCTGGTTCCTTCTGCTGTTTTGATTTGTGTCTGTTTTGACATGAAGGGGCAAGAGGGAAGGAGTTTTCTGAGAGATGCTTTGAAGAGAGCCAGATGCAGTCTGAAAGTAGTCTCTGAGGGGTCAGGGGCATCTTTACAAAAAAAAGTGGGGGGAGGCGGTTGTGGGGGGGCAGGTACAAGGAGACAAGGAGGAAGAAAATGCTAAGAAATAAAGTTAAGCTGCTAGAGATGAGCTCTTGTTCATTTTTGTGTAAGGTATGCTCCGATGGTGAGGCTGGCTGCTCCAAGCGCAGCCAGGCCGAAGACAGTTTTGATGGAGGGCCAGTAGCAGCTGAAGACGGAGTCCCTCTGTCTGTCATACAGTTCCACAAAAGCATCCTGAGAGACAGAACGAGAGAGACAGGCTGTTAATGGTTGTGCTACAGAGGACACTTCCACCAAAGCATCTTGCATATTAGAGAGCTGTTAGTTCCTAATGCAGGCATCAACCTTTGATTTTTATACATTAATATATAACTTTGAAATGAAATCAGTGATTTCCAGAAAGAACAGGAGTAAGCAGGCTTTTTTAAAAAAGCAGAAGCAGGAGAAATCCGGTATTTTTTCTGGTCTCTTTCAGTCACAGATCTTACATTTGCTGCTTTAATTTATGCTGAATCACAGTCAGAATGACCCAAAATTAATTACAGTTCTCATTGTACAGTTTTGTGGTAAATAAACATGAGTTGTTCTGTGTGACAGTTAAACAGTAGCTTCTGTTGGAAAATGAGAAGCCTATGTGAGTGCCAATAACTGCAGTTCCCTCTTCATCCACTAGAGGCTTCAAAACAGAGTGACTCCCGTGTTAAAAAGTTTGACTTCACAGCAGAAATAAACATGTTTATAGCTTGGTTTAAAAAACATTTGAACTTTAATGGGTTGATATACCCCCATAACAACTGGGAGATGAGTGATTCGTCACGTTATTTAATCTTGAAATTTGGCATAATTTTGGGTGTGTCCTTTTGATTGATTGGTATCCAATATCCCCTGCGAGAGGGCAGAGTGTAGCATAAAAGTGGTTTTTAGCTAGTGTTACAGCAGAATGTGTAACCCACCTGAATCTGTGACCACAGGGGGCGCTAGTCTTCTTTTTTCTCTGCATAATAGATGTATTTGGAGATGAATGGAGTCTTGAAAATACTTGTATAATATAATAATATATATATATATATATATATATATATATATATAGTGGGAAAATATCAATCTCGGTTCATCCTAATGAAGGTTCAATAGTCACACATTCTGATGGAAAAGGTGACTTATAGGATCCTTTCTATGTGAGGGTTACACATGTCAGGAGAGTGAAAGGAAATGATGAACCCAGATTTCTATTCAGTTTTTAGGTCTTCTTATTGGTTTTATACAATTGTTTTGAAATCTTTGCTTGTCTTTTTAAGACAGAAATGCATACATTACTCTATGAGAGTAATGTAGACTAGCGTCCCTGCGGTCCCACATTCTGATGGTTCACACATTTTACTATAACACCAGCTAACAGCGCACCTTCGCTTTAGCCCACTTTGTTAACCGGTTAACTCCCATTAAATCCAAGTTAGCTCAGTTAGCTCTTAGCTACAGGCTAATTAGAGTTTGATAGATGTCAATCATTCACCCCGACACTCAAAACCCCTTTTAAGCTCCAGCTCGTTGCGCTTTTGGGCATTTTCCAGGAGCAACAGTACATGTGACGCTGCCGAGATGGCGACGGTGGGAACTGCCCAACATGCTTTACTTTTGATCTTCTGAAGCCTACTGGGAGGTATCAATTTTTTGTATATATTTTATTCAGTATGCATTGAGAGGAAAGTAAAACTAAATATTCATACTGAAATCTGGCTACATTGTTGCATTTCAGCTCTTGTATCTTAAAGGCTGAAAGTGAGGAGTGCACGGAGTTACACAGAGTTGACCTGTTCCAACTGCAAATTGGAGATCAATGGAGGTCTTTTATAAGCTCACTGCTTGATGTTAGGACATGTGTGGAGCTGTGCAAAAAAGCAAAACTAAGAGGAGCGCCAGTAACCAGTTTATCACTGCAGTTATCACAACTTTCCACATGTGGTGCAGCCATGTTGGATTTTCCAGTCAGGCTGGCGACAGTTTACTGACTTTCCAAGTTGGAAATACGACTACAGAGGTTCCAGTTCAGTTTATCTACATGTAACACCAGAAATTCTGACCACTGAGTTCCAGTGGAGTAACCCAAAAATGTAAGAGAATAACTTCATTTATGGTGGGTATGGAGTTTTTTAAGACTCCACTGGCTTTAAATCTCAGTTTGTTTTAGTTGTACTTAGTAATTCCTATGTTCTACTCTGGGATTTATATAGGAAGTTTAGTTGTACTAATATTTGCATTTCAATATTATAAAGAAGAAGAAGAAAAGGAAAAGCAGCAGCTTCTAACAGTTTTGGTGTTTTCTTTCACTTCCCCTCCACAAAGCTGAAATCTCATGAACAAATCTTTTTAGCAATCAAGAAAAAAAAACTGTCTGAAATATCCTTTAAAATGTAAATCCTTTAGCTGCACTAAAATATAGTTAGAAATAAAATGTTTTTACACCCAGGTTTAAGAGATCCATTCCCTCACCCCCTCTAATGCTCAACCCAGACACCCAGAAACACTCCCCAACCAAACCAAACATGGGAATCACCAAAACAAACACACAATTTGCTGTGAGAATGTTCTTTCCTTTTTGAGATGAGGGATGAGTGAGGTAAAGGGTTGAGCAAACAAGCGTAAACGTATTAATCAGACGGGTTTAGAAGAGATAATTGAGAATGGGAGGATGTATTCGAGAAGCGACTGCAGGGCTGCATGTCTGAGACGAGGAAATACAGACATCTGCTCACATGCAGTGACAGCAGGAACAGCTGGACAGGAAGTAATGGCGCTAATCTCTCTGTTGTCTCACACACACACACACACACACTCACAAGTAGATTATCTTGAGCCAAACTACAATAGGTTTCATTTCAGAGAGATTTAAGGGAGGAAATACCAACTACTCCCACTATTATGAAGTGACCACATGATATGCTGCACATGTAGGCTACTTTGATGTCTCTTTTCTTAGCTGTACTTTGACCCATGAACAATGGTGAATTGTTAAGTATTATTCATTAAAACAGTGCTATGTCGCTTCACATTTAAGGCAGTTTACTATTTTATACAGGCAAGAATACACATTAGGTCTGACCTTAACCTGTCAGAGAAAAAAAATCACTTCACTATACACACTTTTAAAACTGCCACATTTTAAACTCATAGTTTCTTTTAAAAAAAACTTGCAGGATTGAATAAAAGGAAATAAGGAAATCAAAGTGCTGCGGGGGAGACAAAAACTTTTCCTATTTTTCTTCTCCTCTTGTGGCATTCCTGAGGTTGGGGGCTAGTGACACAAGTTGAGGCCCTCTGGTATCAAAACACACTGTGCTCTTAAATCATTCAGCAATGTCTTCAACCACACTGTGTTTATACCAGACGAGTGTTTTTCATTTTCCAGGGCCATGTTAACAGCTTCACGAGACTTGGCTCAGTCAAAGCTAAATGCTAACACCCACATGCTATTACACATGCACAAGGGAAACATATAAATAGTGTCTAATCACGTGCACTGTATCATCTTACTTCCGCCTGCCTACCAAATACAAAGTAATGCTAATAGAATAATGTTTAGATGTTATTGCCCATCTTTCTGACAAATCTTTATTAATTATATTTATTATAATTTATTTACACTCATCTGTTTAGCTTTCTTAAAGCTCTGTTGTGTTCTCATTCTAAAAAAACTGGACATTTCAAACAGAAAATATTAGACATAATATAATAAGTATTTATTAGACAGACAATTAAATAAAGTATTTTGGGCTGCCTGTGCAAATGACCTTGATGGTTTTACATTTTACGAGGATGTAGCAAAAAAGAAAAAAAATATGGGCATTTATTTATTTATTTTTATTCTACCACCTAAAGATGAAATATTTTGATTTCTTCTCTGCTTCCAAGCATAGTTGTCCTATAAATAAATTAAAAAAACACCTATTTTTTAAAATAAGGGAACCAACAGATACAATAAAGAAAAGGCTGCTTGGGACCTTGTCTAGAGCTGTTTTAAAAAAAACAAATAAACAACAACAAAAACCCCACAAATTGTTAAACATACTGCATGTCTTATACACAAAATAAATAAATTAACATGTCTAATGAAACTGGAGGACTTCACTCAGAGGCTGCTTCAGTTCCACTGCAAGACTTAAAACACTGCAACAATATTATTTCCCTTTAGGGATCAATAAAACATTTGTCAATTATATAATTGTGGTCTAAAGCATCAAGTTTGTTATTAAGGCTGTCAGCATCTTGGTGACCAAAATAAGAGATACGATAAGAAATCAGATCTGACCAGAGGCCTGTAGTAAAAACTGTATTTTTAATCAGTAACCAGGGTTAACTCTGTGTTTGGTACAACAACAGTAGTTCACCACTGTAACTCACCATGGTGACTTACACTGAATGACTAACCTGCTCTGGAACTTCATGAATAAGACATCAACAAGTATAAAAGCATCTCCTCCTGACCAATCCGTCCTTTAGGAAAAGGCCCGGCCCATTCTACCCACATTGGTGCACAGATTAAAAGGAGCACGAGTTTTTTAGGAAGAGATGCATCCTTTTGATGAAGCATTGAAGCATTGTCAGTGATTACTTTGAAGTTTGCTTTTGTCCTTGTTCTTGACTTGTTTCCAGATCTGTTTAGCTTACTATATTTCAGCCAGCATTCACACAAAACAAACATTGCTGCAGTAAGCATCTAAATGTGGTCATTTCAAACAACAGATCAAAACTAACATGACTTCCTAAACATGTAGCTCAAGTTAGGCTGGTTTCCATGCAATAAAATAATTTCCTAGAATTAAGGTATATATAAAGAAGAAGATTGAGACTAATTTGCGACAGTGTCATGGCCTGTAGGAAGTTACAAGTTTGGTTGCCCATAGTGACCAAAAGTCATGGTATCCCTTTAACATAAAACATATAGCTCAAATTATTTATTTATTTATTTACTTTCTCCACCATGTAATTTAGTACAGGGTTGTGGGGAAGCTGCAACCCAGTAATTAGCAGGTGTGAGGCAGGGTACACCCTGGACAGGTCACCAGTCCATTACAAGGCCAACATAAGCTGCGTTTCTATTACAGTGTAAAGTTTTGGCAAACAATTTCAAATTGCGGATGCTTCTATTGAACAGCGTTTAAGCCACGGTTTTTGTAAATGCACTGTAGCTCATGCAACGTAACCGCCTAGCAATATTTTGGGGTTTTCTACTTTATGTGGAAATTTTTTCTCAGCTTTTCTAAGACATTCTCCTTAATTTCTCTCTTTAATTCATCATAAAGGTCTACATTCCCAGTTGTATGTGCTCTACAGATCCCTTGCAATGTTTAAAAACACTGGGAAAGTCAGCGATATGCACGCATCCTTGGTGCAGAAAGCTTCTTATGCCCGTGTTTTATGGCAAAGTCCAACTCTATTGTTAAGAACAACAATACAGAAAGCCTTTCACCCGCTGATCGTGCCTGTTATTTAAAGAAGCTAGCACTTAATACAGGTACGCACCTACCTGACCTGTATTAGTTACAGGATTAAGGACATGAAAAATTGGCTCACGTTTATGTCACTTTATTATATGTTGAGTTATAATATTTACTGAAGCAGCTACAGTTATGTTCCATTCATATCCATATATACGACAAGACTTATTGGTCTTAGATCTACCTAAATATAATAATATCTACCTGAAATAAAATGTGCACTGCATAGTCTTACATTGTTTTATTTTGGCCTAGCAAGATGGCATTTTAAGTTTAGAAAACTTCCTCAAAGTTGCGGGTTTTTTTCATTTGTCCAGATGTAAAACAATGCTGTTTTGCCCCATAAATGCACACGCATCACTCACACTTGCAAGGCATCTATAGCGCCATTTTAACCGGTCACATGACCTACTACGACACATCTGGGAAGCATAAATGCACAAAGTGTTTCACTTTTGTGATAAACTTTGAGTGCTAATTGACTTTTTTGTTTTTTTAAATGCAGATATTTTTCTTACCGGGTTGCAATATTTAGGTTTTGTGTAATTCTAGCTGTTATACAAACACAGCTATAGAGACAACCACTCACACTAATTCCTAAGAAGAATCTAGACTAACTAACATTTCTTTGGATGATGAAACTAATGGTGATGAAACACTCGTACATGGGGAGAACATACAAAACCCACACTTAAATTTACTGGTTTAAGGAATTTTATGAACAGTGTGGTGCTCACCATTACACCACTGTGTAGCCCTTTTTTGTGTTTCTTTTGTTTTTTTTTCACTTTTTAAATTCATTAATGTGCGGTGAATAATTATTTTACATTTTATTTTAAACATGGAACCTTGAGTCCATCATGCAGCTGAACACTGACACAATATATTTACAGAAAATAATTTTAAATATTATTTATATTAAGTTTATTGGGACTGTGGTGGAAATAAACTGTGAAAATTACAGCAAAGCTAACAATGTGGTAGCACCTGCCCAAATGGTAGCAACAAAGTGGTCCTGGAAATATGGATTGACGCTTGATGGGTTGTTTTGCACTAGATAGGAACAACATTTAAAAAAAGTGCATGAATAAAACAAAATATAGGATGTCCTTATGCATCTGCTTCACTTTTTAAACCTGGAGGTTATATCCATGACATTTCACAGCAGTTAAACAGTTTAGGGATGAACTGACATCTTTACCTCTGAATCCATAAAAAAAATCTATAATGTTTTACAGCCTTTTGAACCATTTCTGCCCATTAGTGTTGCCAACTGTCTTTTCACAGGGTTCAGATACAAAGGGGACAGTTTTACTGTTAAACCTAAAGCTGAAGGGTACATAGTGTCACATTTTCCCCACCTACTTCTTGAAAATAACAGTTTACTATAAGGACACGACTCAAATCAGCAGCAAATGCATGTGACTGACAGCCAGAAAGGCTCAAACTCATGATGCGTGTCCTTGATATGCTCTAGACAGTCGCCATAGATTATTGTCTATTTAAGTCTGAAACAAAAGAGAGGCAATTACAGGAAGAGGTTCACAAGAGATGAATGTTTAAAAGTATCCCACAAGGGCAGGGATGGTAATAACTCTCCACTGACTCCGGGGTTAATAGGCGTGGGCGGAGGGGAAGGATGTCAGGTGCATATCATGAGACTGAGGCATGCTGCACTTCAGCTCCTGGAACTTTTTCACAAACACGATTGCAAGCAGTGTTTCCATGAACTAAGTGAGTTAGGAAAAAAAAACAAACTGTGGAACTTTCCATTTTTCCCCCCATCTCTCTCTCTTTCTTCTGTGGCACTGACTGACATTATGATAATCAGAGCCTTTGAAGAAAGCAATGATAAGCAGCCAGAGGAGAGCACTCAGAAAGTTGACAAGGGAATGGGAAGGACAGCACGTCTGCATTCAACAAAAGACTTTATGATGATCCTCTGAAGCTCATCTTTACCCAGTGGTAAAGCCATCTGCTGTCAGCAGCAGGTGTGCAGTCAGGATATAGAGACCTGACTGAGGTTCTTTGCAATATTCATTTTTTGGATCAATGGCAATTAAAAGGTTACAGGCAGCCAGCAGAGACCCAGAGGCCAGGGGGAAAACACCTTGTTCGGTTTACACTCGTCTTTCTTCATTTGCACTGCACACGACTCCCTCTGTGAGATACATACAGGCTGAACAGCGAGGAATTGATGGGATCCCATGCTCAGCCGAGGGTTGGCATCTAGCTGCCTGAGTGTCATGGTTACCCTGACCGAAAGCCTCACACACAATTTGCTTTTCCCACCAGCGGGTCAGTTTGTGCTCAACCTCCAATTTGTTTTTCACATGATGTACACCTCTGGGTTTTCCTCTGTGTCTTTCTCATGGACACAAAGAGACACAAAGCTGTCTTCCTCGGATGGACAAATGCTATCTCACGGGCAACAGGAAATGCCAAACATTTGCCAGTTCCTTTGGGTATTTCCCACGACTGTGGGAGTGATACTGTGCACCAGCTCGTATGGAGGATAATGAGTCATCTTGTGTGCTTGGGTAGCTCTGTTAAAACCTCCAGCAGCACTTTGCCACTTGAGCAAAAAGAGTCAGGCAGCCATCTCTGTTTCTGGATGTTTCTGTGGGCAGACTGAGAGAAAAGGATGTGGGTTAAAGTTCAATTTGTAATTAAAGTTCCTGTTGTGGCTTCACTGCTATATTCACCTCTGAACCAACCTTCTTCCCATGCTCTGTTTATTTCCAAAGCATTCACATGGCAGCATACTTATACTATTGCCCACGCTGCTCTTTGATTTTTTTAATGAGCTTCAGGCAGACTTCTCCTCAGCTAATTAAATTCAAACAAAACTCCCATTTCAAAAGCCATGGGGGAAAAAATGTGGATGGAAAAAAATGCAAGGAAAGCACTAATGCCCTTCTAATTGATCTTCTTTGATCAAGAGATATACTCATATCGTTCTATCTTTTGGCTAGTTTATTAATACATATATCTACAGTTTGAAGAAAGAAACCCCTGACAGGAGAGGTGACAGGACGGCAGAAAAAGGTCAAGATTGAGCAAATCTCTGGAGAGTCATACATCGACTGGCCCCTGCAAACAAAAAAATAAGATGACGGAGGGTTTTATTGCAACACTCATTACCCGGTGAATCCCCTTGTGTCAGCAGGAGTAAACAGCTTGGAGAGGCAGACACTGAGTCCTTCACTGACCTGTGACAATACTGCAATCGTTGGAAACAACAGTCTCACAAACATAGTGGTGAAAATCTGTAGCAACAAGCTGTACATATGTACTGTATTGTTTTATTATAATGCATCGTGCTTTGGTTTGGTTCATGATGGTAAACTGAATCGGCTAACCAACAGGATTATTATAAGGTCAGTATTGTGGCTTTAACGTTGTGGATGCTCCCTCTCATTTCTGTCTAGAAAGTAAAAATCAACCACATTTTTTCTTTTTTTTTTTTAGTTTAACGCGGTGATGACATCAAATTATATTTTCTAGTTTTTGAATCCAGCTTGAGCAAAACAGGGAACTCTAGTTTAAATTTTGGGATATAATTATTTTATTATAAAGACTTTTTTTAAGTTTCCCACAAACATCCCAAAGTCACCATGTACAGTAACAGTTCCACAACAGGGATGTTGACTGACCTTGGACTCTGCGGATAAATTAGACCAATCAGATTGGAATATTTTCAAATACTCATTATACTTTCAGCACACACACACAAAAAAACATTACAAATTAAATGCACAATCTAATAAAAATGTCTGAAGCATCATCAGATTTACATCCATCCATTTTCCATAACCACTTAGTACAATACAGGGATGCAGAAGGCTATCCCGTCTGCTACCAGCCATGAAGCAGGTTACAGCCAAACCCAGGGTCATCGTGGACACTATGTTTCTTTTTTTTTATGTATGCAGTAAGTAAACACAGAGCCAAGTATTTCACAGTGGAAGTGATGCAGATATGGAGGACCAGTAGTGGTGAGATTGTTTTTCTTTTGACACATTCAATTTGTCATCATTTGCTGTTCAAATAAGTCTACGCATCATAAACAGTTGTTCTGCTTTAATTAACATGTTTTGCTAAAATCTTTTCACAACAAATTACAAGCCATGCACGCCCCACCATTACATTTTTAAATGCAAAAAGAAAAATACATGTTAATCCACAATTATGTCATTCTGCACTAATAAGGGTTTAATTATACTGGTACCAAACAATAACGCCAAAGACCTTCATTGACCCCTAATGTCTTTCCAAAATGCAAAGTGATGTTGCTATCCCACAAAGGCATGCACATCCTTTGAAATTTCACAGTAATGAGGATGAAATTATAGTAGCCTGAGGAAAACCGATCGGGACGTGAAACAAAAGGAACAGGAACCCTTCCACTCGCGTTTCCTTGCAAACTCAGGTTTCATACTTTCAACAATCATTACATTCAAGCGTATAAAGAGAAGCTATTTTGACGTTGGCTGCGATCCTAAAGGCTCATAAATATTCAAATATGCGTCAGGAGCAGTGGCGGCAGCATTTGTGTGTTTACAAAACAGCTTGCTCTCCCGTGGGAGCTGGTCTTCACCGCTGGAACATGAAACATGATCGCCAGTAAATCACCCACACTCCTCATGACACTCTGCACTTTTTTATTGTCCCCATTATTCATTGTCTAAACTTGCAGCATAAACAAGAACCGTAACTTCACACGTGAGACTCTGCTCTCTGAGGAGATGTACAATGTCACAGTGAATCTGGGTTTTATCCCATTAAAACAGGAGTCAAATGATACAGTTTGCATAATTAGTGTGGAGGTTTTGGTGAATGTCTACACATTCAGAAAAAACAAATACATCTAATATTTTTACAGGAACTCAGGATTTCTGAGGGTTTTTTTTCTCTCAACAGCCCTGAGCCAACGTGAAATGAAGGACTGGATAACCTTGCAGGCTCAAAGGAGTTAAGGTTGGTTCTGCAGACTCCGTTAGCTCCCTGTTTTATCAGTGCCTTTTATTGAAGCTTAGAATACATCATGTAGGATCAGTCACCTCTAGAGTAGAGACATCAAAGTAAAGGGAACAGAGAGACGATACTTTCCCCTCCTAATAAAAAAATCTTGTAGCTCTTGTCACTGTATCTGTTACGGAGTGAGCAGTTGATCCCAAGCCCTTCACAATCACCAAATCGGTCTCAATGGCACCCTAAAACAGCAACAATGAAGCTAAAAGTGGATGTCTGCCTCTTATGAGGACCTCTGCACCAAGCCCATCCGGCCCTCTGCAGAGGAGGAAGTGACAAAGTCACACCACACACAGCCAGCACAACTGCTGCGCTGCTATAAATATCCAGAGGCTTCATCCGAGCTCCTGGTTCAGGGCTTCCCAATCTAATAAAACAATTCTTATCTCCGCTGTTTGGTCCATTTAAAAGGCCACAGATGACGTGCAAACGCAAAGGGAGAGTGGAAAAGGGCAGCTGAGTCATCATGCACATGAATTGAGGCTGTTGCGCTGAGAGTGCATTAAACCTGGCTTGAGTGGCTTTCCAGTACAGACAGGATGTCAGCTACTTGGATGTCTGAGAGTGCCGTGTTCTCTCTAAGGAAGCTGTGCAGAGTACGTCAGCTGCTACTGTGATGTATTTGTGGCCTCAACATTCCATCTAAGCTGAGTAAAAGCCAATAAAGTGTCGGGCTTTTTCTGAGATAACTGCACAAAATTCTCCATCTGGGTTGTTTGTATCATATTTTTCCCTCAGGAATGTGAAGGGGCACTTGGACAAAAAGCTTCTTTGTAAATGAAAGAGGCATTTTAAACACACAGAGGCACTCAGTGGAAAATAAAACGTTAATGATTATATCCTGAGGTAAAACTTTCACTTTTCAAGCGCTCGATTACTACATTCAGGAAGCAGAGTACCTGTTATTTTTGACCCATTAACAGAGCGCGAGAGCCTCTCCAGCTGATCTACTTTGCTTGATTGGTTTGGATAGTCTATCAGACCTCTGATAGAGACCGTGGGAACCAGTAGATTCCCATGTGGCTTCTTGCTTCTCCTGTAACAAACACAGTCCAAAGAAGGAGGCTCATTTCCTGTGACAGGGCGGCACGAGGCCTCAAGCCTTAAAAGTCAGATATACTAACCCCTTAATATCTTAAGACCATACAACCACATCTCATCAGGCAAGTCCACAAATAGACTGCCAAATGTGAACACCAGTTTACATGTGTGGGAACACTATCTGCAGCAGGGCCTTGTGGTTATTCTCGGCGCAGCTTTCTGATGCATTATCCAGCTTTGAGCCTTTTTGTTTGGAGGTCCTGATGTAATAGGATTGCATCATCGCAACGTTCAAAAAGGAGCTTTTCAGTCAAGCACTGAAGTCTTTGTAAAGACAGGTCAGTTAGTATGAAGTCACTTCCTGTACCAGACGCCACATGAATGACATCACTGTCTGGTTGCAGACTATGGCTTCTCTGTGGTACATCCAAGTATGGTTAGATCAGAGTGTGAGTAACTTGGAAAAGATTTGAGGCAGCCAAACATGCAGTCATGCTAATACCGTGGAGAAGGGGAGGTGGAGTATCTGAGGAGAGCTGCAGTTGGTTGGACACTGTAACTAAGAGATTTGTATTTGTTTGGAAACATTAAGTAATTTAGTAAGTTTAGGAAAAACCAATGCCTGTGTGCACAAAAAGCAGCACCACAGTGATTTTCTGCCTATGCTGAAATCCCCCAAAGTTATCCTTGTAATTTAGCAAGCAGAGGGTAACAAGTCAAGGGTAGCATCACATAATAGAGAATTAATCATGTCAATGGAGGAGAAAGCATCAGAACATCAAAGGTAGACTCACATAATCTCCCCTTTCATACAGGAGACATCTTGTAAATTCAGCCGCTAAATGAAAGCTTGACAGATCTGGCAACTAGATATTGGAGCGGTTTACGTGATTGGAGCACACAGGGGCCAGGTTTCAGGTTTAGTAGTGTTCTCTGTGTACCCATGTAAATGAGTGAGGCCACAGTCTGGGACAGGCCATGCTACGAGGAGATAGCAGATTGAGGATCTCAGATGTCCAATAATGCCCGAGAAAACAATCATCTGTTTGAGGTGCAACTCCCTCAGGATCACCTTTGAAGTGGAGAGAAGAGGAGCCAGAGCACAGGGAAAAGAGAAGGCCTCTGCGCTGCTGTCAGTGATGGAAAATAACTATGTCTGCTGGCTCTACTTAATGCCCTTTTTGTATTTCTCTGGAAAAAAAAGCACCATGATCAAATGAGAAAATTCCAGTAAAAGAAAACAGAAAGAAAGGCGCATTCCCACAATCTGAGCACTGCGATTGTGAAATGCATGACGAAGCTTCAAAAATGAAACATGAGATCATTTCTAAAGCAGCGTGCGCTTTAAAAACACATCAATATTATAGTGATACATTTAGACTCCTGAGTGAGAAATCCAGGTATACAACTACAATCTGTACTGAGTTTGATTATCTGTGCTTCTGACAGAAATCTATGTGGAAATGACCCCTTCTTTTTCCTCTCAGGCTGGGAATACTGGGGGAAAGTTCATTGACCTCTCTCAGGCAACCAGCTGATTTTCATCCAGGCTGGGGGAGAGGAATGAGAGGAATGCACTGATGTGCAGACAAACAACAGCCCTGTGTTCACTCGAGAGGCCTGATACGAGGGATTGAGTCATAAGATAACCACAGAAGAACTTTGCTGCATTACACAAGTAAAATCACTGTGGGTGAATCTTTTTTAGAGATGTAAACAATATAATGAAAACCTAATCCAGCAGCTAAGAGAAGAAATGAAATGTACTTTTACTGCTTTCTTATGCTCTTTGCTGTGACTTCAATGTGACTGTGTAGCAGCTGATTGTTCAGAGGTTGGCTCATTTAGAGCTGTGTGACCTTCCCTGTCTGCATCAAGGGACCAAAGGGAAACAAGCAAAGCACTCCGGATGAATGATAAAAAGTTTGACTGTTGTGGGATCGAACGTCTGTCTGGTGGGTAGATGTGCAGAAAACAAATGAGGTGTGTGTCAGTTTTATTAAAGGAGGAGAGATCCTCCTTGGAATAATCCGTGAAAAATGTCATTAGCAACTGAAGAGAAACGTGGTTTTGTTGTGCTCCGATAAGAGAAAACGAGGCCTTAATTCATGCAGGGAAAATGTCCTGTACTTTGCTGCCACTGTTATAAAGGCTCTAATTCATTTTCACTTCTTGCAGTTTTGCTCATGTGGATGCTTCACGAGTGCATCCCTATGCTTCCAAGTCATCGGATGGATCAGCTGAGAATCAGATGTTTTTGTTTTGAGTCAGATGACTTTAACGAGCAACTTTAATACAAGTTTTCTCTAGAGATCACTAACTTTTGGCTCAGCAACCTGAATGCTAGTGAGATTAAAAAAAACATTCACTCTTTCAGCATTGGTCTTTTAACACAGGTGGTTCGATCTTCTCTGCTCACCATTCAACCTAAAAATTGCCAGTCTGTCTCGACCTGGCTTACAACAGTAAGGACAGAATTGCCCGTTTTATAACTTCATAAGCCTCTTTTCACTGCTGCCCTGTCGTCTCCCGTCCACCTCCTCCACAACCTCCTTGTTAGCCACACCTCCTGATCAAAGACACCTTCTGAAGTCCAGCCATTTCATCCAGAAATATCTTTGGCCTCCTGTCCTCCCTGCAGTGCAGGAATGTGGACTCATTTCAACTCAAATCTCGATCCCCTGAAGGTCAGGGGGAGGTCCAGGTGCTCGCTATAACACACTGGGTGGCAGTTCTGCATCAGTGTGTGAAAATACTGCTTTCTGGGAAACAGAAGGAACACATGAATTGGATCCTTTTTCCCTTTAGAAGCATTTCACCACAACTTGTCATAAAATGTGAAAGATAAATTAAAAAAAAAACTTTATAGGTCAATTTGCAGAGCTGATTAAAGCTGTGGTGGTAAGATTTGCAGAAACCAACCTCCTTCAGATAAGTGTTAAAAATCCCTCTGTAAAGCACAATGGCGCCTGACACAACTGAATGTGTGTTTAAAAAAAAAGACATCCAGACTGACGTGAATCAAAACATGGCTGCATCTTTAGATGACACATGAGTGTGAATCATAAGAATATTGTCAAAAGGTATCCAAAATGAAACAAAAGAATAAAAGGAATCTCCATCAGTTCTACTGTTTCCAAACCAATGTTTTCTTTAAAGTAGCTGTCATTATTTGAAGGTGTAAAGGCAGACGGCAACCAATTAGGGGCAGCTTTTTTAGGAGTAGATTTCACAGAATTGTTCTAATATAAAACCCTGGCAACGCCAGGTTTACCCCTGCAGGGAAGATGTTGCTGTCAGAAGCAGCTTGCTGTTGTGATACTCTAGAAACAGTAGGGGTTATTTGTGATTGCTGCAGCCTCCTGACACGGTGTGCTTGCATATTTGAGAGGACATCTAGAGTTCAGAAAGGTAATAATGTTGCATGCCTCAACAAAACAATCCATAGCAGCAGAACAATGGTCCCTCAGTGAGGCTTTTATCCTCCAAACATCAGGGGCGTTTGGTTTTTTTATTCAGCACTTCAAACTTAATAAGTTGCCATCAAAGAAGACAGTCAGCAGGGCGGCGCTGGGTGAGCTTTACAAGGACTAAGCACAGAAAAGATATCTCATCAAGGTCTTTTTACAGAGGCACTATATTTCAGGACCAATATTTGTGAATGACTTGCTTATGCAGTCTGATGCTTTCAGACACTGCTGTGTTAATTGAGACTTTGCCAAAAAAAAACTGACAAACCATCGGAAATGCTCAATCAATACAACATAGTCAAAGTGATATCTGAGCAATGGTTGACCTCACTCAGCATTGAGTGAAACAGATCAGATTTCCTGTGGGCTATTTGCTCTGCTTCCAAAACTCGCACTGGGGTGGAGAAGCAGAGAATTATTTACTCCAGACCTCCATGGATGAAGAAGCAAAATCTATTTACTATCATCTGGCTGTTGTCTTTTTTTTCCCCTTTTGTTTAGGAGAGCATGCACAGAAGAGAGTCAATAATGGCATGCTGTTTGTTAATGGTCAGTGCTGTGGTTAGTTGCACTGGGAATTCCCAGTGGATATGTATGTTCATGTGTGTGTGTGTGAGTGTGGATGTGTGTGCTGTAGCCGAATGGCACAACTAACAGGAAGCTAGGCACCCTGGGGCCATCTGCTCTCTGCCATGGCTCACATGTCACCCTGTGACAACACAGCATTATTGATTCACATCACCACATCTGCTTTTGTGTGCAAGCTCTGTATATGTGTCTATGCATATGCTTGTGAGTGTGTACACAGCTATTTTGTGGACAGCAAATAATTGATTTGCACTTGTACATCCGCTTCTGTGTTTGCCTGCCTGCATGAGTATAAGCCTTGTAAAAGATATTTTAAAATAGTTTTTTTTAATTGTATATATATATATATATATATATATGTGTGTCTTATACAGTATATATACATATATATAAATATATACATA